>OY757015.1:7893937-8310393 GCA_963580285.1 Lucinisca nassula | reverse complement strand
CCTCAGTCGGGGAATTCAACAAGAGCTACTAATCAACCTATTAAGGGCCACCTTTGATCTGCTATAGACAGTATATAACAAGGGCAATAAAATAATTAATGAACAGTTACAAGAATAAATGCCTTTAAATAAGAACTATTTTAGACCCTTTTTAGCAATAAATTGTTGCCAACCGGGTATGTGACAGTCCACCTTTATGGTTGACTGCTAATCCCTCTGTTTATTGTACTTAATTATGTCATAATTAAGAAGTCATAACTGTGCTTTGATAACAAGTGTGAGTGACACCAATTAAACAAATGAAGTGTGCCTGACCAGTGTCATGTCAGTGTTTGTGTGTATTAGAGAATGGGAGCTGTGGTCCAAACATGCAGCAAGTTGAGAAACATGTGCCCTTTTAGCAAGGTGCTGAATGTGAATTTGTCCTTTTTACACAGCTGTTCATATTTTAAGTGCCCTTTTTACATATTTTTGTGCGCTGCAAGTGCCCTTTTTCCGGACCAACACCATGCCCTTTTTAGGAGCTGGGGGAAACACTATATATGATCATATTCAGGTCACAGACACAACTGGAAAGTTCCACCAAAATCCTTTGAAAACTTTAGCAGTTGTGGAAACTAGATTGTGTCTACAGATGGACAGACGAGCTGATATCTGAGAGGTTTTCTTCTACTTTTAGGGTATTTCTCAAAGATTTTGTTTTTCTTATATAAAAAAGTTTTCAAAAAAAGAAAGTTAACCAACCCACAAAATCATTTTTATGTAACCGGAAACAAGACATTTTTCTTGGTCTAAACACTTTTTGCCAAGTCACTTCCTAAAAATATATTTCCTCAAGGGAAGGCAATATAATTTTTTGAATAGTGGGGTTACACGTGGTAGGGCAGCACTAAATTTAAGAACAAATAAAAATTTTCAGAACTGGGCATTGCCAATTCTTCTGAAGTTCAGAGAACAGTGGCTTTTCTTTGATTATGCAAGTTGTAACATGATCTTTTCTGCTGTAAAATTAGCACTAACATGTACTTTGACATTGTTATATGGTCTTATATTAAATGTTAAAATCATACTTCCTGATGATTTAAAACAAGCACATGTTCAGGATAGTTTTATTAAATACTTACAAACATGGGAAACGTAACTGAAAACTGACAACATTCATCAATGAAGCCACAGATAAGCTTTTGCTTTTTCCACTTTAAGGAGAGCAGATGCACAGCAAAGGAAATTGCCGTCACACATACACCCCAACCTTGCTCTAACACTACTGTAAAGGCCCAAAGCCAAAACCATATTGGTTAAACCAAACATGTTTTATCTAGACAAAATTGTATAAGACCAGTTGTGGTCGTTTTTCTATATATAAAACATTTTGGGATCTATCTTCAAATAATGCTATTTCCAAAACTGTATTGTAAAGAACAGTGTTATAAAGGAGTTGGGGTGTACATGATCTGGTCAGAAGATTTTTATCTTGTTATGTGTCCTGCTCATAAACACTAATCACTAGCATCCTAAAATTTATGTGCAGGACAAAACAACTCTCTGCTCTTTGAGCATTTTTTTTTTTTTTTTTTTTTTTAATTTATTTATTCTTGGGTCCTGCTTCCTTTGCATAGATATTTTTTTGTTGAGATTTTGAGGGACTTATAAACAATTTACTCCAAGGTCTCATTGAAATGGGCTGAATGGGAGAAATTGTAATTTAGGTGAAACCAAAATTCCCATTGAAAATTCATCGTTTCTCACCATTTAGGCTGCAGGGAATACAATATACCAGCGAATATGGATAAAACTGACACCGTTTTTTTCCTACCTAAAACAGATACTTTTTTATCCGATTACCGGCCAGACTCTCACCATCTAAAGTTTACCAGTTCTCAAATTCGACTGGCTTCAGCACTGCGTGAAAGCTTCTCCAAGCCCTGATGGGGCGGGGCGAATCACACTCATGATAAAGGACTTAAAAAAGAGGATGATTTTAGACTATTGGCTTTTGCAGGTTAATGGGCTCTGGTTAAACAGGATGTTGAACTGACAAAGATAATCAGATAATATGGGTACGAGTTCTCTTTTTTTTTCTCCTATAACTGCTTCTCGCTCACATCTGAGCATTACGAGCAGGACTTCCTGGGTGGTAACTAGTACTTTTTTTTAATCAATGTGGATGAAGTGCCTTGCTCAAGGGCACAACACTTTGGTCAGCGTGCGGCTCGGGCCCGCAACCTCTTTATCACAAATCCGATGCGCTACCACTGCACCAAAGCAACTGTGTGTCAGTTCTGCTTAGAAAAGATGATTAACTCTCTGTTGACAGAGATTTTCCTAGTGCGACTTTGGGGGCCGGTAATCAGCCCCAATTTAGAGACAGATATTCTCAAATTTATTAACAAATATCCCAATTTCTGATGATGTGCTACATTTTGATAGAAATTTCATGAAAATTGGACCAAAATTGACAAAGTTACAGCTGATTTAAATTCCAAATAAAAATATAGCAAGCTGTTTTTCCCAAAACCAGTGGCCCCTGATTCTGAAGGGTAGGAAAATCCCTGAAACTTGATAAAAAATATAAATTTCTGTGTCAATCATGACAACTATGGCAAACTGGTGTTGGGGCCTGAACTAAACGACCTTCATTTGTCACCCAACCAAGCAAGTTTCCTAGACCTGATGATGAACATAACAAATAATTCAGACCCACTCAATTTTTCTCGCATTTCACCACAGGTGTTAGTAACATACCTGTGACCCTATATATTTTTTTTAACACGTTATGTCTTTTTTTGTTTCAAAACATGCATAAATCTTAAAAAAAAAAAAAAAATCTGACAATCCACCCTCACCCCTAGTATAGAATAGAGACAAGGTGGCTCACTTAGAATCCAAATAACTACCCCTACCAGATCTGGCCAGTTCTTATTTTCAAAATAAGCACAGGTACCATATAAACCAACCTCCAACATGAAGCAGGCTGGCTAAGCTTTCAAAAGAGGTATTAACGACCTCCCTAGCCCAAACCGTTTTTCCGCAGTAAACATCGATTTCGGTACTTTCGGTTACTCGGAAACAATGCGACACATTTCGATACACGCATGTCTCATCACTAAAACAACATTGTCACAAATGCAACGGGCAAAAACATACATGTTGCAGTTAAACAAAATCTTTTATCATCGAAATAGGTTACTTACTTCGTTCAACTCACGACAGAAACGCTCGTATGCTTGAAAAGTTTTTGACAGCTAAAAAAAACTTTCCGACTCGGCCATCGCTGTTTTGAGTAGAAAATGAAACCAGCAATCTGATTGGTCGATATTTGCCGGTACTGTGGTTCCCCGTTTTTGTCACAGAAATTATAGACAAGTGCGATCATTTCGAAAACCACCCAGAGGGGGATTCTGGCGCATTTTTTTTTTTTTCGAGAAATAATGAGGGTTGTCACATGGTAAGCATCGGTGCTACGCAAATTACGCATGTGCGTATTGTAAAAAAGCAGTTAACAGTAATCTGCCATGCACAGAGCATGTCATATGTTACATTTGATAGGATTGCTCATACAGGAAAAAAGCTCCCTCGGGAGCAATTTCTTTCTATCTATCTATCTTCTTATACTGAGTCGGTCATATCTGGCCATTACCTCAGTTGATTGGGTGGCTAAATTTAGAATTTAGCTGGAAAAAAAAGATAGGCACTGGGTGCGTCCTTAAAACTATTTACAATCTGCATAACAGAGGTATCCTAAAACGCATACCTCTGAGTCCCAATCTTACACTGTGCGGGCTTTGAACTCTTCTGCGGACTTGGCATTCACCGCGGAGGAGGGAAGACTATTCCATTGGGGAATAGTTCTAGGAAAAAAACGAGTTCTTCAGGGCATCACTATAGGACTGGTATCTACGATATTGTGAGTCGTTTACTTTTGATGCCCTTGTTTGGGTCGACAGTGTTACAGGGGTCAAGTACCTATCTTTATCAATAGACACTGAATCAGAGTGTATCTTGTAGAAGAAGGTTAAAGAGGACTGCTCACGACGGGCCTCCAGGGACGGCCACTCTAGCTCATTAAGCATGTCACCGACGCTACTTCTATTTCGCCATCGCCTACAGGTCCATCGAGCAGCTGTCCTCTGCACCTTCTCCACCTGCTGAGTCTGAGTTTTAACATAGGGATGCCAAATGGGTGATGCATATTCGAGTTGAGGGCGAACCAATGTTTTATATGCAACATCCTTTGTCTGCCTAGGTGCAAAAGCCAAGTTCCGTCTAAGGAATCCCAAAGTCCTAGTTGCTTTAGATGTAATCTCTGAGATATGTCGTCCCCAATCAAGATCGTCAGTGATGGTGATACCAAGATATTTGGCGGATTGAACATGCTCCAAAACTTGCTGGTGAAGAGTATAGTCAAACTTAATTTGCTTATCCGGAGGGTGTCTTGACACTCTCATTGAGTGACATTTGGCCACATTGAACTTCATTTGCCAATCGGCCTCCCACTGTGCAAGTTGATCCAGGTCATCTTGTAAAATAAGACAGTCAGAAGGAGAATATATGTTCCTATACAGGACACAATCATCAGCAAACAAACGGACCGATGACCTGATATTATCGGGGAGATCATTAATGAAAAACAAGAAAAGGACCGGTCCAAGGACCGAACCTTGGGGGACTCCAGATAAAACAGGGACTGGATCAGACGCTTGGCCATCAAGTACAACTTGTTGTGAGCGCCCAGAGAGCCATGAGCTAATCCACCTATGCGTGGATCCTCTTATCCCATAGTACTCCAGTTTATGTAATAGCCTTCTGTGAGGTACCTTGTCAAAGGCCTTAGCAAAGTCCATGATGATCAAGTCAGTCTGTTTGTGGCCACGGTTTATGGCCCCATCCAGATTGCTCACAATGTCATGGTAAAATTGAACAAGCTGCGTTTCGCAAGACCTTTGAGAGTGACCACTTCTTGGAGAAAAAAGAAAGATTTTACATGGATTCCCCTTGCTGTACTGCTGTATTTTTGTTGTCGATACCCCGTTTTGGGGGTGTGGGGTCGGGGTTCGGCTGAACCACAGTCAGGGGTAGGGACAACAAAAATACAGCAGCACATGCAGCAAGAAAAATCCATGCCATTTTATTTTCTCATCACGAAAACACGCCTATAAAATTTTGACCCCTTGAACCCCACTTTAATATATTAAAACTGGGGTTTAAAGGGGTAAACCTTATTTTTCTTATTTCTGCTCTAAAATATGGATTGTGGGTACTCGTTAGAATCGCCTCATACACGCGGTTCTAACGAGTACCCACACTCTATAGTTGGAGCTGAAATATGAAAGATAGCACACTTTTTCATCCTCAAATTTTCATTTTTTCGGCGAGAAAGGTTACAATGTATTTGTATAAGCGTGTTTTCGTAATGTGGAGCGTGATAGCTCAGTGGTTAGTGCACTTGCCTCTGATGCTAGAGGCCCCCCGGTTCGATCCCGGAGGCGGTGATTATTTCGGTGTCCGAACACTCTCCATTTGCATCATTTGCAGCCTGGATGAAAGCCAACAAGTGCACCGTCCTTCGGATCGGGACGTTCACTGGAGGCCCCTGGGCAGGAAGAGTCATCTCCTGTGCAGGTTAAAGACCCCTACCGTAATTACAGGATTAGTACTGCGTAGGCTTTCAACCCTGCAAACCTGGAGTGTATGTGATGTACACCTGCGAGTAATGGTCAAATGTGACCGAACGATTATAAGTAGAAAGAAAAGAAAGAAAGGGGCTCAGTCGGAGCCCATTAACCCAATAAATAATTGTGCATAAATTCTCGCAATTTCAGTTATCACAAACGACTTTCGTGACCCTGCTGCTCCATTTATTAGGAGTTTGTGCCCTTCAAGAGCAAGTTTTAGGGCTATATTCTGTTTTTCGTTCATAGCTGGTAGATGGGTATGATCCTATATTGATCGAAAACATATGTCGAAATATTGTTAATTCACGTACCTTGGACCCTAATTTCTGCTTGACACTAGCATAACATTAAAAAAAAAAGTCTGGTAATCACCTATCACCCCACAGGTAGCTTTGTTTGTTTGTAATGTCCCCGTCACCATTATAAAGGTCATTTTGGAGACGTTGCTTCCAATTTTATGGGACTTTTACCAGACATTGAGATAAAATGACACCTCAAGCCTAATGAAACCAATAGGGTTTATAAGCATGGACGGTCCGACTCGCACCTCTTTGTCTGGGCAGGCTTAGATCCTTTAAGCGGTTTACCAGTACTCGTGTGCAGTCAGATTCAGCTCTGCGTGGAAGCATCATGCAGCCCAATTATTTCTTCAAGCCCCAAAGGGCCGGGCTGCCCCACAGGTAGATAGGGAATATGGTATATTATTTCACTTTTTAGGTTATGCTTGACAAAAACCCTGATCGGACGCCGAGTTATGTGAAGTCTGATATATGTATCCACCGTTTGCAAAGGCCTTTACAAATGGCGAACACCAGATCAGACCCCTCCTCTGATCAAGACCTACAGTCTTTGTCATATATACATCAATATATAAAACGCATGAAATATAAGTTTTATAAGAAGATAAGGTGTCCCAATAATAGAATAAGCGGTAATAGCCCAAGGTACGTGGCTTAAACCTGTGTTTATTCAACCCTACTAACACTTCTGGGTCAACTGTCTCCGAGTTTAGGCTGGAAATATTTCATGAACAAAGATATGGACCGTTTCTTTTAATGCTGAAGTTCCCGTCCTGCAAGCATTGTACGCAAACTGGTCAGATGCCACGTCCTTTGTTTGGCGGCCGTGACTGTTTGCCAAATCCAAGACATGAGTCCATTTAAGATTCCATACATGTATAACCTACATAAACAAAACTCTATTAACATCAAAACCATTTAAGAACATTGCGTATATTCTCTATGTACATTGTATCAGCCGTAACCGAAGATGCATTTCACAATAATAAAGGCGTGCCCCAAGGATCAGTTCTGGGTCCATGTATTTTCCTCATGTTTATAATTAAGGCGTAACTATACCGAATTTAGTGACACAGAGGCCTTTCTGATATTTAATCTTCATCAGTGTGTCTCAACCCCAAAGTTTTGAAACCGAAACGGATGATGGACAAGACCCGGCAAACACAGCACATCCCCCTCCGAGCACACACCGACCGACGTAGCCTATGAGACAGGTCAGCTGGAGGCATCAGTCAAAATGAACGACATGCTAAAAGCACTATCAGGCTTTTGGCTGATGATACATGTACCATTATGTATCTTACAATCTCAAACCAAACAGACTGTCAAACTCTGTAGGCTGACCTCACCAAACTGGAATCTTGGAAAAATGAATGGCTCATGGCCTTCAACCCAGACAAATGTGAGGTCATCCGAATAGCCAAAAAAAAAACACTCTAACGTTTATTAAAAGAAATATTCAAACTTACAACAGACGTATCAAAGAAACAGCATATAAAACCTATGTCCGACCCTTGCTGGAGTATTCATCCTCAGTCTGGAGCCCTTGGCAAAAGACATACATATATCCAGAACAGAGCAGTCAGATATATATTCAATGACAATGCTTACACTAGTATCTCAACTATGCTAACCGAAATAAAACGCCCTACTCTAGAAGCACACAGGAACATAGCCACTCTGGTTATGCTCTACAAAGTAGAAGTAAAACAAAGATCAGGAATCGATACAAATAACTTACTCCACCCATCAAAGACACCTAAGGGAAAGAAACACAAACACCAAGCGACCAGACCATAATGGAAGCCTAAACAAAGGAAGGCCATAAGGACAGTCACTTTCCCACAAAATGGCCATATGGCCATCCAAAACAAAAAGACACAAGCGACACACACAGCAAACAACATAAATAAATCACCACAGGGGGATCTAAGCCTGTCCAGGCAACGCGGTGCGAGGCGGACCGTCCATGCTTATAAACCCTATAGGTTTCATTGGGCGGCAGAGCTTGAGATGTCATTTCTCTCAATGTCGGGTAAAAGTCCCACAAAATTGGAAGCAACGTCTCCAAAATGACCTTTACAGTGTTGGCGGGGACGTTAAACCTCAAATCAAACAAACAAAATCAAATTGGCAAAGATTCGTCCTTGACATTAGGAATCCGGTAAGAAGATGACTTGTTTGTTGTATTCGTTATCTGGACGGTCACCAATAACAATTCAGATTCTGGGCTATTTCGGCCAAATCGGTCTCGACTTAGTCATCGCCCCGTTGTCGTCGTCTTTCACTGTTATGTAAAACACCTTTCATTTTCATTCAATCGGATTAATGAGGCATTTTAAATACACTTTAGATATTTTAAATAATAAATATATACACTATAATATTCGAACACGAAGCTTTACATGTAGTTTCATAGTGAATCTGAATCTGAATTGTTACTGGTACCGTACGCGTCCGGCATTTAATTGTGCTGGGATTCTTACTATTTCTGCCAGCCAATAAAAACACACGTTTCAAAAGCTCTGATAATGGCTGATTTCGGGAAGTTTTTTTAGCTGTCAAAAACTTTTCAAGCATACGAGCGTTTCTGTCGTGAGTTGAACGAAGTAAGTAACCTATTTCGATGATAAAAGATTTTGTTTAACTGCAACATGTATGTTTTTGCCCGTTGCATTTGTGACAATGTTGTTTTAGTGATGAGACATGCGTGTATCGAAATGTGTCGCATTGTTTCCGAGTAACCGAAAGTACCGAAATCGATGTTTACTGCGGAAAAACGGTTTGGGCTAGGGAGGTCGTTAATACCTCTTTTGAAAGCTTAGCCAGCCTGCTTCATGTTGGAGGTTGGTTTATATGGTACCTGTGCTTATTTTGAAAATAAGAACTGGCCAGATCTGGTAGGGGTAGTTATTTGGATTCTAAGTGAGCCACCTTGTCTCTATTCTATACTAGGGGTGAGGGTGGATTGTCAGATTTTTTTTTTTTTTTAAGATTTATGCATGTTTTGAAACAAAAAAAGACATAACGTGTTAAAAAAAATATATAGGGTCACAGGTATGTTACTAACACCTGTGCATTTCACAAGCAATGAAAAGCTTATCTGTGACTCATCAACAAGCCGGATTTTGCCACCATATTGAAGTCTTTTAAAGTCTATAATGACCTATAAACCACTAAGACAGAAAAGGATTTCGCAAGTATAACATTTGAAAGATACTGAGAGACGACAAAAACCTTTAGTATTTGATCTTCAATGACTTTCACGATGTGTGGAGCGTGTTGTTCGTTTTCTTCCGCGATAATCGTCAACATGTTGATCAACGGTTTGCTGTTGAAATGCAGATCATTCAACGAATTTCTGTAGTCGTTCATTACTTCCTCTACGTATGCCATTTTGGAGAATATTGTTTGTATAACACTTCTTCCACTGTCTTAATTCACAGTTATTAGAACAAGTCTGGTATTGGCCAAAAAATATGGAACACAAAATGTTTTTCAACGTCCTCTAACATGGCGACGAGCTCGTGACACACACAAGTGGATTTGATTGGGTCATACTCTTGTCCAATGAAAAAGATTTACATTTCTGACTGGTTGCTTCTAAATTTCGACGCAGATAAGAAATATTTACCGGTATCGAGCGATAAAATAGTAAGAAAATGCAACCCAGCTCAAGCAACAGGTTTACATTAGTTTGTCTGATTACCAAGACACCGGAGGACATCAATGGACATCTTAAAGACACATTTTTTCTCTATTAAAAAGAGGTGGCCTGTCTAATCGTCTGTCGTTACTCATTTCGGAATCACTATCCATTTTACAATTTCCGGTGATTCCGAATTGTTTCGCTCAATTTTAAAAATCGATCGTCACTTCCTGTGACTGAGCTTCCGGTCGGGTGGAGAAGTGACACTTTGAAAGCAGACAACCAAGTGTCAACATGGATAATTGGGATCATGGGAGTGAGAGTTTAATCATTGGTGTAAAGAAACTAACACTGCAGTGACATAAGCCTATGTGGGGCAAGTGATTAACTTCTTAGTAACAGGCAGTCGAAAGAGTGACCGATTGCAAAGGGCAAGTTTTAAGCACAAGGTGCTGTACTTTTCTAACTATCAAATGTCAGTGGAATTATTATTTAAATTCATTGTTATAATATTCTTTTGAATTAATTGTTATATAATCATAGATTTATAGCATCACTTGTTATGCCCTACATATTTCACAACATTTCTGCAACAGCCTTCCTACAAATACAAGGGGGAACAAGATAGTTCCCCGACAAGACAGTTCCCAGACATGGTTTTTGGAGACAGTTCCCCGACACATTTGAAGACAGTTCCCCGACACTTTTGAAGACAGTTCCCCGACACTATTGTTCATAGTTAAATGACCTGTGACTGATAATTACAATTGGCAATTAGTTCCCAGACACTTTTGATGAGAGTTCCCCGACACTATTGTTCATAGTCTTAATGACCTAATTGGCAATTAGGGATAATTGGGGATGATAAAGGCTAAGTAACAATTCTGATTCTGAAGTGATAATTGTGAATAGATTAAGTGTACCTGTGATTTGGAGAGGCAATGTCTTTCTGTTTCGGGGAATTGTCTTAAGATATATTAGTTATAATTTGGACTTTTCCTGTTATGGCAACTATACTAATGAGTTGTCTGAAATTTTCTCGTTGGAAGTATAAGCTTTTATTTTATACATGTAAAAGTCTGTCGAGGAACTGTCTACAAAAATGTCGATGAACCCATAATTTAATATTTCATAACGTCTGTAGGTGAATTGTCTTCAAAATATTGATGAACACATAATAACTATCAATTATGATAATCATCATGATCAGTCACAGGTCATTTGACTTTGAACAATAGTGTCGGGGAACTGTCTTCAAATGTGTCGGGGGAACTGTCTCCAAAAACCGTGTCGGGGAACTGTCTCGATTCCGTACAAGGAACCCTTGGGAAATATATTCATCATGGACCAGCATTCTGATCTTCACAAGGTTTTGTTTTTTTTTTTACCTAGAATTCCGAATTCTATTACGAAACAACATTAATCCGAAAGTTTTTGATTGTTGTTTTTTGTGTATGCATATTTCCATATTCCCTGCATATCCCTGCATATAATAATATTATGTTGTTGTGACATTTATTTTAGAGATATTTTATACCATATTATGTTTTCACTTGTCTAATCACTATTAGCTACATACCCTAAATAAACGCATCACACATTTAAATTAGGTTGTTACCGCTGGAAGAATAAAAAAAATGCAAACCTGGTTATGCATGCCGTGTGGGCCAAAATTATAATTTGTGACCGGTATATCAAGTACAAAGAATATGTAGAGATAACTCATGGATACCAAAAATTATTTAGTACAATTAGGGTTTATAAGCATGGACAGTCCAACTCCCAACGCTTTGCCTGGGCAGGCCTAGATCCTCTAAGTGGTTTACCAGAACTAGTGTGTGGTCGGTTTCAGCTCTGTGTGGAAAAATCATGCAGCCCATCAAAATCCTGATGGGCGGGAGCCGATCAGGTGTCTAAATTTTTTAGGATTTTTACCATTGTCTTTGTGACTCTTGTGACAAGCACCCACAAATCTATGTTTTGAACAAAAATAGTGGGAAAAAATGTAAGGTGTTATTTAGTATGACTTGTTCTCCTTCCATGTCTTTTAATTTACCATATGTATTTGAGCAAACAGTGTAGACACAGATGAGACAATGCAGAATGTGTTGTCTCATCAGTGTCTGCACTGTTTGCCACTCATCAAGCAGCTTTAGGCACAACTTTGGGTAGTATGTTATACTTACTAATTAATCAGTTACAAGCAAATCAGTAATGATGTTAAGGTCTGAAGCTTATTTTTCCTCTAAAGTATTAATTGTGAGTACTCGTTAGAACTGCCTCAATGAGGCAGTTCTCATCGATACCTACTATCTATGTTTTTGAGCAGAAATAAGAAATATAACACTTATTGTCATCTTCAAAAATATTCATTTTTAGGCTGTGAAGTTTACAATGCATTTTAAGAGCACCTGAGTATATGCAAGTATGTGAAATTGGTTGTGCATAACTGAAACTCCTTTAAACCATTTTATATCAAATGATTGCAATTGGTAGTTAAATGCTGATCATCATGTGTTTTAGTTTATAGTATATTGTTGAGGTTTGGAGGTATTCTCAATATTCTATATATATAATTAATTTGCTTACCAGTTTGATAGTCTCTAACCCATTTGGTACCGGAAACCCCAAAAGGGTAACTGGCAAACAGTGCAGGCCCCGATCAGATGCTGCAGCAGGCGTCATCTGATCAGGGCCTCCATTGTTTGCTATAAGTTCAGTCATTTTCTAAATAAATTCAGAAGAAAGCACAATCTGACACCCCTGAATTTTGAAATGGACTCCTGCTATATATAAGGAGGAAGTTTCCATTTGGTACAAAAAGGGTTAATGATGTATTTTATTTTTTAAATTGCAATAATCTCTTTAATGAATTAAATGCAGGAAATGACTTAGATAAGGTCACTTAGATCAGAGGTGTTAAATTTAATCCCTTAAGGTATTGTTAAACAGGTGTCATAAACTGGGCAATTTCCTGTCCAGTAATTATGGGTTATAAATGTGAGGTGCCATAGGGCTCTGGAGGTGTGATATATTGTGTTTACAAATTGAGTTGTTTAATATGTCCAGAGTTGAGACAGAAGATAAAAATAATCTGTCCTGTAATTTCGTTTTTGCCATCCTTAAGCTCCTCAACAGAAATGGAATCAAGACAAAATCACTTCATCTTCTTTGGTACACGCATATAAAATCCTTACTCAAGGTCTTAAAGGTGAACCCCTTGGGTGACAGTTAATAATTGGAGAAAAGCCCTCTAAACTCCCTCCCTGGGTTAGATAAAATCCCCATAGGTCGCATCACCACTGAACTGACTGATCAGGGTGCTACAGTCATAATTTGTAGTTTTCATAGAACAAATCATGAGTCGGTTGAGAGAAAGTACAGTAAAATGTCGCTATTAAGACCACCTAAAATTAAAACCGATTCTGCTTTTTAAAAAGCTAATTTAGACGGTTTCAGATATCTATGTGTTTTCACACCCCGTGTCCTCTAATCAGTGACAACCTTTAGGAGTGTATAAAAGTGGTCTTACAGGCCCAAAGGTGGTCTTAATATAGGAGTTTAACTGTTGTTTACACAAAATTTCTTTTGCATACATGTATATTACCCCAAAAACCTAGATTGAGGGTACGAGCGAGATTTGTCCAAATGAGACTGTGCGTTTGTTTGATTTGAGGTTTAACGTCCCCGTCAACACTTAAAAGGTCATTTTGGAGACTTTGCTTCCAATTTTGTGGGACTTTTACCCGACATTGAGATGAAATGACAGCTAAAGCCCTGTTGCCCAATGAAACCAATAGGGTTTATTAGCATGGATGGTAATTCTCTCACTTCCACTGATTCAAGAAGGGCTGATTGTCTGTTTCTGGTGAAAGAATGTGCACTGAACTGGTTAACCGCTTACATATAAGCCTGCCCAGGAAAAGTGTGGATAGGTTAACTGACTGGCTCAAGAATGACCTTAAATAGTGTTGTCTGGGCCGTCTAACTCCAATACAAACCAAAAAACAGTACATAAATGTTTGTCTTTTCTGATTTTCTAATAATTGATTATTTTATAAGTACAAGTCTTTATATACATGTAGTTCAAACAATTTGACATGACACTGACCTTTATGCAAGGAATGATTTAGTCAATGTTATCCCAAAATACATCGGTTTTCGTAAACTTCTCATGGATTTTCGGCATCTCATGAATTGGGACCCATTCACAGACCTCGATGTATTGAATAACAATATCGCCATCTTTGGGAGACAGCGAAGATAAATACATGCATTCTGTCAGGTGCAAAATTATGGTAATAGAATTCACCAATCTCATGTCAATTTGTTCGAACTATACCCAATAGTGTGTTTAAAATAGCTTGTTTCATACGTGGTGAACCGGATAGAAGACAAATCTATATCGTCATAGAAGCATCAAACCATTCACAGATGTTTCCCATGGACCCTTTTGATTTTCGTGGTCAAGGGTCAAATGTCAAGGTCACAATGGACTTGATGTTAAAAACCTTGGGAACAGGAAAAAAGGGCAAAAAAATAAACATTGAAGCATCAAGCCTGCCAAAAATAATAAAAACAATAATGATAATAATAATAGCAATAATAATGTTTCCCATGAAGTGAGGATGAAACCTTTTTATTTTCAAGGTCAAAGGTCAAGGTCACAATGGACTTGACATTAAAAAGCTTGTGAACAGGACAGAAGACAAAGCTATCATCACATAAGTATCAAATCTTCCACAAATGTTCCCCATTGAGAAAGGATGACCCCTATTAATTTTCAAGGTCAATGGTCAGTGTCTCCAGGTCACAATGGACTTGAAATTTAAAACCTTGTGAACAGGAAAGAAGATTAAGCAATTATCACAGCTCTAGGTATAAAATTTAATTTCTTCCACAAATGTTTCCCTAGGAGAGAGAATGAATCCTATTGATTTTTAAGGTCAATGGGTCATAGGTCTAGGTCACAATGGAATTGATATTTAAAACCTTGTGAACAGGATAGAAGACAAAGCAACTATCTTTGGATAGTCAAACCGTCCACAAATGCACCCCATGGAGGAGAACCCTATTGATTTTCAAGGTCAAGGTCACAATGGATTTGACATTAAAACCTTGTGAAGGGGTTAGAACTTAGAAGACAAAGAAATCATCACATAAGCATCAAAGGTATTTAGGTAATCTGTAATGCTTTATAGGTCTAGCATTTTCCGCCAGCCTCAGTGGCTCAGTCGGACTGGTTATCAGGAGGACGCGGATTCAACTCCCGCCGGGGTCGGCAACATTCTCTCGTGGAGATTGATCATGAAATCTTTTTTGTGTGTCACTTACTCTCCTTCACCCCTCAAAGGATTTTCATTAAAATTTGGTCGAATATCCCCTCATTGAGCTGATGTGCAGAACTCAAAAATAAACCATGCCAACATTATGGTGTTCTACGGTAGAAAGGCAACATTCTTAAACTTGTGGCTGAGTATTTGCTAGCATTGAACATCTCAATACTGTCATAAGGCAATGATTCCAAATTTGACTGGCGATCCATTTGAAATATACAAACAATCGCCCGTTTGTCAATCCTAAACGAACCATAAAACACCAGTGTGGTGTCATATGGTTGGAAGGCAACATAAATAAACTTGTAGCTTGGCTACATATTACATCTGAACACTGTCTAAAGGCGATGATTCCAAATATGACAGCGATCCATTTTGAAATATACAAACAAGGTCCCTCTTGTCAACCATAAACGGACTATTGAACACCAATATGGTGTTCTGTGGTAGGAAGGCAACATTATTAAACTTGTATCTAAGCATTTCTAAGATACAACATCTGAACACTGTCCAAAGGCAATGAATCTTAATTTGACTGGCGACCCATTTTGAAATATACAAACAAGGTCCCTTTCTTCAACCATATACAGACTAATTAGACACCATTATAGTGATCTGTGGTAAGAAACTGATAGCTTAGCATTTGCTAGCAAAGAACATCTTAACACTGTCCTACGGTAATGATTCCAAATTTTACAGTGATCCATTTTGAAATATACAAACAGTCGCCCTTTTGTCAAGCATAAACGAAAATAAATTAAACACCGGAAAGGTGTTCTCTGTTCTATGGTAGAGAGGCAACATTATTAAACTTGTAGCTTAGCACATGCTAGAATAGAGTGAGTTAGTGTTTGAGTTTTACGTCCCACCAACAGCTAAGGTCATACGGGGACTGGATCTCTGTTTAAAGACTCATCGAAAAGTCTGGAGAAGCTCGGGATCCCTGGTTTACAAGGCGAGTAGTGTAACCACAACAACAACTACTACTTCTACTACTACTACTACTTCTTCTTCTTCTAGTACTACTACTACTACTACTACTACTTCTCCTACCACTACTACTACTACTACTACCACTACTACTACTACTCCTTCTACTACTGTTACTACTACTTCTTCTACTGTTACTACTACTAATTTACTAGTACTACACCTACTTAAAAGGTAACTATTATTAATTTTTCTATTTTTACTTGTACTTCTACTGTTACTAATACTTCTTCTGCTACTACTACTACTACTACTACTTCAACTGTTACTTCTACTGCTACTACTACTACTACTACGACTACTACTGCTGCTTTTACTTCTCCTGCTGTTACTACTACTACTTCTACCACTACTACTTCATCTACATCTACTGTCCCTACTGCTACTTCTGCTACTACTTCTACTACTTCTACTGTTACTACAACTACTACTTCCACTGCTACTACTACTACTACTACTACTACTACTACTACTGCTACTACTTCAACAATAACTACTACTACTACTACTTCTACCACTACTACTACTTCTTCTTCTATTACTACTTCTACTACTACTACTTCTATTACTACTACTGCATCTACAACTTCTACTGTTACAACTACTAATTTACTAGTACTATATCTACTTAAAAGGTTACAATTATTAATTTTCCTATTTTTACTTGTACTTCTACTGTTACTTATACTACTTTTGCTACTACTACCACTACTACTACTTCTACAGTTACTACTGCTACTTCTACTACTACTGCTACTACTACTTCTACAGTTACTACTACTACCACAACTACTACTACTGCTTCTTCTGCTGCTACTTATACTACTACTACTACTGTTACTACTACTACTACTTCTGCAACTACAACTACTACTTCTACTTTTACTACTACTACTTCTACTGTTACAACTACTACTTCTGCAACTACAACTACTACTTCTACTTTTACTACTACTACTACTACTACTATTACTACTACCACTACTACTACTACTACTACTTCTACTGTTACTACAACTACTACTTCTATACTTTGAAAGTTAAAGTTAAGTACTGTTACTACTTCTACTACTACTACTACTACTACTAGTATTACTACTACTACTTCTACTACTACTCTTACTACTAAATCTACTCTTACTACTTCTTCTACTGTTAATAATACTACTTCTACTACTGTTACTACTACTACTACTACTACTACCTCTACTGCTACTTCTACAGTTACTACTGCTACTTCTACTACTACTACTACTTCTACTGTTACTACAAATACTCTTACTACTTCTACTTCTACCGTTACCACTACTACTTCTACTACTACTTCATCTGTTACTACTACTACTACTACTACTACTACTTTTTCTTCTACTGCTACTGTCCATACTACTACTTATACTACCACTACTACTTCTACTGTTACTATTATTACTTCTTCTACTACTACTGCTACTACTACTACTATTACTACTACTACAACTTCTGCTACTACTCTTCTTCTATTGCTACTTTTACTACTAATTCTACTCCTACTACCACTACTACTACATCTGCTACTACTACTACTACTGTCCTATTACTACTACTACTACTACTACTGCTATTACTGTTTAAACTGCTACTTCTACTACTACTACTTCTTCTACTTCTACTGCCCTACTACTACTCCTACTACTACTACTGCTACTACTCCTATTACTGCTACTACTTCTACTACTACAACTACTACTACTACTTCTACTGCTACTACTACTACCACTTCTACTACTGCTACTACTAGTTCTACTACTAATTCCACTACGACTGTTACAATTACTACTACTTCTACTACTACTGTTACTACTTCTACTACTACTACTACTACTACTACTACTACTACTACTACTACTACTACTACTACTTCTACTACTACTACTACTGCTACTACTACTACTATTACTACTACTTCTTCTTCTGTTACCACTACTACTACTTCTATTACTACTGCTACTTCTTTGTTACTACTTCTTTTTATACTAGTACTGCATCAAATACTACTACTACTACTAATTCTACTTCTACTGCTACTTTTTCTACTACTTCTACTACTACTACTACTACTACTACTACTACTACTACTTCTTCTTCTTCTACTGCTACTATTTCTACTACTACTACTACTACTACTACTACTACTACTACTACTACTAGTACTGCTACTACTACCTCTACATTTTTTACTTCTACTACTATTACTAGTACTGCTATTACTTCAACAATAACATCTATTTCTACGACTACTACTACTACTACTACTACTTCTACTACTACTACTTCTCCTACCACTACTACTACTACTACTATTCCTTCTACTACTATTACTACTACTACTTCAACTGTTACTACTACTAATTTACTAGTACTACACCTACTTAAAAGGTAACTAATATTAATTTTCCTATTTTTACTTGTACCTCTACTGTTACTAATACTACTTTTGCTACTACTACTAACACCACTACTTCTACTTCTACAGTTACTACTGCTACTTATACTTCTACTGCTACAACTACTTCTACTGTTACTACTGCTACTTCTACTGTTACCACTACTACTACTTCTACTGCTACCACAACTATTACTACCGCTATTACTGCTGCTACTTCTTCTACTTCTACTTCTTCAACTACTACTTCTGCAACTACAACTACTACTACTACTACTTTTACTACTACTACTACTACTTCTACTGATAATATGTGATATGGTTTAGGGTTGAACCATTTATGTCAGGAGAAAAGATTCCCAATATATCACTTGATTGTGTATTTTTAGGGTATTAACCCAAATCTTCAGTCACCTCGGAAATTAAAGAAATCATCGCCATTTTATATATATATATTAAAAATATTCAGAGACAGCATTCTTAGATCGGACAATATAAATGAACATTATTTCTCCCTAACAGAGATATTGAAGCATACGGGGAGGGGTGGGCGGGGGCATACAGTATTGCAATATGAGCAATGATTTCAGTAACACCTGTGGTAAATTCGGTACAAGTAGACATCCTTCTTAATCTGAACATTATAACTGAATATATTTATGTATATATTTTGAGTATTTTAATAAAATCTACAAAACAACATTATTTCTCCATAACAGAGACATTTAGGCATATACAGTATTGCGATATGAGCGGTGATTTCGGTAAATAGAATGTTAGGCGGGATTCCGAAACTGGACATTAATTTTAGTACAGTTAATACAGTTAGGAATATTTGACATGAAAACTACCACAACAACACTTATTCCCAGTCAGACATATTTTTGAATGCTACATTAAGATATTAGCAGTGATTTCAGTAAAATTTGTGGTGATTTCACTAATCGTATTTAATATGTTAGACCGCATTCTTAAGCCTGGCAGTTTATTTTGATATATATTATATATCGAAATAAAAAAAAAAAAAAAAAAAAAAACATTATTACCCCTTAATATAGATAGTTCGGTATGGAGTGGTGATTTCGGTGAAGGACCTGTGGTGATTTTAGCGATCGTCAGTATCACCGCGATATACGCCTCCATATTTCTGAGCTCAGCAGAAATAATAGTATAATTATGCGAGATATGACATGCAAAATACAAAGATTTATTTAGTTTGCCTAATTAATAATGTCTTTTGCACAAAAATAGGTTATTCATGGTGATTTCGGTAATTTATGAGGTGATTTCGGTGAATTTACTAAATCGTCTGACCGGATTTTCCCGATTTGTTTTTTTCTTTCTTTCTTTTTTTTTATTATAAATTTCCTCATGGTCTCCAACAGTTTATGGACGTCAGGAGCAAACACTCCCTACCTAGTCGGTGTTGAAACGAAGAGGCGTGTGCAAGTTTCGTTAAAAAATGCAATTCGCGAAATTATAATTGGTTTCACTTTTTAGTTAGACCTTCCATTTTGGATGATTCCAAATTTATACTAAAACACATTTTATAAATGTTTGCAGTTGTTTTTATGGGATCAAATTGATTAAAATGTTTGTTTAACTTGACCACTTTTTCAAAGAAGGTTAACGCTTAATTTTAAAATCGAACATTTCAATTTGAAATTCCGAAATCGATAGCGATCGATTTTAAAATCATCAAGATTATAAAACAAGTCGCGACATCGTCTGCGATAAACAAGTCATTCGGACCATAGTGCACATCAAAGGCTTATCTTATCTAAGTGATTATGAGGTGATTACGAGCAGAGACTCTCTGAGAGATATATTTAAAAGGGAACTTATGTGATGGTTGATTTTTACTGAGATTCTTTCCAAAAAAAATGTTGTTTTACATTACTTCTTTTTTATTTAAAAAAAAAGTTAAGGAACACTGACACCCATTGTTTCATTAACTCAAAAGTGAAAGGAATTAAACAAACACGGTAAAGGTATTAAAATGAATTGATTAATTCAAGATTTAATCAATCAATTAACATATTTATTTATTTATTTATTTATTGAAAGTATGTGACACAAATCATATTATATCTGAAACATTAGCATTTTATAGTTTCAGTTAAGCTGGAACTATAATTGTCTCTTGTTTTTGACACAATCATATCAGAAAACAGAACCCCTTAAAGCCCGCATTTTTATACAGTAAAACTGGGGTATAGAGGGGTAGAGATTATTTTTCTTATTTCTACTCAAAAACATATATTGTTGGTCCTCGTTAGAACCTCCTCATCGAGGCAATTCTAAAGAGTACACAGAATGTAAAGTAGAAGTAAAACAAAGATCAGGAATTGATACAATTAACTTACTCCACCCATAAAAGACACCAAAGGGAAAGAAATACAAACATTAAGCGACCAGACCATAATGGAAACCTAAACAAAGGAAGGCCATAAGGACAGTTACTTTCCCACAAAATGGCCATATGGTCATCCGAAACTGAAAGACACAAGTGATACACACAGTAAGTAACAAACAACAACATAAAATAAATCGCCACAGAAGAGCCGCCTTGGAACGGTCAGTGGAAGATTTCCACTGGGGGGCTTAAATCGATTTTACGTGGCCACAATCCTCGCCCTTACTTCCGTCGCGATTTAGACAAATAATTTGTTCAGTCCGCATGAAGGCCTCCTAACTCATCAGTGCAACATCTCCGTGAACACAAAAATCAAAGAACCACAGAGGTGAGACAACGGTGAGGACTCGACAGCAAGAAACCACTGAAATGCTGGAGCAAAAGAAAACCAACAGTTAGACTCCGATGAGCCCGACCAGAGACAGAGCATCAGGCACCAACCAACATTACCTTGAATTAGATCTCTCTAATTCTCTTGAATTACCTTGAATTAGATTCTCTCTAATTCCTTTACGTTGGAGCCGTCATAGAATCTGAGGCCTGACCCACCGGCGTGCAATTAAAGAGGGAAGCAAAGTTGCCAACCGTGATTGGGTTAACTACCATGCATGCAGTCTGTCGTATAATATCCATGTTGTACCCAATCTTTTTATATCGAAGAATGATTTTACGAAATTGGGTACTGAAGTCATTGCGGTTATATATTTTTCTGAATTTAAATACTAAGTCACCATAAAATTCGGGTTCCGATAGACCTTGTTGCAGAAGAGATTTAAGTCCAATATTGAATTTTGAAATTAAATCAGAATGGCGTCTATATTCTACAGTAAAATTTGGTTTCAGAGGGGTACACATTATCTTCCTTATTTCTACTCAAAAACATATATTTTGGGTCCTCGTAACAACTGCCTCGGCGCTAACAAGGTTTTTACGCAAAACGAGTACTCACAATATAAAAACATATTTTACAGTAAAACTGGTGTTTATACATTTTTTTTCTTATTTTCACCCAAGGCGGCTCAAACGAGTACCCAAAATATATCTTTTGAGCAGAAATACTAAAGATATCAGGATTGTCATCTGAAAAATTTCATCTGGGTGGTAAAATTTAACCAATGTATTTGAATAGGCATGTTTTTTTATAATGGTTACTAAAAATAAAAACAGAACAAAAGTGCGGATGTTTCATATATTAATAACAAAATCAGTTCGCAGTTATCAAACAAGAAAATGAACAGATCTTAAAATAGAAGTAGAGGCAATGATCAGGAATCGATACAATTAACCACAACTCCCATCAGAGACACAAAAGGCAAAGAAACACAATTATGAAGCAACATACTCCAACGGAAACACCAACAGCGGAAAGCCAAAAGGACAGTTACTTTGTCACAAAATGGCCAATAGGCTATTCAAAATAAAATAATAAAATAGCCATCGGAAGAGATGGCAAATCCCCCGACCAAAAGCCAATATGGCCTTCAGAAGATTGTTCACTAATAGAAAGTGCACTAGAATTAAACCAGCAATATATCACAAAAGTATTGCAGTTATGGCCATCACATGATTATACTGTCAGGGGAGATAACTAAAAAACCAGGGCACTCAGAAATGTGGTTCTTGCGCATGACATGCCTGCTTAAGCTCATGTATTTCTGTACAAAGTACCTTCAATATGTCTCAAAAGGTATTGGAGATACGTTGATCACAAGCTGGTCATACTGTTATATTGGAAGGGTAGATAACTCAAATACCAAATCACCAACAGTTGTGGTTCTTGCACATGTCATCCCTTCTGTACCTTGTTTACAATTGTGCCAAGTTCCTTCAATATATCTCAAAGGGTGTTGGAGTTATGGCCATCACAAGGTTATATTGCCAGGGAAGATAATTAAAAAACCAGAGCACCCAGTGTTGTAATTCTTGAGCATGACACACCTGCTTAACCTCATGTACATCTGCATCAAGTATCACAAAAATGTAACAAAGGGTATTGTAGGTACGATGATCACAAGGTTATCATACTGTTATATTGGAAGGGGAGATAACTCAAATATCAAAACACCCAGAGTTGTTGTTCTTAGGCATGAAGCGCCGTCTCAACATTGTGTACAATTGTGCCAAGTACCATCAATATATCTCAAAGGGTATTGGAGTTATGGCCATCACAAGGTTATATTGTCAGGGGAGATAATTTAAAAACCAGGGCACCCAGAGTTGTGGTTCTTGCACGTGACACACCTGCTTAACCTCATGTACAACTGTACCAAGTATAATCAATATATCTCAAAGAGTGTTAGAGATGTGGCCATCACAAGGTAGTGATTCTATATTATTGGAAGGGGAGATAACTAAAAAACCATGGCACCCAGAGTTGTGATTCTTGTGCATGACACACCGTCTTGGCCTTGCGAACAACTGTGCCAGGTATCATCAACATATCTCAAAGGGTATTTGAGTTATGGCCATCACAAAGTAGTCATTCTATTTTATTAAAAGGGGAGATAACTAACAAAGTATGGCATCCAGAGTTCTGGTTCTTGCGCATGACACGCCGTCTCAGCCTTGTGAACAATTGTGCCAAGAACCATCAATGAATCTCAAAGGGTATAGGAGTTATGGCCATCACAAGGTTGTCAGTCTATTTTATTGGAAGGGGAGATAACTCCAAAACCATGGCAACCAGAGTTGTGGTTCTTGTGCATGACACGCCGTCTCAGCCTTGTGAACAACTGTGCCAGGTACCATCAAAATATCTCAACAGGTATTGGAGTTATGGCCATCACAAAGTAGTCATTCTATTTTATTAAAAGGGGAGATAACTAAAAAGTATGGCATCCAGAGTTCTGGTTCTTGCGCATGACACGCTGTCTCGGCCTTGTGAACAATTGTGCCAAGAACCATCAATGAATCTCAAAGGGTATAGGAGATATGGCCATCACAAGGTTGCGTCTACGGACGGATGGACGGACAGACGGACGGACAGACGGACGGACGCCAGGCTGATCTCTATATCCCCCGAACCTATTCGGTCGGAGAATAATAAGCGACACAAACACCCAAAGACAAACCATAACAAAGATAAACCGCGACAGAAGAACCGCATTGGAACGGTCAGCGGAAACGAATCCCTTTGTAACTGATTACTCTTCCTTGGTCCCCTACCTGTATGACAGCCATAATACCCAAGTATATCTTATCTAAAAACTGCTTTCTTTAATAACCGGTCTTTAGGGTGTGAGGCAATCAAAAATGTGTCTTTAACGAAAAACTCAAATCCACCTAGTCTATTTTTAACCTGATAGAATATATCTATAAGCCCTATAAGAATCAAATGTGAAATCTAAAAATGCCTATTGCTGATATACAGTCGAACTTCAATGGCTCGAACACCTTTGGGACCTCGAAAATCTGTTCGAGACAGGGGTAGTTCGAGCCACTGAGGTTACTGTCAGGAGGCATAACGAGATACTTTTAGACATCTTTTCGGTGTTCTATAATGAAAATGTATGCTGTGTGTACTCATTAGAATCGCCTCATCGAGGCGATTCTAATGAGTACACACAGCATACATTTGCAAGATAAAAGACTAAAACCTCCTTAATTATCCCCTACTATTGCTTATGTAGAGGATTTCGCTAGGGACTCAATAATGGGTTCGACGCATCCATGGTAAACGAGCCATCGGTGTTCGAGCCAACGAAGTTCTACTGTATATGGGTTTGTTTGGATTCCGTCTTAAGGTTAAAATGAAATAGATCTGAAACTTTACAAATTCAATTTGATATTTTAGTTATTTGAAAGAAAGAAAGAATGATGATGATGATTTCATGTTAACGATTCGTCCACCCTCTTTGTGGGTCACAAGCGTCCATAAAGAAAGAAAGAAATAACAAGAAATAAAGAATAAATGAAACGAAAGTACATACGGATATAAACCGGATGGATCGAAAACCCAATTGCAGTCTTAAATCTTAAAATCTTGGACATAAATCTTTTCTGCAACAAGGTCTATCGGAACACGAATTTTATGGTAACTTAGTATATAAATTCAGAAAAATATATAACCGCAATAACTTCAGCACCCAATTTCGTAAAATCATTCTTCGATATAAAAAGATTGGGTAGAACATATACGACAGACTGCAAAACATGATAGTTAACCCAATCACGGTTGATAACTTTGCTTCCCACATTAATAGCAAGCCGATGGGTCAGTACTCAGATTCTATGGCGGTTCCAGCGTAAAATAGAAATGGAGGCAATGATCAGGAATCGATACAACCAACCCACAGCTCCCACCAGAGACACAAAAGGGAAAGAAACACAAACATGAAACAACCCACCCCAATGGAAAGCCAAAAGGATAGTTACTTTCCCACCAAACGGCCAACAGGCTATCCACAATAAAATAATATAAGCGACACAAACACACAGAGATAAACTATAACAACAATAAACCGCGACAGAAGAACCGCGCTGGAACGGTCAGCGGAAACGAATTCAACCGGGGGGTGGGGGGGGTGCTAAATCGATTTTACGTGGCCACAATCCTCGCCCTTACTTCCGTCGCGATTTAGACAAATAATTTGTTCAGGCCTCCTAAGTAGAAGTAAAACAAAGATCAGGAATTGATACAATTAACTTACTCCACCCATAAAAGACACCAAAGGGAAAGAAATACAAACATTAAGCGACCAGACAATAATGGAAACCTAAACAAAGGAAGGCCATAAGGACAGTTACTTTCCCACAAAATGGCCATATGGCCATCCAAAATAAAAGACACAAGTGATACACACAGTAAGTAACAAACAACAACATAAATAAATCGCCACAGAAGAGCCGCCTTGGAACGGTCAGTGGAAGATTTCCACTGGGGGGCTTAAATCGATTTTACGTGGCCACAATCCTCGCCCTTACTTCCGTCGCGATTTAGACAAATAATTTGTTCAGTCCGCATGAAGGCCTCCTAACTCATCAGTGCAACATCTCCGTGAACAAAAATCAAAGAACCACAGAGGTGAGACAACGGTGAGGACTCGACAGCAAGAAACCACTGAAATGCTGGAGCAAAAGAAAACCAACAGTGCAACATCTCCGTGAAAGGCTTACTATCATTGCCTCCACTTTCTATTTTACTGTGAATTCAATATAATTTTGGTTGGTGCTTGATGCTCTGTCTCTGGTCGGGTCCATCGGAGTCCAACTGTTGGTTTTCTTTTGCTAAAGTATTTCAGTGGTTTCTTGCAACCGAGTCCTCACCGTTGTTTCATCTCTGTGATTTTTTTTATTTTTTTTGTGTTCACGGGGATGTTGCGCTGGTGGGTTGGGGGCCATCGTGCGGACTGAACCAGAGAATGGTAGAAAAGCGATAGAAGAGGAGATGAAAAGGAGGGATAGTTGGGAAAGACAAAAATGAGTGGAAGTGTTTAAACAGAAAAAATAACAACACTCCCCCTCTACCCTTACCCGTCGCAAGGACAGCAGACCTAGCCTACTGTAAGCCAATATCAGTTGGACACCCCAGTGACACAAAATACACGTCATCTTTGCCTCACCCAACCACCCCTCAATCATCAGTACAATAACACCTACTTTGAGATGGGACGTTTCAGTGGAACAGACCTAAGCTGAGCCATACCTTTTAATCAATTTTGGTACAAAAAATGAGAGAGAAATATTTCTGTGAATTGGGTTTGATATTGCGTCATTGACCTATGCGGATATGTCATTCAAAGGTTTTTTTTTTTTTTTTTTTTTTTTTTTTTTTAATTTTTAGCTCTGACAGCCATTTTCCTAAGTGAAGTGAAACTATTTTAGCTATATTAGTAGATGGTCAACAAGGGACATTTCTGTGAAATAATTTTGAAATCGGATTATAAACCTAGCGGGAGATGTTCTTTAAAGGTTTTTTTTTTTCTATTTCTAACTCTGGTGGCCATTTTTTCTGTGAAGTGGAACCGTTTGAACAAGTTTGGTAGAGGGTCACCAAATGAAAATTTCTGTGAAATAATTTTGAAATCAGACCATTAGCATAGTAGATGTCATTTAAAGGTTTTTATATTTTTAGCTCAGGCGGCCATGCAGAACTATTTTAGCAATTCTGGTAGAGAGTCACACAAGGAGCATTCCTGTAAAATTATTTTGAAAGTGGACCATTAGTCTAGGAGGATCTATCTGTACACTTCCTCATAATCTTATAAAAGAAAAAACTTAAAGATTTAATTGAATGGACATTTCATAGGGAGACTCCCTCTATCTTGCATGTAATGTAAGAAATGATTTTTTCACTTCTGAAGAGCATAAAAATTATACTTTATGGTCATGTCAAAAAGTGTGTGAAGCTCTCACCTTTCTACTTGACAATATTTACATAAGATTTGGTACTCAGTTATTTAGACAAGTTGTGGGTATTCCGATGGTTACTAATTGCGCACCACTTGTGGCTGATCTTTTTTTTTTTTTTTTTTTTATGACAGAGACTTCATGATGTCCCTTTCTGCTGAAAAGCAGTCATAAATCATTGAAGCTTTTAGCTCCACTTCTAGATATTTGGATGGTTAATTAAATATTGATAATACCTATTTCGATGGTTTGATCAGTCAAATTTACCCCCAGAACTTCAGTTAAATAAAGCAGATTGTTCTGATACCGAGGCCCCGTTTTTGGATTTACATCTATCTATTGTATATGAGTTTGTTTCTTGCAAAATTTATGATAAACGCGATGATTTTGATTTTGAGATTGTAAAATTTCCTTTTTGGGATGCTGATGTTCCTCGTACGCCGTCCTATGGCGTTTATATTTGGCAATTAATTCGATTTGCCAGAGTGTGTAGTCATGTAACTTACCTCAACACTCGTAATAAATTGTTAACGGCTAAACTTCTTAATCAGGGTTATCGGTACCATAAACTACGCAAAATAGAGGTTGGGGCAATGTTCAGGAATCGATGCAATTAACCAACAGTTCCCATCAGAGACACCAAAGGGAAAGAAACACAAACATGAAACAACAGACCCTAATGGAAACATCAATAGCGGAAAGCCAAAAGGAATGTAACTGTCCCACAAAATGGCCAATAGGCTATCCAAAATAAAATAATATAAGCGACACAAACACCAAAAGACGAACCATAACAAAAATAAAAGGCGACAGAAGAACCGACTTGGAACGAAAGTGGAGCACGTAACGGTCTTTGTTGCGAAGGTTGGGTACCAAATTCTCAACCTGTGTAGGTGCTCCCCCACCAAAGCTCCATCGAGAAGTTCGCGCTGGTACTCCGACATCCACTCCTTCTTGACCACTAGGCGCTCTGGTGCTAGCGGGTAGGCATTGTGTGCCTTGTGCAGCTCTGCTGGATATTCCATATATCCTCTAGGATATAGCCCTCTTCATTGTCTGCCGGTAGTTCTGCAATGGTTTCTGTGGGTCTCGATGCATCGACCCACTGGAAGTCTCTGATGGGGAGGGCCTGGCTCATAGCCCATCCATAGAGATTGTTCGCATCGAGATATAAGATATGGCTACTGGGTTTTTCTGGGTCATAATCCTCGACCTGAGGATTGTTGGCCTTGGCAAACCGTTTTGAAACCATCGAGATACCTCCGCGCATCCCCTTCTCGACAAACAGGTGTTGGTCGTAGTCTGTAAGCAGCTCGAGCTCCACTCCTGTATTTTTGAGGAGGGTGTACCATGAAAAGTAGAAGTAAAACAAAGATCAGGAATCGATACAATTAAATTACTCCACCCATCAAAGACACCAAAGGGAAAGAAACACAAACATTAAGCGACCAGACCATAATGGAAACCTAAACAAAGGAAGGCCACAAGGACAGTTACTTTCCCACAAAATGGCCAAATGGCCATCCAAAATAAAAAGACACAAGTGATACACACAGTAAGTAACAAACAACACCATAAATAAATCGCCACAGAAGAACCGCCTTGGAACGGTCAGTGGAAAGATTTCCACTTGGGGGGGGGGGGGGGGGGGCTTTAATCGATTTTACGTGGCCACAATCCTCGCCCTTACTTCCGTCGCGATCTAGACAAATAATTTGTTCAGTCCGCATGAAGGCCTCCTAACTCGGGACTTGTGTAGTAGTGCGCTGGGTCTAAGTCATATTGCGTCAGGGATGTCTTTCGGAATTCCTCAAAGACATCTGCCAGCAGGAGAACATCTGTGCGATTGTAGAGGTCGTGGTAGTCCCCCAGGGTCTTACACCCATAGACCTCCCATACTCTATGCGCGTGGGCGTAGTCGTCGTCGTTGATGTGCTCGTCGGTGAGCTTGCTGTAGAATACCTCTTTCGTGGGGAGCTTGGTCTCGGTGAAACGGTCCCAGAAGTCCATATACTCGTAAGGGTAGACGCCCTTTCTGGTCAAGAGCTGGAGCCTCTGACGGTTTGGTTCGTATTGGGACGTGATTGTGAAAGACTCTGGCCGGTTTTACGCCACCAGTTTGTCGAGGGAATCGAGCAGGAACTGGGCGCTATCGATGAAACGGAGCTGCTCGAGAAAGAAGGAGATGTATTTTTCTGTGTTGTTGGGGATGCAGGAGACTCTGCCTTCGACCTTCGAGATAGCCTGCATGAGCAGGTGGGAGTCGTACCCCTGAGGTTGTGGAACGCCACGGGAATGACGGTGGTCTTTGGGCTTAGCCTCAGCTTAAGGTGAGCTGCCCCTCGATATTTACCTGTGATATGCCAGTGGTCGCGGACAGAGTCACCGTCTAGCGGTTTTTCGCATATATAGCAATTCGTGGTATTGTTATGGGCCCGACAGTCATGTCGTGTCATCCTTATGTTTTTAGGGTTGGATAGCACGCTCTTAATCTCGCACTCCTCCTCCTGGAGTGGTTTTAAGAAGTGCTCTGCTGCATTTGGGCCGCGATACTCGACAGGCGGCTTTGTTGTTCCATCACACCGCAACACGATATAGCAGTAGCTGCAAGCCTCATGTTGTTGTGTTCTTTGGGTGTTGCTTTATGTAGGATCTTGTTCGGGTCCCTCGATCTTGGTGGTGAGGGCCTCAAATCTTCATAGATGACGAAGGGGGTTGGTTGTTGCTTGTGGTAATTCTGGAAGGTGAGCTTGTTCTTACCCTCTTCTGGCATCTCCACCCGGACAGCCGTCTGGCCGATGCCTTCGCACTCGAGCTTGTGGGCCCCCAGTAGGTCTTCTCTCTTGTAACCATGAAGACAGCGCTCACAGAAATACTTGCGCTCACGGTGCTTGCTTTGGTTGTAGAGGAGGCGGTTGAAGTTCTTTATCCAGGTGTAATGGAAGCGATTTTCATTCGCACTGATCAGCAGCATAGTGATCCTTGGTATCTCTTGTGGTTGAGTGCTTAGACGAAGGACAGTGATGCCCTTTTCCCAGCCAAAGATATTGATGGCTAGGTTGTTCTGCAGCTCCACTTTATAGAGCTGAGAGATGGGTGTGGGACTATCAATCCCTTCGAAGCTCAGACCATCATTGGAAGGATACCAACATAATCTCTCTGGGTGATATGGTGGTGGCGGATTTGCCAGAGCCGCTCGGAGCGTCCATCGAAAGCAGTCTTGCTAGAGTGTGTAGTCATGTAACTGACTTCAACACTCGTAATAAATTATTAACTGCTAAACTCCTTAATCAGGGTTATCGGTACCATAAACTACGCAAAGCCTTTTCAAAATTTTATAGACGCCATTCTGATTTAATTTCAAAATTCAATATTGGACTTAAATCTCTTCTGCAACAAGGTCTATCGGAACCCGAATTTTATGGTGACTTAGTATATAAATTCAGAAAAATTATTTAACCGCAATGACTTCAGCACCCAATTTCGTAAAATCATTCTTCGATATAAAAAGATTGGGTACAACAGGGATGCTATACGACAGACTGCATGCATGGTAGTTAACCCAATCACGGTTGGCAACTTTGCTTCCCTCTTTAATTGCACGCCGGTGGGTCAGGCCTCAGATTCTATGACGGCTCCAATGTAAAGGCTTATTGAGAATTAGAGAGATCTAATTCAAGGTAATGTTGGTTGGTGCCTGATGCTCTGTCTCTGGTCGGGCCCATCGGAGTCTAACTGTTGGTTTTCTTTTGCTCCAGCATTTCAGTGGTTTCTTGCTGTCGAGTCCTCGCCGTTGTCTCACCTCTGTGGTTCTTTGATTTTTGTGTTCACGGAGATGTTGCACTGATGAGTTAGGAGGCCTTCATGCGGACTGAACAAATTATTTGTCTAAATCGCGACGGAAGTAAGGGCGAGGATTGTGGCCACGTAAAATCGATTTAAGCCCCCCCCCCCCCCCCCGTGGAAATCATTCCACTGACCGTTCCAAGGCGGTTCTTCTGTGGCGGTTTTATTTATTGTGTTGTTTGTTACTTAATGTGTGTATCACTTGTGTCTTTTTATTTTGGATGGCCATATGGCCATTTTGTGGGAAAGTAACTGTCCTTATGACCTTCCTTTGTTTAGGTTTCCATTATGGTCTGGTCGCTTAATGTTTGTGTTTCTTTCCCTTTGGTGTCTTTGATGGGTGGAGAAAGTTAATTGTATCGATTCCTGATCTTTGTTTAACTTCTACTTTGTAATTAATTCGATTTGCTAGAGTGTGTAGTCATGTAACTGACTTCAACACTCGTAATAAATTATTAACGGCTAAACTTCTTAATCAGGGTTATCGGTACCATAAACTACGCAAAGCCTTTTCAAAATTTTATAGACGCCATTCTGATTTAATTTCGAAATTCAATATTGGACTTAAATCTCTTCTGCAACAAGGTCTATCGGAACCCGAATTTTATGGTGACTTAGTATATAAATTCTATGGTGGCATGTAGCTGCCATCGAGATGCGAGATCCTACTTACTAAGGCGATGTATTTTATGTTGACATACTAGTGTAAGGCGACATATTTGCATTGTTTATCGTTAAGATAAAAAATATCTCGATTTTCATTAACTTGCTCAGAAACTGCTTTACAATGACACCCAGTCCATTGATATTTTTACAACGAAGTGTTACTTACTATGTTGACATAAACTCGTTGTAATTTTTGTGATTGTTGCTTTGTAATGACATCATGATAGGTTAATTCGACTTAGGTTTTTTATGTTTACTTATTTTCACAGGACCAAAAGAGGGCTTCTGCTATGCGCAGACACCTGCACATCCCACTAAAATAATAAATTGAGTCGGAAAATACTTTTTTGGCTGCTGCACATCGTCTTCTCAGAAAAACGAACTCTATAAAATTACTGGATACCGAGCCCCGGGTTTAGCAAAGTTACCACGTGGTAAATCCCGAATATCTATGACCGCTACACGTCTAGTTTTCTTATGGAAAAAGAGCGTGTTTTAATATGCCAGATACAAACCCTGCGTTGAAGCCTCGTGTGGGGGTTGGGGAACTAAGGGCCATTTGGTATGGGTGAGCGGATATGATTTTGAAAACATACCCCATTCATATACTTGTACTCTGAAAAAGGGACCCATTCATACACTTAACTTTCGAAAATGTCACACCCATAATATGAACTTGTATTACAGACAATAAAAACTTTTAGAAAAACCGTGTTGTCTGTCGGTCAGTCGTAAGTGCATAGATCGCTGGCGTGCGTCGTGTTCTTTTCACTTTTACGAATGACTTCCTGCCAGTGATATATTAAGCAACTAGTCACTACCAGCACGAATCTATTTCCTAAATAAAAGCTAACGCTCTAGACCTGAAAGTGGAGCTGTGGCTTAAGAGTCTTTATACTTTCGTTGGGTGCAACGAGGACGTAGTATAATAAACTCATAAGGTCTCCATTTCTGAACGTATTCTGTTACTCTGAAGATTTGCCTATAACCCATACTTTGGGTATATATAATCTATTCTATTCTGTTACATTCTCTAATTTAACGGCGACCTAATACCGGCTTTTATACTCCTTAAATGCTACATGGTTTATTGTCATGTCAGTTTAAAGCACTGAGACGACTTTGTAGTGAACTAAAAAGATATATAAATAAAGTGTCGTTTTTAAAATAAGTCGACTTGCCTGTTCCGCAAGGCGTATTATTAGCTATTTTTTCCAAGTTTGTGTATGTCATATTTAAGCACTATCTCGCTCATTTTTGGCAAACATTTAGATAAAAATGACAGAAATATAAGACGACATATTTTATGTCGACTAAATATAAGAGAACATATTTCATGTAGACTTAATATATCTCAATGAACAAGAAAATTATGTAGACTTAATGGTACTTTTGTTGTTTTATCTGTATAATTAGTATACTTAATATCTCGCATCTCGATGGCAGCTACATGCCACCATAAAATTCAGAAAAATATAAAACCGCAACGACTTTAGCACCCAATTTCGTAAAATCATTATTCGATATAAAAAGATTGGGTACAACATGGATATTATACGACAGACTGCATGCATGGTAGTTAACCCAATCACGGTTGGCAACTTTGCTTCCCTCTTTAATTGCACACCGGTGGGTCAGGCCTCAGATTCTATGACGGTTCTAACGTAAAGGCTTATTGAGAATGAGAGAGATCTAATTCAAGGTAATGTGGTTGGTGCCTGATGCTCTGTCTCTGGTCGGGCCCATCGGAGTCTAACTGTTGGTTTACTTTTGATCCAGCATTTCAGTGGATTCTTGCTGTCGAGACCTCGCCGTTGTCTCACCTCTGTGTTTTTTTTTATTATTTGTGTTCACGGAGATGATTCACTGATGAGTTAGGAGGCCTACATGCGGACTGAACAATTATTTGTCTAAATCGCGACGAAATTAAGGGCGAGGATTGTGGCCACGTAAAATCGATTTAAGCCCCCCAGTGGAAGTCTTTCCACTGAACGTTCCAAGGCGGTTCTTCTGTGGCGATTTATTTATGTTGTTGTTTGTTACTTACTGTGTGTATAACTTGTGTCTTTTTATTTTGGATGGCCATATGGCCATTTTGTGGGAAAGTAACTGTCCTTGTGGCCTTCCTTTGTTTAGGTTTCCATTATGGTCTGGTCGCTTAATGTTTGTGTTTCTTTCCCTTTGGTGTCTTTGATGGGTGGAGTAATTTAATTGTATCGATTCCTGATCTTTGTTTTACTTCTACTTTGGTCCTTGTTCTTTATGTTGACCAGTGCCTTCTTATATCTTAATTCTGCTGGGAGTGGAATGTAGGACCTACCCCGAAGAGGTTTATATCTGGCTATGTCCAGCCAAAGGGTCTGTACCTGATCTACAAAGTAGAAGTAAAACAAAGATCAGGAATTGATACAATTAACTTACTCCACCCATAAAAGACACCAAAGGGAAAGAAATACAAACATTAAGCGACTAGACCATAATGGAAACCTAAACAAAGGAAGGCCATAAGGACAGTTACTTTCCCACAAAATGGCCATATGGCCATCCAAAACCAAAAGACACAAGTGATACACACAGTAAGTAACAAACAACAACATAAATAAATCGCCACGGAAGAGCCGCCTTACAACCCAGCCAGACCCTCTCTGTGTCCACTTTTCGAGTGTTTCCTGGATCTATGGGAAGGTTTTATCGAGAGCCCCCTTGATTTCGCTGGCCTGGAGAAGGGCCTCCTGTTTGTGGCGCAGCAGGGGGTTGTTTACTCCTCACAACCGTCTGGTTTGTCCTTCCGAAGCTGAATCTTGAGAACCAACTGGAATTTCACACCACCTAGCGCCTCGATCTCTTCCTCGAGCTTGCTACTGATCTTGGGCAGCACAGCCTCGAGGAAAGTCCTGGGGTCTGCACTATGAGGATTATTGGCAGGCACGTCCATCTGCCAGCCCCTAAAGAAGTCTCCAATGACCAATGGGGTCTGACTGAAGTAGAAGTAAAACAAAGATCAGGAATTGATACAATTAACTTACTCCACCCATAAAAGACACCAAAGGGAAATAAATACAAACATTAAGCGACCAGACCATAATGGAAACCTAAACAAAGGAAGGCCATAAGGACAGTTACTTTCCCACAAAATGGCCATAAGGCCATCCAAAATTAAAAGACACAAGTGATACACACAGTAAGTAACAAACAACAACATAAATAAATCGCCACAGAAGAGCCGCCTGGGAACGGTCAGTGGAAGATTTCCACTGGGGGGCTTAAATCGATTTTACGTGGCCACAATCCTCGCCCTTACTTCCGTCGCGATTGAGACAAATAATTTGTTCAGTCCGCATGGAGGCCTCCTAGCTCATCAGTGCAACATCTCCGTGAACACAAAAATCAAAGAACCACAGAGGTGAGACAACGGTAAGGACTCGACAGCAAGAAACCACTGAAATGCTGGAGCAAAAGAAAACCAACAGTTAGACTCCGATGAGCCCGACCAGAGACAGAGCATCAGGCACCAACCAACATTATCTCTCTAATTCTCAATAAGCCTTTACGTTGGAGCCGTCATAGAATCTGAGGCCTGACCCACCGGCGTGCAATTAAAGAGGGAAGCAAAGTTGCCAACCGTGATTGGGTTAACTACCATGCATGCAGTCTGTCGTATAATATCCATGTTGTACCCAATCTTTTTATATCGAAGAATGATTTTACGAAATTGGGTGCTGAAGTCATTGCGGTTATATATTTTTCTGAATTTATATACTAAGTCACCATAAAATTACAATCTCAAAATCAAAGTCATAGCGTTTATCATAAATTTTGCACGAAACGAGACTAGCTTTTCTTTTATCTGCTCAGCAGATGTAAACAAGTCCAGGATCTCATCCTGATACTCCTTCACGGATCTCAGGCTTTTTCGCGGGAGATAGGGTCGATGGCTTTTCTCTTGGCGGCCTTCTTTTTGCGTGGTGGTGGGATAGGTCGATATTTTTTAGGCTGTAAGCGTTTTAACAGGCGCCCTTTGACCGAGTCTGGGATAGACTCATCCAAGATGTTTTGTTTGAGCGTCGAATGATCGTCAGATATTTCTGCCAGTACCTTCGCTATGAATTCATCCATAATAGCTATATCTTCATATACCTATGTGTTGATATTTCTCTTATTGATATTTCTCTAATAGAAATGCATAATACCTACGTATTGGGTATTTCTCTAACAGTTATACTTCATATACCTATGTGTTGATATTTCTCTAATTGATATTTCTCTAATAGCAATTCATAATACCTACGTATTGGGTATTTCTCTAAAAGTTATACTTCATATACTTATGTGTTGATATTTCTCTAACTGATATTTCTCCAATAGTTATAATACCTATGTATTGGTATTTCTCTAACAGTTATACTTCATATACTTATGTGTTGATATTTCTCTAATTGAAATTTATCATGGAAAGTCGTCTCGCTTCTTTTTGGAAACTTTTAGCAAAGTGTTTCTTATGGTAGTATTGGTTATAGGCGCTGGTAGCGCCGCATGGTTTGCACAGCTTACGTGGGGTCTTCAAAGGCACCCAACAACATCGACAGATCCAAAGACCCCCGCCTCTGGAGAAAACGGTGTTGTGGATACCACAGTAGGTTCCTCGACATCTCCTTCCACAACCTTCCGTTGTTCCGATCCTGATCCATGCACACTCCCGCATTGTGTTTCTGGAATTAGCAGTGTTGTGGGCAGCACAGTAGATTCCTTTACATTTCTTCCCACAAACTTCATTTGTTCTGACCTTGATCCAAGCACACTCCTGCATTGTGTTCTTTTTATAGTCTGTATATAAATATTGTCTAAATCATCGACCAGTCAGCCGGCCCCGCGGTTCGCAGGAATTGAGTCTATTTACGCGAACCCCTCATATTGTTCTCCACTTTCTTTGCAGGTGCATATAAGGTCGATGGCTCGTCTCCGGCGCCGATCTGAACCTGGTGGTATGTGTAGTTTTGTCTGTGGCAACGGGGACAGGCGTTGAGGGTGGAAGTTTTTTCTATGACTTTTTGGCTAAGACGGCGCGTTACCTCGTCGCGTTCGGTCTTACCGGCCATGGGACACAGCTCAGTTGCCGTCATATTACCAAAAACATCCGGAAGCAAATCCCCTGAGGCAAGCCTATCAAGGGCCCATCCTCCACCCTGTACCTTGCTCAGTATTGTGCCTATGGGCTCTATGTTGGCCAGGACGATGCGCTGTAGATATTTACGAACATCGGAGAGTCCCACTGGCGGCTGTAAGCGCTGGCTGATTCTGCACACCGGGTAATCGTTGCGTTGTAGCACCCGCGTTCAATCCGTTGGGCGAAATTACGGCTGCGCTGCTCGTCGAAGCGTGGGTCTTGAGCAAGGGCTTTGTAGAAGAGATCACTGTAGCATTTGCGGGGGTCAATAGGCTCTTGCATTCTGTTTCTTTATAAACCTTTTATTTAATTATTTCTAAATTATTCGCTAAGAATTTTTTACGTCGGGCACCGCGCTAGAGGGACCCGCCTGTGGGGGTGGGTGGGTCCCTCTAGCTGATGGAAGATTGTATGTGCCCCACATCGCACACATATGTTCATGCATGTGGGGTTCTAGTGCATGTGGCTGGCTGGTCACGTGTTGGCCACGCGATATGGTAGGCAAACAAATATTTTATTCTATTGCATCCCCTCTCGTTGGGGCCGACCCGGTGGGTGAGAGTGGGCCCCACAGTGCGGGGATGAAAAATTGTCCTCGGCATCACCACATGGGGTGGGGGTTGTCCCAGAACCCCCCTTCTGTATACTACTGCCCTCCAAAAAATTGGCACTAGGACTGACATCTACAAACTAAGCTTCATCCCAGGACAATCTCAGATTGGAACGAGCTCCCCTCTTCTCTCTTGATGTCTGCAGAAGGTGCAGATGACTCCATCTCTAGATTCACCACCCTTTTGAGGTCTAGGGACTAGTTCTGCCGGTCGAATGTCCTGGTGAAGGATTGTCTAAGGACGTGTCACCAGCAAACAATTCTGACTCTTACATGACGTTCTGGTGTAGGTGTCGGTGAGGCGGTTCTATCGAGTACCAATGTGTGTGTGTGTGTGTGTGTGTGTGTGTGTGTGTGTGTGTGTGTGTGTGTGTGTGTGTTATTCTAGCATATTGGGGAACTTTGACCTACCGGTTTAATCCCGGTTAGTGGAAGATACCACCGTGGGTTAACAATAATGTAAACCAGTCTGAAATAAACTGGTTCTCCGCTTGAGATAATTTATGTGAACACCGCAAATGGGCAGGGAGCGATGCAATCATCAAATTGATAGATCCTGCGTATTTTTGCAGTCCTAGAACACATTTGCATTTAGAACACATACACATCATGTAAATATATTTCTCATCTTACAAATCTTTTGTTTTTATAATCGCATTTGACCTTGATTACCGAAGAAAATGAATCCGGGACGTTTCGGTCCTGAGTCGTTTCGGCCTGGTCGTTTCGGCCTCAATTTAGACTTGGGTCATTTCGGCCTATTTCTGTGGGTCGTTTCGGTGCTGGGTCCTTTCGGCCAGATTTTATGAGGTAACTTGTTTCAGCCGAGTAACTGTATATTGTTATCAGTGATTACAAGGATCAGTGATGGGGTGGTCTCTGAGACTGAGCACCTGATATACATTAAATGCTGACTTTTAAAAGACTTGAAACCAAAGCATATCAGTTACAACATATTTGGATATTTTGTACATTTACAGAATTTGGAGACAAAGTCAAAAGGCTTAGAAATTATCTTAAAGCATTAACACGCGTTTTCACACCTAATTAAGGTCATGCACCAGCTCTCAGTAAATCACCAATACGGCAATAGACAAAAAGAAGGGGATTACATATCACCAGCAAAATTGTTTAACGGGTGATTGATCAACGGATCATTAACGTGTGATGATTCAATTTACTACTTACAAAACCAACAACTTATAGTCACTAAGTATGAAATAAATGAATAACAGTCATTCATCACAAAGCATTCCTATTAACGACTTGGATACCTTGGACGGTTTTCTGAGATTCTAAGACAACACACCCCTAGGTTCATGCATGGGAGTGGGTGATGGGGTGGGGCTAGGGGTCAAAATCTAGGACACTGTAACAGCCAACCATGTGACATTGGTTCAAGTGTAAACAGGTGAATATCATGGTGACCTACATTTTACGGTCCAGTGATTTTGAGAGAAATGTCATACCTGGGAAATTAGAGGCCCCCGCCCATCAGGGCTGAGCAGTAGATAGGCTGCATGATGCTTCCATGCAGAGCTGAAATCCGACCGCACACGTCGAGTACTGGTAAACTGCTTAGAGGATTGGTAAAGCGGTGCGAGTCAGACCGTCCATGCTTATAAACCCTATTGGTTTCATTGGGTGACAGGACTTGAGATGTCATTTCATCTCAATGTCGTGTAAAAGTCCCACAAAATTGAAAGCAACGTCTCCAAATTGACCTTTACAGTGTTGACGGGGACGTTAAACCTCAAATCAAACAAACAAACAAAACCTGGGCTATTAGTGCCATGTGGTCCTTTGCGCATGTGCTAACCCGCTAACATCTCTTCACTACAAGCTGTCGAATTTTATTTATAAAATAGTGGTATCCATTTATCAAACCCCCGATCTATAATAGGTGTATTCAAAAATCGTCCCGTTATAGGTTGAGACCAAGAACTTGGTGAAAATTCCCGAGATCTTTGCAATAACACTATTTCCATTGCCAAAACAAAGCTTTCATCCAACTTCCGGTAATTGACGGTGCAGTTTACCCACCTACCAACTGATGGGAATTTCCAGTATTGCATCATCATGTAAACACTGAATCATCATGGTTGTTGTGTTTTTTGGATATTTTATTGTTATTTTTGTGTGTTTCATGTGTTTTGAGGAGCCACAACTTGGCACAAGACATAACTTGGAGTCACAGACAAACAGGTATAAACATGGCTACCATCACAGAATATCCATGTGGCTCTTGCAAGGAAGAAGTTACATACAGCCATGCAGCTGTCCAGTGTGACTCGTGCATGCAGTGGTTTCATGCCCATTGTCAGGTTATTTCCTCCCCACAGTATTTTGTATATGCCAGTCTTGAAAGCTTCTGGCTGTGTCTGAGCTGCATTCTCCCAATAACAGCAGTGGGAACGTCGAGTCGCTCTCATCCCTGCCCATCTCAAATCCTTTCAGTGCATTGGAATTTTCATGCACCCCTGTGGACTCTATTTATCTCAGAACCACCATTGAAGATGCATGTCACTCCCCCAGCCCAGAAAGCAATGAGTTTAGTCCAGCGGCTAATGATAGCCATGTATCTCACACCTCGCCCCTTACATCCACATCCAAAAAGGTAGCTGAGCGGGTAACAGACTCAAATGTAAACCAGTTTAGCAAACTGAAAGTCATTTGTATTAACTGCCAGTCCATCCAGAGTGCAGAGAAACGAGCAAGGTTTTATGCCTTTCTAGATCTCCATAAGCCCGATATTGTGATAGGCACAGAGTCATGGTTGCTCAAACACATCCCAGACTGTGAAGTTTTCCCCGCGTCCCTTGGATACAATCCACCAATTAGGAAAGACAGACCCGGTGACACTAAAGGCGGTGGAGTCTTCATCCTGGTAAGTCAGAAGCTTGTGGTATCGGAACATCCACAGCTTTCTTCAAATTGCGAGATTGTATGGGCCAAGGTGCAAGTAGTTGGTGCTAAGCCACTACTTATTGCTGCGTACTATCTCCCCTCAGATCATGACCAGGTAAGTGCTGAAGAATTACAAAAATCCCCAGCACTTGTTGACCCATCCAAGCAACATGTTTGGGTCCTGGTTGACTTCATTTATCCAAAACTAGACTGGGAGGATAGTCAGCCGATTATCAAACAAAATTGTCCTAACCAGGAAGCAGGAGACAACCCAGGAGATAAGGAGGAAAATGAAAGGCGAGAGCATCTCTACCAGGTCCAAAAATCCTCAGGTAAGAATGCTGACCGAGAGCTTTTTAAAAAAGCTAAGTATGAGATAGATTGAATGATTATAACATCATACAACTCCTATCTCAATAGCCTTGTCGGCATCACAGATGAGACCCCAGACACAGACGGTCCCCTCCCAAATACCAAAAAATTCTTTTCCTTCCTTAAGAACTGTAGACAGGATTCCCAAGGCAGCTCATTCCTCAAGAAGGATGAACAGTTACACACTGACAATACTCAGAAGGCCAACATCCTTAATTGTCAATTTCAGTCAGTGTTCACCCCAAAGTCCACCCTTACACTCAAACAGCTCTGCCAACAGCAAGTTCAAGATCTCCAGGAATCAGGTTATTATACTTCAGAAAATGTCCCCCTGAAGCCAGAAATAGATACACAAGCATGACAGACATTCACATATCTGAAAATGGCATAATAAAATTGCTGCAAGGCCTAAAACCAGACAAAGCACCTGGACCTAACAGCATCAAACCACTATTCTTACAAAAACTCTGCTTTGAGGTCGCTCCAATCATGCAAGTGATCTTCTCCAAGTCCCTCCAGGGAGGTTCCTTGCCATCTGACTGGTTAAGGGCCAATGTTTCACCCACTTTTATCCCCCGACCGAATAGGTTCGGGGGATATAGCGATCAGCCTGGCGTCCGTCCGTCTGTCCGTCCGTCCGTAGACGCAACCTTGTGATGGCCATAACTCCCATACCCTTTGAGATTCATTGATGGTTCTTGGCACAATTGTTCACAAGGCCGAGACGGCGTGTCATGCACAAGAACCAGAAATCTGGATGCCATACTTTTTTAGTTATCTCCCTTTTTAATAAAATAGAATGACTACTTTGTGATGGCCATAACTCCAATACCCTTTGAGATATATTGATGGTACCTGGCACAGTTGTTCACAAGGCTGAGACGGCGTGTCATGCACAAGAACCACAACTCTGGTTGCCATGGTTTTGGAGTTATCTCCCTTTCATATAAAATAGGGTGACAACCTTGTGATGGCCTTAACTCCTGTAACCTTTGAGATTCATTGATGGTTCATGGCACAATTGTTCACAAGGCTGAGATGGCGTGTCATGCGCAAGAACCACAACTCTGGATGCCATACGTTTTTAGTTATCTCCCCTTCCAATAAAATAGAGTGACAACCTTGTGATGGCCATAATTCCAATACCCTTTAAGATATATTGACGATACCTGGCACAGTTGTTCACAAGGCTAAGACGGTGTGTCATGCACAAGAACAACAACTGTGGGTGCCATGGTTTTTTAGTTATCTCCCCTTCCAATAATATAGAATCACAACCTTGTGATGGCCACATCTCCAACACTCTTTGAGATTTATTGATGATACATGGCACAGTTGTTCACAAGGCCCAGATGGTGTGCCATGCACAAGAACCACAACTCTGGGTGCCATGATTTTTTGGTTATCTCCCCTTCAAATAATATAGAATCACTACCTTGTGATGGCCACATCTCCAACACTCTTTGAGATATATTGATGATATTTGGTACAGTTGTATGTGAGGTTAAGCAGGTGTGTCATGTGCAAGATACACAACTCTGGGTGCCCTAGTTTTTAATTATCTCCCCTGACAATATAACCTTGTGATGGCCATAACTCGAATACCCTTTGAGATATATTGATGGTACTTGGCACAATTGTATACAACGTTGAGACGGCGCTTCATGCCTAAGAACCACAACTCTGGGTGCTATGATATTTGAGTTATCTCCCCTTCCAATATAACAGTATAACAACCTTGTGATCATCGTACCTCAAATACCCTTTGAGACATATTGGTGGTACTTGATGCAGATGTACATGAGGTTAAGCAGGTGTGTCATGCTCAAGAATTACAACTCTGGGTGCTCTGGTTTTTTAGTTATCTCCCCTGGCAATATAACCTTGTGATGGCCATAACTCCAACACCCTTTGAGACATATTGAAGGAACTCGGCACAATTGTATACAAGGTACAGAAGGAATGTCATGTGAAAGAACCACAACTGTTGGGGCTGTGGTATTTGGGTTATCTACCCTTCCAAGATAACAGTAACACCAGCTTGTGTGTTCACAAATCTCCAATACCTTTTGAGACATATTGATGGTACTTTGTTCAGAAAAACATGAGCTTATGCAGGCATTTCATGCGCAAGAACCATATTTCTGAGTGCCCTGGTTTTTTAGTCATCTCCCCTGACAGTATAATCTTGTGATGGCCATAACTGCAATACTTTTGTGATATATTGCTGGTTTAATTCTGGTGCACTTTCTATTGGTGAGCAATCTTCCGAAGGCCATATTGGCTTTTGGTCGGGGGATTTGCCATCTCTTCCGATGGCTGTTTTTAAGAGGGGGACAAAACATGCCCCGCCAACTACAGGCCTATCTCCCTTACATGCATCCTATGTAAGTTACTAGAACACATAGTGACTTCAAATCTAGTGAAACACTTGGACCAGCAAAATATCCATTCCTCTATGACCTCCAGCATGGCTCTGTGCCAGGAGGTCGTGTGAAACACAACTGACCATTCTTGTTGAGGAATAACATCAAAACTTGTGAGAGGGCAAACAAACAGGTGTCATCTTGCTAGAAATCAGTAAAGCGTACGACAAGATGAACCACGAGAAGCTAATACACAAGCTACATGGCTATGCTGTCCGTGGCAAGACCTTGTCCTGGATCAAGGCTTTCCTTAAGGGTAGGTCACAGACTATGGTCCTTGAGAGGGATTGCTCAGATGAGGTACCAGTAACATCAGGTGTCCTGCAGGGATCTGTCCTCGGACCAATCCTCTTCCTGGTCTACATAAATGACCTGCTGGAAAGGGTAAAGTCTCGGGTAAGAATCTTAGCCGACGACATGGCTGCTTACCTCGCCATCACCAACCCTGCTGAGCAGGGCTCGAGAAAATATAGGTTTTTCGGTTCTGGACCGATTTTGGTATTTCTGAACCGATTTTGACTTACAAAGGATGTTAAAAAATCGGTCCAGTATTCAATGATATTTTCAAAAAATCGGTTCGAAAATTTTCGCCAAGTCGCTAAATTGTGTAAACGCACTGACCTTTTGCCACAGATAATCCAAGCGTGTATTGGTAAAACACCTCGAGGGCCAGTTATTGGACCGGCTCATTATTGGTATAGGTAAATCGGATTTGTCCACACAGCCGAACCATTTTCCAGACAGGTTAGACAGCAAGTACATTGAAAAAAGTCATTCTTTTTTCTGTTGTTTTTATATCTATAGGAGATCTATAGGAGACACACGAAGGGTAATTGAATACACGTTTAATTGAAACAATTTATCAGTGAGAAAAGGTCAAGTTGTTGAACTATTACAAAGGAATTAATTAGGCACTACTATTCAAATGGATTATTCAGCTACTAACCTGTAATCCCCTGGCGTTATCAGTAGGTAAGCTGTCAAACAATTGGAAAAGGTGTGAAATTTGGGTCAAATAATGCAGGACAGACACTTATTTGTTTACACAAGTGTTTATGTCATTAATTTATGACTGCCTATGTTGAACGGATATTTAAACATAAAAAGTGGTTTTCCACAGGGCGCAATTCAAAAACCACATCTGTTGCGTGTAATCATGGAAAAAGAAAAAAAAAATAAATAAGAAATAGATCTTTGCTCCAAAATTGAAACAATAACATAAAACACGTGGTATTACGTCCTTGTGTAATTTAATGTGTATTGTATAAAATGAAACTGAATGACGACATTTTTCCGATCACATGGTTTCGTTTTTTTTTTTTTTTTGATAAGGTTTTTTTTTTATTTTTTAAGATAAGGGTAGTAGACATTAGTAATTATGAAATAACATTTATTTAGAATATTAAGAAGTTCGGTTCGGCCCTATAAGATTTTCAGTGACTCTAGTAAAGTAGAAGTAAAACAAAGATCAGGAATTGATACAATTAACTTACTCCACCCATAAAAGACACCAAAGGGAAAGAAATACAAACATTAAGCGACCAGACCATAATGGAAACCTAAACAAAGGAAGGCCATAAGGACAGTTACTTTCCCACAAAATGGCCATATGGTCATCCGAAACTAAAAGACACAAGTGATACACACAGTAAGTAACAAACAACAACATAAATAAATCGCCACAGAAGAGCCGCCTTGGAACGGTCAGTGGAAGATTTCCACTGGGGGGCTTAAATCGATTTTACGTGGCCACAATCCTCGCCCTTACTTCCGTCGCGATTTAGACAAATAATTTGTTCAGTCCGCATGAAGGCCTCCTAACTCATCAGTGCAACATCTCCGTGAACACAAAAATCAAAGAACCACAGAGGTGAGACAACGGTGAGGACTCGACAGCAAGAAACCACTGAAATGCTGGAGCAAAAGAAAACCAACAGTTAGACTCCGATGAGCCCGACCAGAGACAGAGCATCAGGCACCAACCAACATTACCTTGAATTAGATCTCTCTAATTCTCAATAAGCCTTTACGTTGGAGCCGTCATAGAATCTGAGGCCTGACCCACCGGCGTGCAATTAAAGAGGGAAGCAAAGTTGCCAACCGTGATTGGGTTAACTACCATGCATGCAGTCTGTCGTATAATATCCATGTTGTACCCAATCTTTTTATATCGAAGAATGATTTTACGAAATTGGGTACTGAAGTCATTGCGGTTATATATTTTTCTGAATTTAAATACTAAGTCACCATAAAATTCGGGTTCCGATAGACCTTGTTGCAGAAGAGATTTAAGTCCAATATTGAATTTTGAAATTAAATCAGAATGGCGTCTATAAAATTTTGAAAAGGCTTTGCGTAGTTTATGGTACCGATAACCCTGATTAAGGAGTTTAGCCGTTAATAATTTATTACGAGTGTTGAAGTCAGTTACATGACTACACACTCTAGCAAATCGAATTAATTGCGAAATATAAACGCCATAGGATGGCGCACGAGGAACATCACCATCCAAAAAAGGAAAATTTACAATCTCAAAATCAAAGTCATCGCGTTTATCATAAATTTTGCACGAAACAAATCCATCTACAATAGATAGATGTAAATCCAAAAACGGGGCCTCGGTATCAGAAGAATTTGCTTTATTTAACTGAAGTTCTAGGGGGTAAATCTGACTGATCAAACCATCAAAATAGGTATTATCAATATTTAATAAATCATCTAAATATCTAGAAGTAGAGCTAAAAGCTTCAATAATTTCAGATTGGTTATCAATGGAAAGCGACAAAATGAAGTCTCTTTCATAACAATACAAGAACAGATCAGCCACAAGAGGTGCGCAATTAGTACCCATCGGAATACCCACAATTTGTCTAAATAACTTAGTACCGAATCTAATATAAATATTGTCAAGTAGAAAGGTGAGGGCATCACACACTTTCTGACATGACCAAAGTGTATAATTCTTATGCTCTTTAGGTACAAGATACAAGATACAAGACACAAGAAACTTTATTTAACGTCGGATATGAATATAACAAATAACATTAGCTGCATGAGCTATTTTCCGACAAACAAAGCATATAAAAGTAACATAAATATAAAAGCTGCAAAGGAAGAGGATCACAGTTAAATGATTAAATATACATATATATATAGTTACAAAAGCAAACATATAAATTGACTAGACTGTTGCTTGAGCAAGTATGATCACATCATGCCTCATCAGCAAGTAAAATAACAGAATCACAGTTAAATAATCTTGACTAATAAAATGAGATGTGTAAATATGTGTATATACACACACACACACACACATATATACATACATACACATACATATATATACATATATATAATGAGGGTATAAGCAATAGGATAGTGTCAAAGCCATAGAGATCCATAATTAGAAAGTCTTATACCGGAAAGAACGAAAAAAACAAAAAAGAGCGAAAGTACGAAGACACCTTGAGAACCCGGATGAGTCCAGGTATCTTTGTCGAAAAGGCGAAAGGAGGCACAAGACTTCAGATGGATTCAAATTCTTTCATGGCAGCTCATTATACATGTGACCTTGATAACAATAAGACTACAACGAGTAAAACTGAAACATAAAAGCAAACGAATAAAAACAAACTGAAAATATAAAAGCTCATGCCTTGAGCTTAAGTAACTTAATATATGGGTTAATATTTGAAGCAAAACATAAAAAAGAACATAAAAACGGTCAGTTGCGACAAATGGCACAGCCACAATTAGGGCCTGTCCAGGTGCGGACCAGCCTCTGGAACTCCCTGAAATGATTTACCTTTCTCAGTTCGTTCGGGAGGCTGTTCCACACCCGTGTTGCCTCAAAACGAAAAGACCGCTGTCCATAGGTCACAGTTCTGACCGTGGGTACCTGCAGGGTGTTTTCGTACCTGAAAGAATAAGAAGATGCTTTAATATGGACAAGATCTCTGATATATGCTGGAGCAATATCATGAATACATTTGAAGGTTTCAATAGCAATTGTTCTGAGTCTCCCCAGATGTAGTGTGGGGAGGTTTACCCTACTTAACAGATCTAAGTATGATGAACTGTAGTCATTAAAAACTATTTTCAGGCCTCTGTGTTGGAGTTTTTCTAATTTTTCAGTATTGGCCTTGGTGCAGAAGTGCCATATCACAGGGCAGTAATTAAAATTTGACCTGATAAAAGACTTAAAAACTATTAATCTTGTTTCTTGTGAAAGGAATTTACTTATTCTTTGGAGTACGTTAAGCTGCTTTGAGACTTTCTGGCAAATCCTGGAAACTTGCTCATCGAAATTTAGCCGATAGTCTAATTCGACTCCCAAGAGCTTCACTGTCTCCTCACAGTCAATGTTGCTGTCGGCAACAGTGAAACTCTTGAGCTCGGAAAAGGTCTTTTTTCCAATGGCAATTGCCTGAAACTTTTCCGGATTTGCCTGCATCTGGTTATCATTGAACCATTGCAATAGATTTTTACTTTCATTTTCCAGGACACTTTTCATTGTCAAAAGATTTTTATTTGAATAGGAAGCCGTGTTGTCATCGGCATAATTGTAGAGTGTTATTTTCTCTATAAAGAGAAAGATGTCATTTATGAAAATGTTAAAAATCAGAGGTCCCATTATGGACCCTTGGGGGACTCCTTTAATAATTTGGAGCCAGCTACTAATATGATCCCCAAGTTTCACTCTTTGGTGTCGATTTGAAAGGTAGCTTTGCAGTAAATTTCTTGAGTGTTGTGAGGTTCGAGATTTAACCTTTTTTTTTTCTTTAACGACAACAAATGATTTTTTATTAGCTCACCTGTCACGTAGTGACAAGGTGAGCTTTTGGGATCACTTTTTGTCCGTCGTCCGTCGTGCGTGCGTGCGTGCGTGCGTGCGTGCGTGCGTCCGTGCGTGCGTCCGTAAACTTTTCTTCAAACGACATCTCCTCCTAAACCACTGATCGTATTTTGACCAAACTTCACAGGAATGATCCTTAGGTGGTCCCCTTTCAAAGTTGTTCAAATGGTTCCGGTCCGTTGCACATATAGGTCACAGTAGCCAAAAATAGATTTTTTTCACCGCAAACTTAAAAAATCTTCTTCTCTGAAACCGCAAGGCCCAGGTCTTTGATATTTGGTATGAAGCTTCATCTAGTGGACCCCTACCAAGATTGTTCAAATTATAGTGCTGGGACCAAAAATGCCCCCGCACGGGGGCCCTTTGGTTTTACATGGGCTTATATAGGGAAAATCTTTAAAAATCTTCTTCTCTGAAACCGCAAGGCCCAGGTCTTTGATATTTGGTATGAAGCTTCATCTAGTGGACCCCTACCAAGATTGTTCAAATTATAGTGCTGGAGCTAAAAATGCCCCCGCACGGGGGCCCTTTGGTTTTACATGGGCTTATATAGGGAAAATCTTGAAAAATCTTCTTCTCTGAAACCGCAAGGCCCAGGTCTTTGATATTTGATATGAAGCTTCATCTAGTGGACCCCTACCAAGATTGTTCAAATTATAGTGCTGGGGCCAAAAATGCCTCCGCACCAGGGCCCTTTTGTTTTACATAGGCTTACATAGGGAAAATCTTAAAAAATCTTCTTCTCTGAAACCGCAAGGCCCAGGTCTTTGATATTTGGTATGAAGCTTCATCTAGTGGACCCCTACCAAGATTGTTCAAATTATAGTGCTGGAGCAAAAAATGCCCCCACACGGGGGCCCTTTGGTTTTACATGGGCTTATATAGGGAAAATCTTGAAAAATCTTCTTCTCTGAAACCGCAAGGCCCAGGTCTTTGATATTTGGTTTGAAGCTTCATCTAGTGGACCCCTACCAAGATTATTCAAATTATAGTGCTGGGGCCAAAAATGCCCCTGCACCAGGGCCCTTTTGTTTTACATTGGCTTATATAGGGAAAATCTTCACCGCAAACTTAAAAAATCTTCTTCTCTGAAACTGCAAGGCCCAGGTCTTTGATATTTGGTATGAAGCTTCATCTTGTAGACCTCTACCAAGATTGTTCAAATTATAGCCCTGGGGCCAAAAATGTCCCCGCTCCGGGGCCCTTTGATTTTACATAGACGTATATAGGGAAAATCTTGAAAAATCTTCTTCTTTGAAACCACAAGGCTTAGGTCTTCGATATTTGTTATGAAGCTTCAGGTAGTGGACCTCTATAAAGATTGTTCAAATTATAGCCCTGAGACCAAAAATGCCTCCACCATGTTGCCCTTTGGTTTTACATAGACTTACATAGAGAAAATCTTTAAAAATCATCTTCTCTGAAACACAAGGCTTAGGTCTTTGATATTTGTTATGAAGCTTCAGCTAGTGGACCTCTACCAAGATTGTTCAAATTATAGCCCTGGGGCCAAAAATGCCCCTGCTCCGGGGCCCTTTGGTTTAACATAGACTTATATAGGGAAAATCTTGTTTTACATAGACTTCTATATGCAGGGTAAACCTTTAAAATCTTCTTCTCTGAAACCAGAAAGCCCAGGTCTTTCATATTCGATATGAAGCTTCATCTTGTGGACCTCTACCAAGATTGTTCAAATTATAGCCCTGGGGCCAAAATTGACCCTGCCCGGGGCCCACTTGTTATACATTGGATCAGGTGAGCGAACCAGGGCCCTCTGGGCCCTCTTGTTTAAGAAACAGCCACAATTTAAATCTATGACATAAAACATGTTTGTTTAACGTTCTTTAATGAAAAAATGTGTATTGCGTAAGCTAAAACCGTATGACGTCATTTCCGACCACGTGGCGGCAATTTCGGTCGCCATTTGTAGTTAAAGGACAACACTCAAAATCAGTAGAATTGGTATTTATTTTGCAAATAGACAACAAGAAAACGATAAAAAAAAAACAAAGAAACAATCATACACTCGCATACATATATACCGGTACCCATGTGTGGAGGGTGAACCTACATAGGCGGACTTTATATAAACTAAACCAAAATGGCGGCCGCCAGCGAAGTGTAAACGAGGGCATTTTCACGAATAAAAACAGGTTCGAGACATTTTTTTTAACATTTTCGTAAGTTTTCGGACACCTAACACCCTGTATTTTGAAATTGAAAAATAATAATGAATGGAAACAAATGACCTTTACGGAAATGACCGAAAATCGGTTCGGCAATTTCCGGGTTTTTTTTTGCTGAAAATCATGCCGGACCGATTTTGATTCTTCAGTTTCTCGAGCCCTGCTGCTGAGTCCAAGCAACTACAGGATGACCTTGATACCCTCCAAGAACGGGAACTCGACTAGAATATAGAGTTTAATCCAGGTAAGTGTCAGGTCATTTGGGTGACACGTTCAAGATCACCCATCCCAACCCAATATACCCTACATGGCTAACACTGGAGGTTGTACCCTCTGCCAGGAACCTGGGTGTGGATATCTCTAATGACCTGTCCTGGAAACCCCATATCACCAGAATAACTTACAGTGCCAACAAATCCCTTGTGTTAACACGCTGAGAAGGAACCTCAAGGCCGAAAGCCCTGAACTCAAGGAGATAGCTTACAAAGCTATCGTCCGCCCCCAACTGGAATACGCGGCACCAGACTGGGACCCCTACATCCAGGAAGATATCCAAAGGATCGAGATGGTTCAGAGACGGGTGGCTCGATGGGTCCTTGGTGACTATTCTCCTGATTCTCCTCCTGCTGGGAAGGCTTTGGCTGGCGCTCTTTTGAACAACGGTATGTTGAATCTCGCCTGGTCCTTTTCTATAAGATAGTTCATGGCCTGGTTGCAATCCCTCTCCCTACATACGTCATACCCCACAATCGTTACTCTCGGACAACCCACTCATTAGCTTTCAGACAACTATATGTAAGAACTGACTACTACAAATACTAATTTTTCCCGTTGGCAGTGGTACAGTGGAACAATCTTTCGGCTAGTACTGCGACCCTGACAATTCTTGACAGCTTCAAACTCCCTCTCCCTACATACGTCATACCCCTCAATCGTTACTCTTAGACGGGTGCATACATTTACCGGAAAGCACCAAAATACCGGAAAGCAAACCAAAATATCGGAAAGCACATATAAATACCAAAAAGCACTTTGTACTTGGGTTTTTTTTTTTTGCGGAGGAACATGTTAAAAATGAAATTTAGGCTTAGGTATTAGACTTATATTGATAATTTTACCTAAAAAACTTAAATATTTATCCAAAATCCCCTAGGGTATTGTCAGAATGACATGCAAGTTTCAAGAATTACAGGCTGCTATCTATATCTATCTTCATATACTGCAGCAACCGTTTGAGAGTGTAGTGTGCAGTTTAAAGAACTTGAACCAGACCGTTCGGAATACATTAGTTAAATAATGTCGTCTTGACGTTAATTCAACATAGGGTGTCTATTCGGAGATCACCACCAAGTGACCATGTAAGAAGAACCAGGGTTTCCATTGCTAGAGCAGGGGTAGTGTCTCTGACTAAAAATGGTGTATAACACATCTGTTCAACAATTCACATGAAGATTTAGCTGTTTAGCGGGTAGTGGGGGCTATATAGCTCTTTCAAGATTTTCACATATATCGAGCCGATCGTTTGGGTTGGCAAAATGGGAGAACAGAACCAGGACATATTTTTTGAGTGGGATGCGAACCACCAATTAAGTGAGTGGAACTCAGAGAAAAACCAAACAGAATGTGTCTCCTAGAGACTCTCTTGCCACAAGTGAACTGTGTGGGGCGCGAACCACAGCGATGAGCGACCTATTGAGAAAGAGTCAGCGCTCCTAACCACTAGGCCACCGAGACCAGTTGAAAACAATGTATAGGTACAATGCAATGACAATGGCATGTTAAAGTGATGTTACATGTATTGTAGAAGCAGTATTCATCTTTATTATATTGGAAATGCAGAGAAAAAAAATCAGATTTTTCCAGTGTTTTATTTTGTTGCAAATATAGTTCTTTGAATAAAGTATAAAAATCAGGAAGAATGAACAACAAACTTACAAATATACAAACATACAAGTAATTGTTTTCAGGCGATACAATTTCGGTGTCCGAACACGCTCCATTGGCATCAATTGCAGGGATGAATGTTATAAAGTGCACCGTCCTTCGGATCGGGACGTTAACTGGAAGCCCCTTGTGCAGGGAGAACCATCCCCTGTGCAGGTTAAAGAACCCTACCATAATTACATGATTACTGTGTAGGCTTTCATCCTGCAAAAACTGGAGTGTATGTAATATACACCTGCTTAGAATGCCCGCAAGGGCGTATGGCAGTATATAGAGAAAGAAAGAAAGGTAGTATTATGTCGAGGATTGTACATCGCCCCGCCCATCGGGGCTCTTGAAGAAATAGACTGGGCTTTATGGTGCTTCCGCGCAGTGCTAAAACTGACCGCTTAGAAGGGCTTGGGCAGCCCAGGCACAGTGGTGCGAATCAGACCGTCCATGTAATAATTTTGGAAGCAACGTCTCTAAAATGACATAAACAGTGTTAACGGGGACATTAAACCTCGAATAGAACAAACAAACCATACACAATATACGGATCGTTTAACTTAACATAATTGATGTTGACGGATGCACTTTTTCAGTGACATTTAATTGGTTCTGATTGATACACGGAAAATAAGGCCTTGGTATTATGGTGCTTTCCGGTAAAAGTTTTGAAAACAGAGAGATTCTACTTTTCAATAACAAATAAAGTTCATGTTCCAACAAAATTGTCAAAACAAAAAAAAAAAAAAATATGTATATAAAATATATCTGAAATAAAAAAAATAAAATTAATAGGCCTAAATAAATAAAAAAATAAAATAAAATCAAATCATCTCTTTCTATATTCCCTTTATTTCCAAAGATAGAACATTTATCGGGTGGGGCATATTTACCATTGCAATAAAATCGCAAGTTATAAGTCCAGAGAGGAACAATAGCTGTTCTAGATATGTTATATATTGCATTTAAATACAATTTTCTAATGTTTTCCACTATATATAAGTGCGTTTTGGTATTTATATGTGCTTTCCGGTATTTTGGTTTGCTTTCCGGTATTTTTGTGCTTTCCGGTAAATGTATGCACCGCTCTTAGACAACCCACTCATTGGCTTTCATTGTAAGAACTGACTACTACAAATACTCATTTTTCCTGTTGGCAGTGGTACAGTGGAACAATCTTTCGGCTAGTACTGCGACCCTGACAATTCTTGACAGCTTCAAACTGGCTGTCAGTCAGGAGTACCACCACAGACCTTAAATCAAAACACCACTGTTTGTATCCTCACTTTTCTTGTTTCTACTGTAAAATACACTAACACTATGCACTTTGTTCTCCCTGTCCACTTTGATTTTTAAACTCTTGCTTTTATCGCATGTTGCAGGGAACCATGCAAGTAATACCCATTTGAGGGTGTATGCCGTATGAAGAGATAGATAGATGTGACTCAATGATTGACCTCAAAATATATCTAGGTCACTGTGACCTATATTTCCTGGTTCAGTGATTTTGCCTATTATCTTGAATACTATTTAATGGATTTGTTTGGTTTGATTTGAGGTTTAACATCCCCTTCAACACTGTATAGGTCATTTTGGAGACTTTGCTTCCAGTTTTGTGGGACTTTTACCCGATATTGAGATGAAATGACATCTCTAGCCCTGTCGCCCATTGAAATCAATAGGGTTTAAAAGCATGGACAGTCCGACTCAGAGAGAAATGTCATACGTGGATTATTTGTTCTATGTGACCAGATGATTGACCTCAAAATATATGTGGGTCACTGTGACCTATATTTCATGGTTCAGTGATTTTGCCTATTATCTTGAATACTGTTTGATGGAGAAATTCCATACCGGGATTATTAGTGCCATGTGACCCAATATTTGACCTTAAAATATATCTAGAGGTCACTGTGGCCTATATTTCATGGTTCATTGATTTTGCCTATTATCTCGAATACTATTTGATGTAGCAATGTCATACCTGGGTTATTAGTTCCATGTGACCCCAAAATATATCTAGGTCACTGTGACTTATATTTCATGGTTCAGTGATTTTTCCTATTATTCTGAATACTATTGTTTGATTTGATGTTTAACGTTTGTTTGATTGTTTGATTTGAAGTTTAACGTCCCCGTCAACACTTTATAGGTCATTTTGGAGATGCTGCTTCCAGTGGGACTTTTAACTGACATTGAGATGAAATGAGATCTCAAGCCCTGACACCCAATGTCACCAATAGGGTTTATAAGCATGGACGGGCCGACTCACATCGTTTTGCCTAGGCAGGCTTAGATCCAATTTTGTGGGACTTTTACCCGACATTGAGATGAAATGACATCTCAAGCCCAGTTGCCAAATGAAACGAATAGGGTTTATAAGCATATGGACGGCCTGACTCGCACCACTTTGCCTGGGAAGGCTTAGTTCCTCCAAGTGGTTTACCAGTACTTGTGTGCGGTAGGTTTCAGCTCTGTGTGGAAGCATCGTGCAGCCAACATATTTCTTCAAGCCCCGATGGGTGGGGCTATGTGGTCCCGTCAACACAGTGTCCAGTTTTGTGGGACTTTTACCCAACAGTGAGATGAAAGACATCTCAAGCCCTGTCGCCCAATGAAACCAATAGGGTTTATAAGCATGGACGGACCGACTCGCACCGCTTTGCCAGGGCAGACTTAGATCCCCTGAATGCTATTGGATGGAGAAATGTCATACCTGGATTATTTATCCCATGTGACCCCATGATTGACCTCAAAATATTTCTAGGTCAGTTTGACCTATATTTCATGGTTCAATGATTTTGCCTTATAATTCAGACACTATTTGATTCAGAAATGTAATATCTGGAATCTATGTTCCATGTGACCACATGTTTGACCTCAAAATATATCTAGGTGAATGTGACCTTTATATCATGGTTCAGTAATTTTACCTTATATCTTGAAGGTGCGAAACAGGCGAGCTATGCTGTCGTTCGACAGCTCTTGTTTCTTTGCTTATTGATCATGAAATCTTTTCCATGGTCATTCTCTCATATCCACTGTGTCCAGAAGGTTGGAGAAAGCTGTTAATCCTTATCCTGCTGAATATTCAGTTAAGCCACACCCATTTCTAACTTTGAACCAATCAGATTACTTGATGTAATTATCCCCACGCTTTTCGAAGAAAAAGTGGGGATATTGTAATTGTCTTCGTCGTCCGTACGTCCGTCCGTCCGTCTTACCAGACAACTCCTCCCACACTTTTACAGTTAGAAACTTAAAACTTTGGGAACTGATAGGTCTTTGGTCTTAGGAGTGCATGACACTTTCGGAATTTTTATCCTACCCCTAGGGCCCAGGCCAGGGGGTGGGGTGCCCCAGGGGTAAAAAATCAAAGTTTTCAGAACCTGGTCGTGTGACATATCAAATCGAACGGCATAATGAGTAGAATACATAACAATCAAAATTTGACCCCTAGGGTCAGGTTTGAGGTCACCAGAGGTCAAAAACTTGGATTTTCACCCCCATAGCCCTGTTTTTAATGATTACCGGATAACTCCTCCTACGCCGTTTCAGATAGAAACATGAAACTTTGGGAACTGATAGGTCTTTGGTCTGAGGAGTGCATGACACTTTCGGAATTTTGAGCCTATCCCTACGGGCCAGGCCAGGGGGTGGGGTGCCCCAGGGGTAAAAAATCAAAGTTTTCAGAACCTGGTTGTGTGACATATCAAATCAAACGGCATAATGAGTAGAATACATATCAATCAAAATTTGACCCCTAGGGTCAGATTTGAGGTCATCAGAGGTCAAAAACATGGATTTTCACCCCCATAACCCCCTTTTTAACGATTACCGGATAACTCCTCCTACGCCGTTTCAGATAGAAACATGACACTTTGGGAACTGATAGGTCTTTGGTCTGAGGAGTGCATGACACTTTCGGAATTTTGATCTTAAGATTGGGTGGGAGTTGCAATTGAAAACTTATATAGTGGCGTATCTTTAAAAAAGCGTGGGGATATGCGATGGCGTGCCATCGACTGCGCGATTCTAGTTTATTACTACAAATTCATAAATTGAATGTCAAACAGTGTAGATCCAGATCAGATGGCTGAAGAAGCCATCTGATCTGGATCTACACTGTTTGCAATGAACAGCAGGATAAGAGTTAAATGGCAGAAGTTGTAAGCTTATGGACCCAGGTCTCATCTACAGTCACCAGACATGAAAGAAAATCATCTTCCTTGACTTTAACTGCTTCAACAGTGCACTGCATACTGATGCTCTGGTTGCCATTTGCTCGTCGCTAAGGGATTTTGGGACCCAAGCTATCATGTAAAATTGTTCAAACACTACCATGTGAAATGTGTAATGCATTCGCTATTTCTTCCACCTTAATTCACCTATCAGAGTACACCAGATCCCATACTTTGTTACACATTTTTTCACTGGTGGCGTTTGAGGGGCGTCCAGACCTGGTTTTGTCTTCTAAAGACATTCTACCGCGTTTGAATTCCCCAACCCAGAATTTAACTTGTGCATACGGTGGTGCAGAAGACCCATAAACATGGGTCAACTGGCAATGTATTTCCTTTTTTCCCTTTCAAATACAAGTACCGAATTACAGCATGGTACTCAACTTTTGATGAAAAGCTTGCTTTTGCATTGCTAGCCATGTTTGACTTTCAATATTTTATGATAAAATTGCAATAAGGATGCAGTTTTGCCAGCCTCGATTGCTCAGTCTGATGCCCGTCTGACTGGTGGTCAGAAGGACGCGGGTTCGAGACATGCTGGGGTCGGCAACATTCTTTTGTGGAGATGGATCATGAAATCTTTTCTACGGTCACTCTCTCCCTTCCACTGATATTCAAGAGAAGGGCAGTTGTCAGTTTCTGTCAAAAGAATGTGCCCTTTTCTGGTTAACTGCTTACGTATAAGCCTGTCCAGGAAAAGTGTGGATAGGTAAACTGACCGACTCAAAAATGGCTTAAATAGTGTTGACTTGGTGGTAAAGCTCTAATACAAACAAACAAAAGGTGCAATTCTGCCCTCATGCCAAAAACTTGTATTGAAACAAGGCATGAAAATCTTGGTTGTCTTGGTCAATTGGAAATGAGCAGGGGCCAGTTGTTCAAAACTAACGACGTCGTTAGTTAACGTATCGTTAAAACTTTGATCATTAAATATGGCAAATATGCTGAAATTTTGGCTGAAAAAATGTGAGCAGCTTTTGCTGACGCAAAAGCTGCTCACATTTTTCCAGCAAAAATACCAAAATTTACGATATTGTACTTGCTAGAAGAGTTAGCAATATGACCACTAACGAGCTCGTTAAGCTAGCGATGCTTTGAACAACTGGCCCCTGGTTACTTATTGACTTGCCCTCATACTGTCTGGAAGATTCTTTCAGCTCAGAATGGGTTAGCTTTTTACGCAGAAACCAGTGTAAACCGCAATCATGATTGTGTACTTCTGAAATTTCAGAGATGGTGACACGGATTTGAAGCATTTTCTGTTTGTCTTCCTTTGAAACCTGAAGACCAGGAAGCCATGGAAGATTACAAGTATCTGTTCAAGGTTGTGTTGATTGGAGATGCTGGGGTCGGAAAGACTTGCCTTGTACGCAGGTTTACGCAGGTACATTGATTTGTTTAATTGTTCAATTTGAAGTTTACCGTCCCCGTCAACACTGTGAAGATCATTTTGGCGGCGTTGCTTCCAATTTTGTGGGACTTTTACCCGACATTGAGATGAAATGACATCTCAAGTCCTGCAGCTCAATGAAACCAATAGGGTTTATACGCATGGACAGGCCGACTGGCACCGCTTTGCCTGGACAGGCTTAGATCCTCTAAGCGGTTTACCAGTACTTGTGCGCGGATCGGTTTCAGCTCTGCATGGCAGCAACAGGCAGTCCATCTTTTTCTTCAAGTCCCGATGGGCGGGAGCTGACAGGTACATGTACATTGAGGCCGATAAGGTGGGTATATGGTGATAAAGAGATAATTTTTGTCATTTCGTCATGCATGATAGCATCTTAATTTATGATTTGATTTTAACCAGACTTGCACATAACTTGTACCACCATGAGATCTGGGTTCCTTTCTTGAACCAGCCATATCCCATCATGTGTTACGGAGTTACGGTCCCTGAAAGGGCAAAATTTGCCTATTTTCATCTTGTCTTCATCATAGCATCTTCATTTATGATTTGATTTTGACTTAACTTGCACACAATTAAATTTTGTACTACCACAAAATTTTGGTTCCTTTCTTGAACCAGCCATATCCCATCATGGGTACCAGAGTTATGGCTCCTGAAAAGGCAAAAATTTCCTATTTTGGTATTGTCTGCACAATAGCTGTTTCATTTATCATTTGATTTCAACCAAACTTACAGTTTGTACCACCACAAGATCTTGGTTCCTTTCTTTAACCAGGCATATCACATCAAGGGTACTAGAGTTATGGCCCCTGAAAGGGCAAAAATTGGCTGTTTTGGTCTTGTCTGCATGATAGCTGTCTTGTTTATGATATAATTTTAACCAAATTTACACACAACCTGAAGCACTATAAGATCTTGGTTCCTTTGTTGAACCACCCATATCCCATCATCTGTTCCAGAGTAATGGCTCCTGAAAGGGCACAAATTGCCTACTTTTGTCTTATCTGCATAATAGCTGTTTCATTTATGGTTTGATTGTAACCAAACTTGCACACAACTTAAACCATCATAAGATCTTGGTTCCTTTGTTCAAGTTTGAATATGGGTCATGTCCAGTCAAAAATGAGGTCAGTGGGTCAAATCATAAAAAAACCCTTGTGAACACTCCAGAGGCCAAAGTTTTGGTCTGATCGTCATCAAACTTGCTCAGAATGATCTTGACAATATCTCGATCAAGTTCGAATATGGGTTATGTCGGGTCAAAAAGTAGGTCAGTAGGTCAAATCATAGAAAAATCTTGTGAACACTCTCTAGACTAGAGGCCACAGTTTTGGTCAGAGCATCATCAAACGCTCAGAATGATCATCTAACAATGTCTAGGTCAAGTTCGAATATGGGTCATGTCGTGTCACAAAGTAGGTCAGCAGGTTAAATCATAGAAAAACCTTGTGAATACACTAGAGGCCACAGTTTCGGTCCTATCATCATCAAACTTGCCCAGAATGATTATCTTGACAATATGTCGTCAAGTTCGAATATAGGTCATTTCAGGTCAAAAAGTAGGTCAGTAGGTCAAATTAGAGTAAAACCTTGTGAACACACTAGAGGCCACAGTTTTGGTCCAATCATCATCAGACTAGTCCAGAATGATCATCTTGACAATGTCTCAGTCAAGTTCAAATATTGGTGTTGTCTGGTCAAAAAGTAGATCAGTAGGTCAAACCATAGAAAAACCTTCTGAACACACTAGAGGCCACAGGTTTGGTCCAATCATCATCAAACTTGCTCAGAATGATCATCTTGATAATATCTTGGTCACAAAGTAGGTCATATCATAGAAAAACCTTGTGAATACACTAGAGGCCACAGTTTTGGTCCAATCATCATCAAAGATGCCCAGAATGATCATCTAACAATGTCTAGGTCAAGTTCGAATATGGGTCATGTCGTGTCACAAAGTAGGTCAGCAGGTTAAATCATAGAAAAACCTTGTGAATACACTAGAGGCCACAGTTTCGGTCCTATCATCATCAAACTTGCCCAGAATGATTATCTTGACAATATGTCGTCAAGTTCGAATATAGGTCATTTCAGGTCAAAAAGTAGATCAGTAGGTCAAATTAGAGTAAAACCTTGTGAACACACTAGAGGCCACAGTTTTGGTCCAATCATCATCAGACTAGTCCAGAATGATCATCTTGACAATGTCTCAGTCAAGTTCAAATATTGGTGTTGTCTGGTCAAAAAGTAGATCAGTAGGTCAAACCATAGAAAAACCTTCTGAACACACTAGAGGCCACAGGTTTGGTCCAATCATCATCAAACTTGCTCAGAATGATCATCTTGATAATATCTTGGTCACAAAGTAGGTCATATCATAGAAAAACCTTGTGAATACACTAGAGGCCACAGTTTTGGTCCAATCATCATCAAAGATGCCCAGAATGATCATCATGACAATGTCTTGGTCCAGTTCGAATATGGGTCATGTTTGGTCAAAAAGTAGGTCAGTAGGTCAAATCAGACAAAAACCTTGTGAACACACTAGAGGCTACCGTTATGGTCCGATCATCATCAAACTTCCCCAGAATGATCATCTTGACAATATCTCGGTCAAGTTTGAATATGGGTCATGTCAGAACAAAAAGTAGGTCAATAGGTCAAATCATAGAAAAACCTTGTGAACACACTAGAGGCCACAGTTTTGGTCAGATCACCAACAAACTTGCCCAGAATGATCATCTTGATAATATCTTAATCACATTTGAATATGGTTCATGTCTGGTCACAAAGTAGGTCAGTAGGTCATATCATATCAATGTCTTGGTCAAGTTCGAATATGGGTCATGTTTGGTCAAAAAGTAGGTCAGTAGGTCAAATCAGAGAAAAACCTTGTGAACACACTAGAGGCTACCGTTATGGTCCCATCATCATCAAACTTGCCCAGAATGATTATCTTGACATCTCAGTCAAGTTTGAATATGGGTCATGTCAGGTCAAAAAGTAGGTCAATAGGTCAAATCATATAAAAACCTTGTGAACACACTAGAGGCCACAGTTTTGGTCAGATCACCATCAAACTTGCCCAGAATGATCATCTTGACAATATCTCAGTCAAGTTCAAATATGGGTCATGTTAGGTCAAAAAGTAGGTCAGTAGCTCAAATCATAGAAAAACCCTCTAAACACACTAGAGGCTACAGTTTTGGTCCGATCATCATAGAACTTGCTCAAAATGATCATTTGACAATCTCTCGGGTTAATTTCGAATATGGGTCATGTCTGGTCAGTATGTAGGTCAGTATGTCAGATTGTCGAAAAACCTTGTGAACACACCAGAGGCCCCAGTTTTGGTCCGATCATCATCAAACTTGCTCAGAATGATCAACTTGACAATATCTGGGTCAATCTTGAATATGGGGCATATCGGGTCAAAAAGTAGGTCAGCCGGTCAAATCATAGAAAAATGTTTTGAACACTCTTATAGGCCACAGTTTTAGTTGGATCATCGTAAAACTTGCTCAGAATGATCATCTGGACCATATCTCAGTTAAGTTCGAATATGGGTCATGTGAAATCAGAAAGTAGATCAGCAGGTTATTTTGTCATAACTTTTAAACTGTTTGAGATAGAGCCTTCATATTTGCCATGTAGGTTCCTTGTGACAAGGGCTTCCCACTCATATAAAGATTTGACCTGTGACCTTGACCTGTGCCCTACTTTATCATACCTTTTGAACCATATGAGAGAGGGCCTTCATATTTGGCATGTATGTTCCTTGTGACAAGGTTTTCTCAACCATTCAAAACTTTTGACCCATGACCTTGACCTTTGACCTACTTTGTCATAACTTTTGAAGTATTTGAGATGCAGCCTTCATATTTAGCATGTAGGTTCCTTGCGACAATGTTGCTTAGATGACCCTCTACCAAAAAGGCTAAAACGATCCCACTCAGATGAACAAAATGGCCACCAAAGCTAAAAATAGAAAAATATTGTAAATTTGATTCAAACGGAAACTCCACCTAAACCCTAAAGCCAATTTGATTCAAAGTTCATAGGAATGTTGCCTAGGTTACTCCCTACCAAATAAGCTAAAATCACTCTGCTGATGAACAAGATGGCCCCAGAGCTTAAAATAGAATGTACTCGAGACAGTGACACACACAAGTGAGCAAACCAGGGTCCTCTGGGCCCTCTTGTTTTAATTTACACAGAAAGGTTAGATTTTTGTTTTAAGGGGTGCTGGAGTAAGAACAGTAAAACCTCCACTAATGGTCACCTCTGTTTAGCAGTCACCTCTCATCAGCAGCCACAATAATTCCTCCCATAGCGTTTTACTATATATTTAACCTCTGCTCAGCAGCCACCTCTCTCCTCAAGCCTGCAGACACTTTACCAAATCTAAATTCCCTCTATTAAACAGCCTCAATAGCAAAAAATCGGATGTAAAAATAGGAATTTCTCTTCTGGTGTATATATTTCAAAATTTATTTTTCTCAAAACTACCATTGTGATATATATGCATAAATACAATATAAGCAAGTGAAAAGAAACATAAATGATGGAGAGGTGTCAGATGACCCCTTTCCATCATCTATTTTTCTTTTAGTACATCCATGTTGAGCTGTCTGCAGTAATCACTATTTTTTGTCTGTCAAACATCATCTCAGACATTTCCCTCTGTTGAACAGCCACCTCCCTTAAACAGCCAGTTTTGTAGTTTTCCCAGGATGGCTGTTTAATAGAGGTTACACTGTAGCCTGTTCCAAAACTGTTCTTAAAATCCTTTCCATAATGCTGTTACCGTAATGATCCTAAGTAATAGTATTGCCTAAGCAATAAGTGCAGACCATGAAGGAGCAGTCTGATCAGGATCTTCACTTTTTGCCATTCTGTCTGCACCTTTGTACTCCTTGAAGGATCATGAAACAAATTTGTTAATACATGTAATTTAGGAGAATATAGCAAGTCCTTGACCAATTTCTGTCTGGAAACCCCATAATGGGTACCGTGGCAAACAGTGCAGGCCCAGATCAGACGCCGCAGAATGCGGCGTCTGATCAGGGCCTACACTGTTTGCAAAATGTTCAGCCATTTTCCAAACAAATTTTGTAGAAAACACAACCTGACACCCCTAAATTTTGAAATGGACTCATGCTATATATAAGGAGGAAGATTCCATTTGGTACAAAAAGGGGTTAAGGTTTCTGAAGTTTTAGGATTTTTACGGTAGGTATTTTCTTGTTCATGGAGAAATTAGAAAAAGTTTCCGCAAATTTTCCTTATCACTCCTTATCTAGAGCTACAGAACACCCACCACAAATCTTTTTGAACCCGCACGTTCGCACGTTGAGGTGGGACCTGATTAAAAGGATTAAATCTGTGATGACCACTGCAGATCCATGCCCATGGGTGGATTGTAGGGTAATTGCGATGTTTTTGTGGCAATATATAGGTTTAAAATTGATTGTCTGTGTTACCTGGCTTAAACTTTCTCATAGGTAAATAAGTGAAATGAGGTGGATCCGTGGTGTGTATGCCACGGCATTGCAATATCTTGCATCAGGAAGTAGCATGGTATCATGCGCGACAACCTGGCAGACCAAAGCAACTGGACCGCAGGGTTGAAAAAGAATTGCGGCAGCTGTACTATATGGTACAGAATTTATATTGCAAGGCCACTGACCCTGTTTACCTTGCAGTGACATGTTGAGGTGTTGTGTATTACGTAGAAATCCTAAAAATTTGGACTCCTTCAGGACTTCCTGTATTTTTTCTAAAACTCTAACAAATTTATGTCACAATCCCGCAAGGAAGACCAAATGGAAAACAGTGAAGGCCCTGATCAGACTGCTTCTTAAAGAGCAGTCTGATCTGAGTCTGCACTGTTTTCTCAGGCCTGTGTGTCCCAATACTTAGCTCTTACATGTATCTTGCTGTTCACGACAACCCCTATCTTTGCAAACAGTGTAGATCCAGATCAGATGGCTTCTGAAGAAGCCATCTGATCAATATCTACACTGTTAGGCATTCAGTTTATGAATTTGTAGGAATAAATTACATCAAGTAATCTGATTGGTTCAAAGTCAGAAATGGGTGTGGCTAAACTGAATATTCAGCAAGAGAAGGGTTAGGATCATTACAGTATTGACTGTTTCAGGGGTTATTTCCACCAGGCCAGGCAGCAACGATAGGAGTTGACTTCATGATAAAAACTGTGGAGATTGAAGGAGAAAAAATAAAGGTAATATAGTAGAATTCTGCTATTAAGACCACATGAAAGGACTTCGGAAACTATGGGGGGTTTTATGCCTCAATTTTGAAAGCTTCTGCAAGCGTCTGTAGTGTGTATATATGGAATTGACCTAATGTATACTAAAAACTGACGTATGTCGAACATCATGACATTTACCAAATGTAGAAGGATGGCACACTAGTAGAAAAATTCCACATTGAAGTGGGCGGGGGTGATAATTTTTGAAAAAAATATAAGGTAAAAAAATGACAATTCCATGTTTCATTTTCAAGTTGATATCAAGTTAGGGCTATTACAACTCAAAATTTTAACATATAGTGCTATGCACACATAAAACGCAGGTGCACTACTTCAATGCATTTTACACCAAGAGGTACAGTGCTCATCACAAATGGACACACCTGTACATAAATATTAATATTAGATATACACCTGTTATTTATAGAAGACAGGTAGCCTGCTCATTCAGGTATAACATACCTGTATTCTGTATGTACACTATATATGCTCAGCCAGGCATAAATATGTCCTTAGTTTAAAAATAAACCCTACTGTATAATGATACAGTATAGTTCCAAATCCTGTGAAGTTTTTCAATGATAGCGCTAAGCATGCATGTTGGTTTTTAGGATTTTTCACAGCCTTCCCCCCCTTGCCCAAACACGACAGTTGGTCAGAGGATGTATAAGTTAAAAATACAAATGTATGCCAAATTGTTTTATTGGGCAAGGGGGGGAACATATACTTATTTAAAAGTTTCTGTTTCCTATGCAACTTTATAGAAACTTGACTCAATTAAGCCAAAAATCAACAAAATTAATATTTGAGCTGTAGACCAAAATGCATACCATAATAGAACAAAGTGTTACCTTTAAGTTGCCTCTGTGATGAGTTCATTTGGTTAAATTTGAGAATTTTATAATTTCCGGGGCAAATGTCTTAACAAAGTTTCCGAAGTCCTTAGGACTAATTCTGCTATAAAAACATTACGCAAACACGCCTATACAAATACATTGCCACTTTTATCGCCGAAAAATAATGAAGATTTTAAGATGAAAAATTGTGATATTTTTCTTATTTTTTGCTCATCGAGGCGGTTCTAACGAGTACACACAATCTATATTTTAGAGCAGAAATACGAAAAATAAGGTATACCCCCTGAAACCCCAGTTTTACTTTATAAAAGTGGGGTTCAAGGGGGTCAAAATTAAATAGGCGTGTTTTCGTGATGGGTTTTTTTGAAGGGTACACTTAATTTTTCTTTGTGTTTTCTGCCTACAATGTCCTCTGGTCAGGGACCACCTTTGGGACTGTTCAAAAGTGATCTTTAAGACCACTTTTGAACAGTCCCAAAGGTGGTCTTAATACAGGAATTTTACTGAATTTTACTAAATGTATCAAATTGCTGTATTTAACCTAAATATTTGGACACCTAAAACCCTTACCATACTTGTTTTAAAATTTGAATAAGTACAATTTGCTGCCTGATGTTGTGACTTAAAATAGCTGGAAGGATGGTGAACAGTGTAGACCCTGACGAGATGTTGTGTTCTAGAATATAGTTCCATTGCCGTAGCATACATGTTTTTCTATACATGTAAAGTGAGCAATAATTGACTAATTGAGACAACTAATAAACCAACTAATAAACCCATCTGGGCTTGGAGAAATAGATGGGCTGCATTCTGTATCAACAGAGCTGAAACTGACTACACATGGAGTACTGGTTAACCACTTAGAAGGGCTAAGCCTTTCCAGGTAAAGTGGTGTGAGTGAGACCGTCCAATACATATAAGCCTTTTAGATTCATTAGGCGGCAGGGCTTGAGAAGTCATTTCATCTCATTGTCGGGTAAAATTCCCACAAAATTGGTAGCAACATCTCCAAAATGACTGAAGTAGTGTTGAAGGGGATGTTAAACCTCAATACAAACAAACAAGTAATTTATGCCTACAAATTAATAAACTTTATGTCAAACAGTGTAGATACTGATGAGATGGCTTCTTCAGAAGCCATCTGATCTGGATCTACACTGTTTGCAAAGATAGAGGGTGTCGGGAACAGCAGGATAAGGGTTAAGAGCTTGAAACAAAGTAATTTGATTGGACCATGTGATGAGCTGTTACAAGAACATATCACTCTCCTACATGAGTTAGGTTATGTGTTGGGTTACTGGTTTTGTTTGTATTGGAGTTTAACAGCCCAGTCAACACTATTTTAGGTCATTTTTGAGCCGGTCAGTTTACCTATCCACACTTTTCCTGGGCAGGCTTATACCTAAGCGGTTAACCCGTACAGAGCACATTCTTTAGCCAGAAACTGACAACTGCCCTTCTTGAATCCGCGGAAGGGAGAGAATGACAGTAGAAAAGATTTCATGATCAATCTCCATGATTGAATGTTGCTGACCTGGGCAGGTATCGAACCCGTGTCCTCCTGATCACCAGTCAGACGCGCATCCGACTGAGCTACTGAGGCCGGTCTTGGGGTTACTGGTATATTTCCTTAAGTTATCAGCTACCAAAACTTTAAATTGTAAATTGCGCGCGTGAAAACACCCGGAATGAGTGTTCGAGAGCAATTCAATAAGCTTAAAGCTTTCATCGCAATCAAACTAAAATAAATTAGTATAAACTAAATTGTGTTTTAGCTTCAGATCTGGGACACTGCTGGTCAAGAGAAGTTTCGGTCTATTACCCAGAGTTACTACCGGGCAGCGAATGCCCTAATTCTGGTCTATGATGTATGTTCCCAGTCTACATTTGATACTCTGCCACAGTGGATGATCGACGTTGAGTCATTTGCCAAACACAAAGTACTTGCATACTTAGTTGGTAAGTAATTAGCTTCAGGAAGACAACACTAAGAAATATAATCCACACCCATTCCTGTCTATCTACGAATCAAATCACTTGATATAATGTTTTTGTTCAGTTTAAAAACTGCATGACAAATAGACTGAAATAGTGTAGACTCTGATCAGATGGCTTCTTCAGAATCTGGATCTGCACTGTTTGAAAAGCCAAAGGTTGTTGTATTAGTGGGGTAAAGGAAGAGAGCAAACAATAAAGTTATGTGATTTATCTCCCTTGCAGAATTGATGGCCTTTAGAACTTTTTTTTCTTTTGTCATTATTTTTTGAAACAGGTTTAGTTCCCAATTTAGTAGGTGTTTGTTTGATTTCATGTTTGTCATATTTTTAAAAAAGTGCAGACTTAATCAGATGCTACTTTTGCATGGATCTGGGCCTACGCTGTTTTGCCATTGCACCAGTTTGTGATGCTGAACATTGATGTACTGTATTAGATATGATACAGTGCAGCATTTCAGAATTAATGGTGTTGAATATATAGAGGATCTTACATGAGTGTTCATGTATTATTGAATTTATTAAACCCGTTGAGGAAAAGGGATAAAATGCGAGGCTTTGCCAAGCATTTTTATCACTTTTCCTCAACGCTTTTAATAAATTCAGTAATACATGAGCACGAATGCAAGATTCTATTTATCATATGACATTTAAAACGCATTTTATTCTCGATTGTTTACAAAAATATCAATATTCGGCCATTAGTGAACGCGACGTCGTTAAGGACGTCGTACAGTACAGGATGTATCTACCTAATTTGCATATTTAATCCACTTGTGGATTATCGAAAATATTACATGGCGTTATTACACTCTCAGACGCGACGTCATATGATAAAGTTTCTTATTACATGATGTCACTGTTCATTATATAACGTCATGTATAGTTTCATCATACGTGTATCATATAACGTGCCTGTAGTCCAGTGGATAATGTCATGTCATAAATATGATATAACGCCACATGAAATAACACATGGTTTCTTGCACATAATGTCATGATGCTCTCATTGACAACCTTATAAAATGTTTTCTACTGAAATTCTTCAGCAATAAAATCAGATTTAAAAATAGAAGTGAAGGCAATGATCAGGAATCAATGCAATTAACCCACAGCTCTCATCAGAGACATCAAAGCGAAAGAAACACAAACATAAAATAACTAGACCCTAATGGAAACACCAATAGCAGAAAGCCATAATGACAGTCACTTTCCCACAAAATGGCCAATTAGCTATCCAAAACAAAAACATATAAGCCATACACACACTGAAAGACAAACCATTACAAATATAAAGCATGACAGAAGAACTGCCTTGGAACAGTCAGTGAAACGAATTCCACTGGGGAGGCTTAAATCGATTTTACGCAGAGGCAATCCTCGCCCTTCCGTCGTGATTGAGACAAATAATTTGTTCAGTCTGCATGAGAGCCTCAGTGAAACATCTTTGTGAACACAAAAAAATCACACAACCACAGAGATGAAACAATGTTGAGGACTTGACAGCAAGAAACCACTGAAATGCTGGAGCAAAAGAAAACCAACAGTTAGACTCCGATAGGCCCAATCAGAGACAGAAATCATTACAATGGGCCTCCATGGCCATTTGGGTAAGAGTGTTGACTCTTTATCATTAGGTCTCTCACCGCTGTTGTATGAGCCTGACCTTGTCTTGATTCCTGATCATTGCCCTCACTTATATTTTGTAAAACCCAAACCATACAAATAAATAATTAAAATCATTATTTGATAAACCGAATCTTACACACAAGACCATTTCTTATGTGATTTGGGAAACTCTCCAGAGGCTCATTCGATAAATTTCATATAAAATAACCACTCTTCTATGATCATTTCTATCTGGATAAGGGGATGTAACTATGATAATTATTTATATCCTTTTTTCTTGTTAGGTACACATGTTGTTGTTAAGGCTGGCACGATTAATCGGAAAATCAATTAATCGATTGATACATTCCACAAAAATGACTATTACTGATTTGCTTATAAGTGATCATTTGATTAGTAGAGTTTACTACTCATCAGCTATTTTAGGCACAACTTTGATTGGCAAACAGTGCAGACCCTGATAAGACACTGCATTCTCTGGCATCTCATGTGGGTCAACACGGTTTGCTCAGGCATGTCTGTTCAAATGCATTTGGAAAAGTACAGCATATGGTAGGCCGCTCAGTCATCATGCTCAGACAGAAAGCCAGACATATAAAATTATGACCAAATCTTCAGTAATCACTAATTGATTATTGATCACAATAGCTGGATTGATAATCGATTATCTTTTCAGCTTCGATTAGGCAGCCCTAGTTGTGGGTACTTGTTAGAATTGCCTCAATGAGGCAATTCTAACAAGTACCAACAACATGTATTTTTATGCATAAAAAAGAAGAATTATCCCAAAATTATTCCTCATATCTCCACCTTATGTGGAGCAATGTATTAAGGGGGAATGGATACACCTTCAGGGGAAGCAACTCCTGCAAAAGTATTTTTCAGGCCTCATATTTTTCAGGCATTTGCAGGATTTCAGGCTTTTAGATTTTGATTTTTGTGCCTATAGTCTGTTTAACCCTTATCCTGCTGAATAAATTTATTAACCCACACCAAATCCTGACTATAAGTCATCCAAATTACTTGATATTTACACAAATTGCATTACGACCTGTGTAGATCTGGATCTACACTGTTTGCAAAGCTAATAGTTGTGACTTGATCAGCTGGATAAGCATTGAAGCTGCAAATTCGGGTCTTTCAGGCATGGAAAGCGTGGTCAGTATGAGGCCTGATTTTTGTCTCCTTTGTCAATAGGGGTCAACTCTTAAAGGAAAGAATTTGCTCCTGGGGAGCAAATTCTTTCCTTTAACAGTAGACCGAGCAAATTCTTTCCTTTTAGATTAGACCCTTTTTAAGTGGGACAGGGCTTATAGAAAAGTGAACAGGAAGTCCCAAAAGTTGTCTCCCTTTGAAAAATGGCCGAAAATTCTGCCTGGTGCTCCCGTTCCCCTAAAATGATTGATATTTTTGTTGCTTCAGGAAATAAGATTGATTTAATAAACAGCAGAGAAATACCAACGCATATAGGACAGGAGTGGGCAGACAGATATGAAATGAAATTCCTCGAAACTTCCGCTAAGGAGGCAGATAATGTTGATAAACTGTTCACAGAAATTGCTAAAGAACTCACCCATGAAGAACGGGAAAGAGAAAGACTTGAGCCCGATACTTCAAGTTTTAGTGTTTCTAGTAATACTAGGACAATTACTAGTTGTACAAAATGTTTTAAGACTTAACATGATCTATTCTAGAGTTCTAGCCATTTGTGATTGTTAGTGTATGAATTATGTTATAGTCCCAGATGTTGAGTTGTGAGGATAATTTCATGATAATTTTTCATATTTCTCACTACAGTAGAATTGTGATGGCTGTAACACCCATGACTTGTTTACCATGGCTGAGTTGAACCCGCTTTTGAGCTCCTAGGAAATTACTGATGAGTTTAACAACGCGCTAACCCTCTTTGAAGGTCATAAGTGTCAATCGGTTAATAGTCAAAAACTAAGCAGAATTTGGAGGATATTAAAAGTTAAAAAAGTCAGAATGATAATGTATAAAAATCTGAAACAAAAAATCCTATGAAAAAGTCCAGTTTCTTTTAAGAATAAAATAAGATTATCAACAGGTACATCTTGAAACACTTGTTGCAAAGTCTCAGCTTTGAAGTATTAGTTACGGGACTGTGAAAAGTATACACATTCAATTAAGATACATTTAACTGTGAATGGGTGATCACATCCTACACAAGAAGGCTGATCATCACCATTCAAAATATAAGAATGAGTAACTCTAGTCTGGCCAATGCACAGTCGCGTTCCTAGGGAAGTACTCTACAGGGGGATAATTCAGGAGATTTTCATCTTTTTATCTTGCAAATGTATGCTGTGTATACTCATTAGAATTGCCTCGATGAGGCGATTCTATTGAGTGCAACACAGTATACATTTTTAATATAGAACACCAAAAAATGTCAAAAAGTATCTGGTTATGCTTACCTCAGTGGCTCGAACTACCCCTCTTTTTAACAGATTTTCGAGGTCCCGAAGGTGCTCAAGCCATTGAAGTTTGACTGCAGAAACTTGCATTGTGGGTTCTTATTAGAATTGTTTCATTGGGGTGATTAGAATCTCCTCTTTGAGAGGATTCTAACAAGTACCCATAAAGTACAGTACAACTGTATTAAGACCACCTTTCGGACTGTTCAAAAGTGGTCTTTAAGACCACTTTTGAACAGTCCCAAAGGTGGTCCTTGACCAGAAGACATTGTTTGTAGAAAACACAAAGAAAAAATATCTGCACCCTTCTAAATAAGCTTTTTAAAGCAGAATTATTAGGGCCCCGCACTGAAAGTGTGGGTGCCCTATAGTAATCACTCTGTCCGTCTGTCTGTCCACAAATTTTTTTCTACTCCTCTGATAGCGCTGCCGGGGCCCTAGTCAGTTTCACTGACAGCTCTAGTTTTAAGTAGTCTTAATAGCAGAATTTTACTGTATGTTTCTGAGAAGAAATAAGGAAAATGATCATATAATGTTGATAATGTCTTATTAAAAATGATATGAGCACACATATAATAACACATGGTCATGCTTATTGTTCGTATGTTTGTTTGATTTGAAGTTTAACGTCGCCATCAACACTGTATAAGTCATTTTGGAGACGTTGCTTCCAGTTTTGTGGACATTTTACCCGACATTGAGATGAAATTACACCTCAAGCCCTGTCGCCCAATGAAACAAATAGGGTTTATAAGCATGACAGGCTTAGCGGTTTACCAGTTCTCGTGTGCAGTCGGTTTCAGCTCTGCGTGGAAGCATCATGCAATCCATCTATTTCTTCAAGCCCCGACGGACGGGGGCTGACATGGTCATGCTTTATGTCATGACGTCATCCTTGACAACCATCATTTTTCTGTTGAAATTCTTTGAATTTCTTCAACAATAAAACCAGATTATTGTTATGTGATAACAAAATTTTACACTTTGGTCATTTCATATAAACTTAGTGAAACTTGCTAGGGGCTTGTTTCACACATTTCATAGAGCATCTTATATGGGTGTTCCTGTATATTGAATTTATTAAATGAGTTGAGGAAAAGGGATAAAATATGAGGCTTTATAGAGTGTTTTATCCCTTTTTCTCAATGAGTTTAATCAATTCAGTATTACATGAGCATGAATGCAAGATTCTGTTTATCATATGACATTTAAAACGCATTTTATTCACGATTGTTTTACTAAAATGTAACTATTCCGCCATTAGTAAACGTGACATTGTTAAGGATGTTGTGTCTGTAACCTTTTGGGACATATTTAACTAATTTGCATATTTAATCCACTAGTGGATTGTCGAATTTATTACATGGTGTTATTACACTCTCAGACGCGATGTCATATGATAAATATGAAATGACCACTCTTACCTTATTACTGCTCCTTTCCTTGAGTTACCATGTTGACTCAACTTTGAAACACTGTTTAACCCTTATCATGCTGTTCACGACAACCCCTATATTTGCAAACAGTGTAGATCCAGATCAGGTGGCTTCTGAAGAATCCACCTGATCAGGATCTACACTGTTTGGTATTCAGTTTATGATTTTGTAGCAGTAAATTACTCAAAGTAATTTGATTGGTTGATAGACAGAAACGGGTGTGGCTTAAATGAATATTCAGAAAGGTAAGGGTTGATATTGAATGCCTGCTGGGATGTTAATGTACATGCTAGTCAGAATAATACTGGATATGAATTTCTGTCAGACGCTTCATAAAAACACACCTTGTGGGCATAGAAATAGATATGGTGGATATTTTGTTATGCCCCCGCCATTCGAAGAATGGTGGAAAGGGCATATAGCGTTGCCCCTGTCCGTCCATCCGTTCGTCCGAGCGCATCCACGGGCATATGTTGGGTAGACATGAGTTGGGTACTTGCCGTTTATTCCGTTAGTGTCCAAAAAAGTAGCCAACAAATTTGATGGTACATGTTGGGTACTTGTGCAAATTTTAGCTGATTGTTGGGTACTTGTAGGTGAAAAATTAACACTGTAGTACCCAACAAATGTCCATCTGTACGACGTCCGTCCGTCCGTGTGTCCGAAACTTAAACGCAGTCAATAACTTCTTTATTTCTTGATGGATTTTAAAATTAATCGGCAGAAATGTTAACCGTCATGAGACGACATGTCATGTGCAAAACCCAGGTCCGTACCTCCAATGTCAAGGTCAAACTTAGAGGTCAAAGGTCAAAAAAAGGGTCACAAACTTAAACGCAGTCAATAACTTTCTTATTTCTGGATGGATTTTGAAATTACTTTCTGGAAATGTTAACCATCATGAGACGATGTGTCATGTGCAAAACCCAGATCCGTACCTCCAAGGTCAAGGTCATACTTAGAGGTCAAAGGTAAAAAAAAGGGGGTCCGAAACTTAAACGCAGTCAATAACTTACTTATTTCTGGATGGATTTGAAAATTACTTTGAAGAAATATTAACCATCATGAGACGATGTGTCACATGTAAACCCAGATCCGTACCTCCAAGGTCAAGGTCATACTTAGAGGTCAAAAATGGTCCGAAGCTTAAATGCAGTCAATAACTTTCTTATCTCTGGATGGATTTGAAATTACTTGGCAGAAATGTTGGCCATCATGAGACAATCTGCCTCACACAAAACCAGGGTCCTTACCTACAAGGTCAAGGTCATTCTTAGAGGCCAAATGTGAAAAAAGGGTCCAAAACTTAAACACGGTCAATAACTTTCTATGCATGAATACGAACATAGACATAATTTCAGGCGGGGGCATCCGTGTCCTATGGATGCATTTCTAGTTATAATTGAAAGACACTCCTATGGAAACAATTTGCATGAGATGTCTGGTCTTGTTTTCTGGGAAAAATAAGAAAAATATCAACAATTTGTCGTTTGCTAAATTAACCTAGAGATATGTTAAAGGATAAAAGAAGCATTTTCCTTCGTCATGGCATATGATAAAAATTATGCACAACATGTGTCTTTTGTAACATTATTCCAAATAAAGTCCTGCTTTTATGAATGATAATACACTTTATGAGCATTTTCATAATGATTTTGCCTTTTTTGCATGTGGTTATCTGTATATTTTGTACTTTTGAGAAAGCTGTGACTTGTTGAAGACTTTGTTATATTGTTAGTTTTGTTCAAGAGTTAAACTTGTTTTTATGACCCACCATATGAGTGGTGGAGATGTACATTATGTTTGTCTGTCTGTCTGTTCACACTTTGTTTTTGATTCATGGTTTTACATGAGGTGAAACATCAAGAATAGTTAACCCATAAAATGCCAGTCACAATAATTGTCATCTGCTTTGTCATCTGCTGGTTTCTTTAAAAGTCATTTTTGCAAACAGTGTGGACCCAAATCAGACTGCTCCTCTAGGAACAGTCTGATTTGGACCCGCACCGTTTGCCTGTACGCAAAAATATTTTTAAAACATTTGCAAAAAAATTCAGCGAACAACATTTTTAGATGTAGTTTTTCTCAGCATCTTAAAGGATATTTTTTCTTGTTTCTTCATGAAAATCTATGTTGTGGGTACTTGTTAGAATGGCGATTCAAATAAGTACCCACAACATAGAGTTGTAAAGAGATTTTTGGAAAATAATCCCTTACTGATCCTAGTCATCCCCTTGTCTGGATGATATCAGTATGAGTCAGCAGTGGGTTTGACACATTTATATTTGCTGTAGCCAAGAGTTAGTTTATATACCAAAGCAAAGTGAAGCTTGTTACATTTCCAGCGATGACCGGTACAAACAGAGTACGTAAACCCATTGGTTGATTTCTTTGATTTGAGATTTAACTTCCCCTTCAACTCTGTAAAGGCCATTTTGGAGACGTTGCTTCCAATTATGTGGGACTTTTACCCGACATTGAGATTAAATGACATCGCAAGCCCTGCCGCCCAATGAAGCCAATAGGGTTTATAAGCATGGACGGTCTGGCTCGCACCGCTTTGCCAGGGCAGGCTTAGATGCTCTAAGCGGTTTACCAGTACTCGTGTGCGGGGCGGTTTCTGCTCTGCGTGGAAGCATCATGCAGCCCATCTATTTCTTCAAGCCCCAATGGTCGGGGGCCGAAACAGTGGTTGAATGTTATTTATTCCACTTTGATAACACATTTCTGTTTGGATCCTGCACATGTATATCTTCTAAGGATTTGGCTTTGAATTTCAACTATTGCATAATATATTGTTTGTGGCATTGCTCTAGACCAAAATGGAGAAAAGAGGATTATTAACCCTTTAGACAAACTTCATCTGAAAATGTTGTCTGCTTATGTTGTCTGCCCAATTCTTTTGCAAACTTGTAAAAAATATTTTTGCACAGAGGCAAACAGTTTGGGCCCAGATCAGACTGCTCCTTGTAGGAGCAGACTGATCTGGGTCCACACTGTTTGCAAAAAAAAACTTACTTTTAAGGTTACCAACAAAGTGCCCCTGCCCATCGGGGCTTGAAGATAGATGGGCTGCATATGCTTCCATGCAGAGCTGAAAGTGACCTGCACACGAGTTCTGGTAAACCACTTAGAGGATCTAAGCCTGCCCACGCAAAGTGGTGCGAGTGTTGGTCCGTCCATGCTTATTAACCCTATTGATTTCTTTGGGTGGCAGGGCTTGAGATGTCATTTCATCTCAATGTCGGGTAAAAGTCCCACTAAATTGGAAGCAATGTCTCCAAAGTGACCTTTACAGTGTTGATGAAGACGTTAAACCTCAAATCAAACAAACAAAACAAAAGCAAAGCAGACGGCAGTTGTTGTGATTGGCGTCTTATGGGTTAAGAGATGGTTATCCATATTGCTGTTGGTAATTGTTGGAATCAATTCAAGCACCCACATTATATGTTTCATGGAGAATTCTAACATGGTATGCCTTTATAGGCATTGGAATGGAATTTTATTCTGCAATAAATCACATGGAAGATGAGTGTGACGCAGGAAGCCACCATTTTATGATGTCACTCCTAGATCCTTGACAGAGCAATGATATTTTCTTGCATGGAAAAGGTTACAGAAGGACTTCAATGCATGTGTTACAGTCAATAGTTTTGGTGGGATTTCTTCTAACAATAGCAAAAGGTTGGAAGAATTTGAAAAAAAAAAAAAAATTAATGCCAACTTTTAGTGTGTTATAAACAAAATAGATCAACTGCAGCATGTGAATTGTTGAATTGGTCAGTTGTAAGTGGGCAGATCACTCTGGCAATGTGCTCGTGATTTGATCAACTTTACAACTGACCACTCAACAATTCACAGGAAGAGCTGATCTATTTCTTAAGGGGAATGGGAACACCTTGGAGATTTTTCCTCCATTTTTCAAAGGGAGACAAATTTCAGGACTTCCTGCTTGCTTTTCTATAAACTCTGTCCCACGGAAAAATGGGTGTACTCTTAAAGGAAAGAATTTGCTCCTCAGGAGCAAATTCTATCCTTTAAGAGTTGACCCCTATTGACATGGGAGACAAAAATACTTTTGCAGGAGTTGCCTCCCCTGAAGGTGTTCCCATTCTCCTAATACAAGAAACAGTTATCCAAAATTATCTTTATTACTCCCCTTTAGCTTGAGCTATACAGTGTGGTGTATTGCATAGAGGATCTTATATGAATTATTAAACAAGTTAAGGAAAAGGGATAAAATGCAAGACTTTGCCCAGCATTTTATCCTTTTTTTGTCCAGCATTTTATCCTTTTTTATTTAAAGAGTTTAATAAATTCAATAATACATGAGCACAAAAGCAAGATTCTATTTGTCATATGACATTTGTCATGCATTCTGTTCACGATTGTTTTAAAGAAATGTCAATATTCCGCCGTTAGTAAACGCAACATCTTTAAGGACGTCGTACATGTAACATTACGGGGCATATCAACCTGGTATGCATATTTAATTCACTAGTGGATTATCAGATTTATTGCATGGCATTATTACATTCTCAGATCCAACAGCATATGATAAATTACAATTCCACACCTTTGTGACATAGAAAATTCTTTCAAATCTTCAAATTGTTTTTTTTTTTTTTTTTTTTGATAAAATTTGTGATACTATTCTTGTTTATAGTCAGAACATAGGTTGTGGGTGCTCGTTAGAAACACCTCATTGAGGGGGTTCTAACAAGTACCCACAACCTATGTCTTGGAGCAGAAATAAGAAAATAATGTATCCCCTCCATAAATCCCAGTTTCTCTTTATAAAGCGAGGTTTAAGGGGCTGTGGATTTCATGGACTTGCTATATCCAGAGGAGCTGTATTTCTTTTTTACTTTTATAAATATTTTATATTTAAAGAAAGGACTGAATATTTTAGTTTGCATAATTGTCACCCATAATACTGAATCTCATGACTGTATGTCAGAGAATGTATGTAATCCAGAATGTGGGGAGTGGGAAGCCTCAGGCAATGTGACATATTGAAGGAGGACAGGAGTATAGCTTTGAACCAAAGTTTGTACTATAATGTTATTAATCAAGTAATTTCGTATTGGCCCAGGTACAGGTCCGAGGTCTGCTGCATTGGCCCAAGGCCGAAGGCCGAGGGCTAATGCAGCTGACTGAGGACCTGTAACTGGGTCAATGCGAAATTACTTGATCAATGACAATTTTATTGATTGGCACAATTAAAAAATCATGATTATTGATTTTTTGACCTCACTTGACCTCAGTCAATATTGGTTGACCTGGTGTTAATACGGATGACCTCCGATCAATACAGGATAGTCAGTTAATAATATAATGTTATTAATCAAATAATTTGGTATTGGCCCAGGTACAGGTCCGAGGTCTGCTGTATTGGCACGAGGCCGAAGGCCGAGGCCAATACAGCTGACCGAGGACCTTAACTGGGCCAATAGGAAATTACTTGATTAATGACAATTTTATTAATTGATGCAATTAAAAACATGATTTATGATTTTTGATGTGTTATATAGGATAATCAATTAATAAATACCGGTAATACTGAACAGTTTGTAGTGTTAACAAATACCGGTAATACTGAACAGTTTGTAGTGTAACTTACATCAGAGAATGTATTATACTCATAAATGTGAAGATATGATAATATATTTGACAAAATGCGTAATAGTACAGAGGACCCTCGTTATAACAACAGTATTTGTTCCCTATTATTGTGCCGTTATAAAGAATTTACCGTTATAAAGAATCCCAGTTAAAGTATGATAGGTAATAAAAGGCCTTTTGCCCATTACTACTCAAAGAAACAAATGTTATTGCCATTTGTTAGAATTGGATTCTAACTAATATCTATAACATTTGTTTCTTGGAGTATTAGGTTACAAGAATATTTCATGACAATGCACGCAATTTGTGCATTTTTAACCCGAGGGAAGCCCACACTGCTCGGAACCGAGGCTAAGCCTTTAGCTATGAAGTCATTCCAATGAAAGTGCCGTTATAATGAGTTTTGTCGTTATAACATGTCGGTATAAAGAGGGTTGTCTGTCTTGACTTTTTATCTGAGATTATATGTAATGATTGTTGTCAATAGTGTAGCTGTGTTGGGTAATTTATGGTACAAGTCGTCGTCAGAAGTGTAACTTTATGTAGCTTAACCCTTAAGACGCCGAGAAAAATTACATTTGAACATGTTGTCTGCTTATGTCGTCCCCTGAATCTTCTTGCAAACTTTTTAAAAATATTTTTGCATACTGGCAAATAGTGTGGACCCAGATCAGACTGCTCCTCTGTTTGCAAAAACTAATTTTAAAAGCACTTGGCATACGACAAAGCAGACGACAATTGTCGTGACTGTTATTTTATGGGTTAATGTATGATAGTTGTCAGAAGTGTAACTTCTTGTGGGGTAATGTATGTCTTTTGTCAGAAGTGTAACTTTTTTGTCAGGTAATGTACATGTATGTCATACCAAATGTCAGGAGCGGGGGTGTATTTGCGGAATGTATATACCTCTATACAGTTTATTATAACACATTTTTCAACACAACTAAGTTTTTACATGGATTCCAAAAATGTATAGATTATACAGATAAATGAACATAAAGAATCATTTTTCAGTAACATTTGAACATTTTTGTCCGGATATAACACAGTTGTCTACTGCAGATTTTGGCTTGGAGAAATAGTTTGGGCTGCGTGGTGCTTCCACACAGAGCTGAAACTGACCAAACTTTTGAGAACAGTACTACTGGTAAACTGTTTAGAATTTATAAGCCTACCCAGGAAAAGTAGTGCTCATTGGACGTTCCCTTGATTGCAACAGTAGTGTTATAAAAACATTGTGCTGTAATACTGCATAGCAACAGATATTTTGAGATAATTGAAGGATAGTGGGTATTCCTTTTTTCTCCGTAAAAACCTATGTTGTGGGTATTCATCAGACGAGGCGGTTCTAATGAATACCTACAACGTAGATTTTTACGGAGACTTGACAAAAACTATCCTTCAATTATCACAAAATACCAACCTTATCTGCTGCTATGATACTATTTCCTGGACTCCAGGCAAAGAAATCCTGGACTTAACCATGGGATAGACATTCTTAGCCTACCCAGGTTGTTGGGCTTGTGGGTTCCATCCGGGGCTTCTCTAGACTTTTGGATGGGTCTTTAAACCAAGTTCCCATCTCCGCATGACCTTAGCTGTTGGTGGGATGTAAAACTCAAACACACACACACACTACCGAAGTTATTCAACCCAGGCATAGGATAACAAGTGAGTATTTTCACGTGTTTAACATGCACTGGTTGAACTGGGCATCATGTACGTCGTCGTTAAGTTTGGCGTCCTATCCACCCCTCTAACCCATGTAAGATTCTTATAATATTGTTTAGTTGTAAATATTGAATGAGTAGAAATGGACAGTAAAGTCTGAGGAAAAGTCATGCTGATATGGGATGGTTGTTCAAAACATCATTAGCTTAATGAGCTGCTCACATTTTTTTTCAGGAAAAATATTAACATATTTGCCATATTAAATGATCAAAGTTTTAACGATACGTCAACTAACGACGTCATTAGTTTTGAACAGCAGTTACTGGACCCTGCACTTTAACTTGATATTGTTCACTGGCTTGGACACCTTCAAATTTCACTATTAGTATGGCTGAAAAATTCGACTCATCCACTCGCCATGAGGAGTAAAAATTTTGGAATGAATATTTTGTCTAGGCCGAATGAAATTTACCAAAATCTGCCAAAATCTATATGGTCTTGGTCTTGCAGGATGAGGGAAATCTTGACTGGATCTGATGATGCCTTGCAGCAATGTTGTCAGACAAAAGATTTTTTAAGCATACATACATATTCTGATAAAATGCCTATTTTGAAGCGAAAATTACTGATACTGATGCAAAATAGTTATAGCTTTGTACCGTAATGATCCTAAGTACTGGGACAGACAGTCCTGAGCAAACAGTGTAGACCCTGATCAGACTGCTCCAAAAGGAGCAGTCTGATCAGGATCTACACTGTTTGCCATTCTGTCTGCACTTTTGGACTCCTTGCTGGATCATGAAGCAAATTTGTTAATATTTTAGGAGAATTACAGCAAGTCCTCAAGGTGTCCGAATTTTTAGGATTTTTACAGTAATATAGTGGTTATTGAACTGATATCGGAGGATATTTCCCCTTGTTGGGATATTGAAGGACACTCTTAAACTCATGTCCTTCGATATCCCAGTAGTGATTCCACTCACCAATATCGGTGCAATGACTCTTTAGTGGTAGGTAGTGCCTTCTCATTAAGGAACATCGTCAGAACTGTAGGTTATGTTAATGGCTGCCATATCTACATTGGCAGTCCTCATGTTGTTTTTCTTACTGTTTCCTTTTATTATTTTACGTGCCAAAGGTTATCTTCAGGCCTCATATTTTTCGGGCATTAGCAGGATTTCAGGCTTTTAGAGCTTCATTTTTAGCTCACCGTCACGTAGTGACGAGGTGAGCTTTTGGGATCACGTTTTGTCCGTCGTCCGTGCGTGCGTCCGTCCGTCCGTGCGTAATCTTTTTCTTAAAATTGACATCTCCTCCTAAACCACTGAGCGGATTTTGACCAAACTTCACAGGAATGATCCTTAGGTGGTCCTCTTTCAAAGTTGATCAAATGGTTCCGGTCCGTTGCACATATAGGTCACAGGAGCCAAAAATAGATTTTTTTCACCGAAAACTTAAAAAATCTTCTTCTCTGAAACTGCAAGGCCCAGGTCTTTGATATTTGGTATGAAGCTTCATCTAGTGGACCCCTACCAAGATTGTTCAAATTATAGTGCTGGGGCCAAAAATGCCCCCGCCCCGGGGCCCTTTGGTTTTACATGGGCTTATATAGGGAAAATCTTTAAAAATCTTCTTCTCTGAAACTGCAAGGCCCAGGTCTTTGATATTTGGTATGAATCTTCATCTTATGGACCCCTACCAAGATTGTTCAAATTATAGTGCTGGGGCCAAAAATGCCCCCGCCCCGGGGCCCTTTGGTTTTACATAGGCTTATATAGGGAAAACCTTTAAAAATCTTCTTCTATGAAACTGCAAGACCCAGGTCTTTGATACATGTATTTGGTATGAAGCTTCATCCAGTGGACCCCTACCAAGATTGTTCAAATTATAGTGCTTGAGCCAAAAATGCCGTCCCAGGGCCCTTTGGTTTTACATGGGCTTATATTGGGAAAATCTTTAAAAAATCTTCTTCTCTGAAACTGCAAGGCCCAGGTCTTTGCTATTTGGTATGAAGCTTCATTTAGTGGACGGCTGCCAAGATTGTTCAAATTATAGTGCTCGGGCTAAAAATGCCCCCGCCCCGGGGCATTTTGATTTTACATGGGCTTATATAGGGAAAATCTTTAAAAATCTTCTTCTCTGAAACTGCAAGGCCCAGGTCTTTGATATTTAGTATGTAGCTTCATCTAGTGGACCGCTACCAAGATTGTTCAAATTATAGTGCTGGGACCAAAAATGCCCCCTTTTCGGGGCCCTTTGGTTTTCATGGGCTTATATAGGGAAAATCTTTAAAAATCTTCTTCTGTGAAACCACAAGACCTAGGTCTTTGATATTTGGTATGGAGCTTCATCTAGTTGACATCTACCAAGATTGTTCACATTATAGCCCCCGGGCCACAAATGCCCCCGTCCCGGGGCCCTTTGGTTTTACATAGACATATAGAGATAATCTTTGAAAATCTTCTTCTCTGAAACAGCAAGGCCCAGGTCTGTGATATTTGGTGTGAAGCTTCATCTAGTGGATCTCTATCATAGGCTTATGTAGGGAACACTTTAAAAAAATCTTCTCTATGAAACCACAAGGCCCAGGTCTTTAATATTTGGTGTGTAGCTCCATCTAGTGAACCTTTGCCAAGATTGTTAAAATTATAGCCTTTGTTGATATTCGGTATGAAGCTTCACCTTTTTAGACCTCCCTCAACATTATGCACATTATAGCCCTGGGGTCAATAATGGCCCTCCCCGGGGCCAACTTGTTACTCTATGGATCAGGTGAGCGATCCAGGGCCATCATGGCCCTCTTGTTTCTTGATTTCAGGCTTTTTAGCTCCTATATTCTGTTTGAAATGACTATTTAATGCTTATCCTGCTGAATAAAAGTATTAAGCCAAACCCACTTCTTACTATTCACCAATCAAATTACTTGATATAATGTGTTTGTTCAGTTTACAAACTGTATTGCAAACAGTGTAGATCCTGATCAGATGGCTTCTTCAGAAGCCATCTGCTTCTTCAGAAGCCATCTGATCTGGATCTCCACTGTTTGCAATGGTAACAGTTGTCATGTTCAGCAGGGTTAAAAGTGCAAAATCGGGTCTTTCAGGCATGGAAAAGCTTGGTCAGTATGAGGCCTGTATCTTGTTTGACCAGTGAGATTACACCTGCTTCAATCTGCTTGGTTTATTTGTTTGATTTGAGGTTGAACGTCCCCGTCAACACTGTAAATGTCGTTTAGGAGATGTGCTTCCAATTTTGTGGGACTTTTACCGGACATTGAGATGAAATGACATCTCAAGCACTGCTGCCCAATAAAACCAATAGGGTTTATAAGCATGGACGGTCCGCCACTTGCACCGCTTTGCCTGGGCAGGCTTAGATCCTCTAAGCGGTTTACACATACTCGTGTGTGGGTCGGTTTCAGCTCTTGAGTGGAAGCATCATGCAGCCCATCTGTTTCGCCTAGCCCCGATGGGCGAGGGCAAATCCTGCTTGATTTATAATTTTACCATACTATTACATCGTATTCAGCTCTTATTTTCACTACATTATGTGCAATATTTTTTGTGTTCTGCATTAGACCAAATCATTTTTTATGTGTGTTTGATAATTTTGTTTCATTTGTTTGTTTGTCTTTTTCTTTGTTTTAGGATTTTTTTTTTCATCTTTAATCTTTGACCCACTTGAAACCTCCAAAATGGGCAATTGGCAAACAGTGCAGGCCCAGATCAGATGCCGCAGAACGCAGCATCTGATCAGGGCCTACCCTATTTGCAAAACATTCAGCCATTTTCCAAATAAATTTTGAAGAAAACACAACGTGACACTCCTAAATTTTGAAATGCATATGTGCTATATATGAGGTGGAGGATTACATTTGGTACAAAGTGGGTTTAAACACTATGGAATTACGGGCCTTTGTGGTCTAGTGGTTAGGTCTTTTACTGCTCTGTGTTCAAGCCTCAATCACATTACGAAAACACATTGTAACCTTTATCGCCCAAAAATGAAAATTTTAAGATGAAAAATTGTGATATTTTCTTATTTCTGCACAAAATATAGATTGTGGGTACTCGTTAGGAGCGCCTCATCAAGGTGGTTCTAATGAGTACCACAATCTATATTTTAGAGCAGAAATTAGATCAATAAGGTTTACCCCTGTAAACCCCAGTTTTTCTACATTGTATATAAAAGTAGGGTTCAAGGGGGTCAAAATTATATAGACGTGTTTTCGTGATACAGTTCACATGAGGAATGTTAACCCTTGTCCCGCTGCGTAATTATACCCCCATAAATGAAATTTAGGGGGGTATATAGGAGTGAGCTTGTCGGTCGGTCGGTCTGTTGACTTGGTTTCCAGACGATAACTCAAAAAGCGCTTCACCGATTTTTATAATTTTTGGTACACTGATGTAACATCATAAAATACAGATCAAGTTCGATTTCCACTACAATTCGTCAATTTTCGACATAGTTATGGCCCCTTTCAAGTGAAAAATTTGCAAAATGTCGCTGTTGTACTATCAAGGCAGTTTTTGTGGGAGGTATTCATCACCTTTAGTGATAGCTCTAGTTAATTTAGCCACACCCATTTCTAACTTCGAACCAATCAGATTACTTGATGTAATTTATTCCTACAAATTCACAAACTGAATGTCAAACAGTGTAGCTCATGATCAGATGGCTTCTTCAGAAGCCATCTGATCAGGATCTACACTGTTTGCAAAAGAAGGGGTTCTTCTGAACAGCGGGATAAGGGTTAAGTACTTCAACAGATAGTCAGGTGGTATTTCTTTTAGTACTCTGCTTTTTGCCCACCCTTGATTTAACCCATTGCATGCGGGAAACCCCTAAAGGGGTATCTTGGCAAACTGCATACCCAGATCAGACGCTGCAGAATGCGGTGTCCGATCAGGGCCTACAGTATTTGCTAACAGAATTTTCCTTCAAAAATAGAATAAAAATGAAAAAATACACCTGACACCCCTTATATGGCAAATGGATTTGTCCAACATATAGCAATGGAAGAGTCCACTAGCATACAATGGGTTAAAGATTGGTTTGATATAACTGAAATAATTTTGAATGGGTCTTTGCCATTATCCTGCAAAATAAATTAATCGAGCCACACCCATTTCTGACTATCAACCAATCAAATTACTTAATGTATTTGTTCAATTCACACACAGAATGACGGTGTTGATCCTGATCAGATGGCTTGGATGGCTTCTGAACTTCTGAAGCAATCTTATGTCTGATCTTGATCTACACTGTTTACAAAGGGAAGGGTTGTTGTCTTCAGCAGGATAAAGGTTAACCCTTATCTTGCTGAATATTTAACATAGCCACACCCATTTTTGATTTTCAGCCAATCAGATTATATGATATAATGTGTTTGTTCAAATTCACAAACTGAATGACAAACAGTATAGATCCTGATTAGATGGCTTCTTTAGAAGCCATCTGATCTGGATCTACACTGTTTGCAACGATAGGGGTTGTCGTGAATAGCAAGATAAGGGTTAATATAATAATAACAGAAAAATATAAACTGAATTAGTTGTGATGTGTGTTGCATAAAAATGAGGGAGGCTTATAAAAGCCACAGCAAGGAACAATGTAGTTATTATCCCATTGTATGTGGGAATCCCATAAAGGGATACCTTGGCAAACAGTGCAGGAATCCCCTAAATCAACAGTGCGGGAATCCCCTAAAGGGGTACCTTGGCAAACAGTGCAGGAATCCCCTTAATCAACAGTGCGGGAATCCCCTAAAGGGGTACCTTGGCAAATAGTGCAGGCCAGATCAGACGCCCCAGCATGCGGCGTCTGATCAGTGCCTGCACTATTTGCTAACAGAATTTTCCCTGGAAACAGAATAAAAATGAAAAAAATAGGCCTGACACTCCTTATATGGCAAATGGACTTGCCAACATATAGCAATGGAAGAGTCCACTAGCATACAATGGGTTATACTTTCTCTTGTGTTCTGTCATGTAACTTGCTTTTGTTTTTAATGAGATATTTTTAACAGTTTTTGTTGGAAATGTGCCAAATATGAACTTTCTCCACGCAAAGATTTTATTTATTCTTTTTTTCAAAGGTGTATAACTTTTATTTTGCTTCCAAATGCTAAGTAAAATAAAAAATGAACGAGTCTGTTGTATTGTTTTTTATTTCCAATACTAATTCAGCGTGCCTATATATGGTAGGCAATGGAAAATAACTGTTTTTATTCTGCAACAAATCACGGCAAGGAAGAGCGTGACGAGCGACGTCATTAAAAACTGCCAATTTATGACGTCACTAGTTGATTTCCTTGACGTTAGACGGTGTAACGTCATATTCTCGCATCGAAAACGTTAGAAAAGGATATAAATGCATGTGTTTCAGTCAATAATTTTAGCAGGATTCTTCATCTAACAATGGCGAAAAGTTGTGAGATTTTGAAGGAAACAACAGCATTATTGACGATTTTGAGCCTGTTAGAATCGAAATAGATCGGCTCTAGTCTGTGATTTGTTGAGTAATAAATCACAGTTTGTTGATCAGGTGTTAGTAGACAAACCATGTGTGCTACGCGCTCGTGATTTGTCTACTTTACAACTGACCTCCAAACTGTGATTTATTATTCAACAAATCATAGCTAGAGCTTATCTTTTTCTTAATCAGAAGCCAGGTCCTGAGATTGCAAAAGAGCTATAGGACAAAATGGCAAATAAAGTAACAGTCAGAAAATGAAATTTCATAAAGATGCATTAAAATCAACGTCTGTGCAAAGTCTATTCTGAATTTCCTATTTCTACAGCAGTGAGTTTACTAAACATCGTGTTAATAAGTCCATGAAATGAACCAGCCCCCGCCCATAGGGGCTTGAAGAAATATATGGGCTGCATGATGCTTCCACACAGAGCTGAATCCGGCCCGCACACTAGTACTGGTAAACCGTTTAGAGGATCTAAGCCTGTCCAGGAACCGCGGTGCGAGGCGGACCGTCCATGCTAATAAACCCTATTGGTTTCATTGGGCGACAGGGCTTGAGCTGTCATTTCACCTCAATGTCGGGTAAAAGTCCCACAAAATTGGAAGCAACGTCTCCAAAATGACCTTTACAGTGTTGACGGGGACGTTAAACATCAAATCAAACAAACAAACCATGAAATGAACACCCCTCTAAACCCCACTTTATATCGAGAAAGCCAGGGTTAACAGGGGTATACATTACTTTTCTGATTTAAGCCCCCGCCCATAGGGGCTTGAAGAAATATATGGGCTGCATGATGCTTCCACGCAGAGCTGAATCTGGCCCGCACACTAGTACTGGTAAACCGCTTAGAGGATCTAAGCCTGTCCAGGAACCGCAGTGCGAGGCGGACCGTCCATGCTAATAAACCCTATTAGTTTCATTGGGCGACAGGGCTTGAGATGTCATTTCATCTCAATGTCGGGTAAAAGTCCCACAAAATTGGAAGCAACGTCTCCAAAATGACCTTTACAGTGTTGACGGGGACGTTAAACCTCAAATCAAACAAACAAAACTTTTCTGATTTCTGCTCTAAGACATAGGATGTGGGTACTGGTTAGAACCACCTCATTGAGGCGGTTCTAACGAGCACCCACAACTTATATTTGAACTATTTCACAAATTTTCATCAGAAAAGTAACTATTTTGGAGAAAGGAAAGAATGCAGTTTGTCACATGGGTGTGGTATTGTAATCGGTACAGGTTGGCCTGGCTTTTCTGGCGAAAGAATGTGCACTGTACTGGGTAACCGCTTAGGTATAAGCCTGCCCAGGAAAAGTGTGGATAGGTCAACTGACCGGCTTAAAAATGACCTAAAATAGTGTTGATTGGGCTGTTAAACTCCAATACAAACAAAAAAAACACTTAGATTTGAAGTATTCATAAGAAAAATATCACAAATTTTCATCAGAAAAGTAACCATTTTGGAGATCGGAAATAATGCACTTGGGTATAAGTTGGCCGGGGCAACCCACATCCCCACATGAAAGATGGGAGATGAAATTAGTAGGCTTTCAGCTTCCATCAGATCCTATTGTATATTATATTGACAGTATTTCGAGGGCTGAGCGCAAAACTATTGTAACTGACATTTTGGCCATTTTCTGTTTTTCCAATATTTTGGTTGCATATATTGATTTGCATCTTCCACCAAAGAGTTGTATACATATTCCATTCCGTTCTGGAGTTATGAAAAATATTCAAAATATTGTATCTGCGAAGGCCATTAGAAGTTGGCGCAAAACTATTGTAACTGCAGTTACAATAGTTTTGCACTAAAAAATACCCAACAATGCCAGGTTTCTCAAGCAAAACCTGCAGATACAATAGTTTTGCACCAAATGAAAAGCACATGGCTGCACCATTAAAAGTTACAAAAGTCTGATTTAAGCCAAATTAATGGATACAAATAAGCTGTAGTATACAACAATTTCAGGATTCTGTATTTATTTCAAGAAATTGTGGTCATTGGCTTGAAATTCTGTCATTTTAAGCAAATACACTACTCAAATAATTAAAGGAACAGAAAGGTAAAAAGGAAAATAATGGAACAATGGTTATTTATAATTTTACTTATGTCAGTTCTGAAATTATTTTGGACTTTGCCACTCCACTGGGGCATATCTGAAACAGTACTGTGTTCAGCATACCTGTTACATACTTTGTAAGCCAACAAGTCTGGTTCCCGTTTGTTGACTAATATGGTTGCAATTAATATCATAGCTCCTTTGAGATCACATGGCCACTGTCAACCATCTTTGATTTTTAGGGTACCCTACCCTAGCCAGTTAAGTAGGGCCTATCCTAGCGTAGAATAGGCTAGGGTAAGATATGGTAGGCAAGGTCGGTTAGGCTAGGGTTAAGCGTTTCTTGGCTAATATAGTCTACCTGGAAGGCAGGGTAGTGTGGGATAAATACAGTTGTCCTTCTATTAGGGTAGTGGTAGGGTACCCTTACTTAGACTAGTCTAGCCTTGCCTACACTATGCTTCCTAGTTTGAAGTAGGGTATGATAGGCAGGATGGTATTGAAAAAGGTAAGGTATATGGTTGCTGTACTGGCTAGTGTAGGGTGTAAAGTACCCTAGCCTAGTCTACCCTACCTTAGGCTAGGTAAGGGTAGGCAACTAAGATTTGGTAGGGTAGGACCTACCCTAGGTTAGTGTAAGGTGGGTCACCCTACTGGTGAGGGTAGGGTACCCTTCCGAGGGTAGGGTACCATTCCCTACCCAGCAGAGTATAGTGAAGTATGTACGGTAGGCTCCAACTCAGGGTGCCGGCCTCGGTAGCTCAGTCGGATGCGCCTCTGACTGGTGATCAGGAAGACGCAGGTTTGATACCTGCCAGAGTCGGCAACATTCTTTCGTGGAGATTTATCATGAAACCTTTTCTACCGTCATTCTCTCCCTTCCGCTGATTCAAGAAGGGCAGTTGTCAGTTTCTGGTGAAAGAATGTGCACTGTACTGGTTAGCCGCTTACATATAATACGTTCTACAAAAGGGTTATCCTTTGGAAGCAAGGAATACACCACAGAACTGGAAAATATGGAATGTACATTTTTTTCTGGACCAGACTAGCTAGTTTTGGCCAATTAGGCCCCATCATTGACCCTCAAATACTTTCAAAATTCCACAATGGAATCAAAGATCCCAGAGGACAAGAAAATATAAACTACACTATGATGTAGGGCAGGGAGACATTTTACGGCAGCCATTCCCAAACATCAGGTGCAGTGACGTTAAAAATGTTCTACAAAAGGGTTATCCTTTGGAAGCAAGGAATACACCACAGAACTGGAAAATATGGAATGCACATGTTTTTTCTGGGCCAGATTAGCTACTTTAGGCCATTAGGCCCCATCAGTGACCCTCAAATACTTTCAAAATAGCCTGCCCAGGAAAAGTGTGGCCGCTCAAAAATGACCTAACATAGTCTTGACTGGGCCGTTAAACTCCAATACAAACAAACAAATCTACCTTAGGGTAGGATAGGTAAGGTAGGATATGGTTGGCTAGGTAAGGCAGTGCTAATACATTGAGGTTAGGCTACACTATCCTACCCTAACATGTAGTCTTTCTCCTAGTTGGGGTACCCTTCCATCACTGAGCCTACACTATGGCACCCTAGGATAGGGTAGTCCCTACCCTTGGTCGGGATAGGGTATGCTAAGGGGTATGTAGTGTGGTGTGGGACAGGGATATTCATCCTCCCAGTTAGGCTAGTGGTAGGATACCCTTTCATATCCTAGCCTGCCCAGTGGTACCTTAGTGTAGAGCAGTCCATCCTGTCTACAAGGTAAGGCAGGCTGTCCTAACTGATAGGGTAAGGTATGGTTGACCCTTCCATAGAAGGACCCTACCTTACCCTACCCTAACCATGGAAGTGCCAACCACCAACACTAACATACCCCAGGGTACCATAGTGTAGGGTAGGCTAAGGAAGGGTAGCCTTCCACTACTCTAACGCAAAGAATGACTATACCTACTCTATCAAACCAACCCTGCTTAGGGTAGGGTAGGATAGGGTAGGGTCACTTAACCCTAGCTTTGCCTAGCCTACACATATCCTACCCTAGGATAGGGCCTACCAAACTGGTAAGGGACTGTACCCTACCCTAACAAGTAGGCAGACTGTACCCAACCCCTGGGTAGGGTAGGCATAGCTGGCAAAGCCTTTCCCCAACCATCCTAGGGAAGCATAGGGTAAGCCAATAGGGTAAGGAAGAGTACCCTACCATTACCTTAACCTATCTTAGGGTAGGATGGTTTAAGGCGAGATATGGTAGGCAAGGCTATTCTAGCCAGGCAAGGCTAGCCTTATAGGCAGTATGTTGTTCGATAGAGTTGGTACAGTGACCCTCCTGGTAGGATACCCTTCCCTATTCCACCTACACTATGGTACCATATGGTATGGTAGGGTACATCCTTCCCTAATTAGGGGTAGGATAGAGTAGGGTTACTAGGGCATGATAGGCTAATGATAAGTTAGCCTACCCTTCCTGGTAGGCAGATTGATGTTGAAAAAGGTAGGGTATATTCATAGATGGAGGTCGGGTAGGGAAGGATAGGCTAAGGGTATGCTGGTCTACCCTAGTCATAAGATCACCAAGCAAACAATTATAATAAATACTGACTCATCAGCCATTTTTGTTCGGCAGCACTCTGTGATGTCGCCGACAGAAAATATAGTATGTGTCAATGTGACATCACTTACTGGGCTAGGTATGACGTCATATTAATCTCGCTAGCAAAGTAACAAGACACACAAAAAGAAAAAAAAATGCTGCCATGTTGAATATTTGTTTGATACAGAAAACTGTATCGGTAAATATCAGTAAATTGCAAGCCTGATAATTTAGAAAATTACTGAAACTGAAAGATATGATTATGGTAATAATCTAGATGCACATCTTTATTTTTGTTATAAAATTAACACGAGAGCATTGGAGAGTAGCTGGTAGGCAAGATGGTGTTGAAAAGGGTATGGTATAGTCACCCTACTGGTTAGTGTAGGATGTAGGGTAACCTAGCCTAGCCATCCTACACAACCTTAGGCTAGGTAAGGGTAGGTAACTCAGTAGGGTAGGGTAAAGTGGGGTGGTATATGGTCACCCTACTGGTGAGGGTAGGGGTAGGGAACACTTCACAAACCAGTAAAGTATGGCAAAGTAGGTATGGTAGTCTCTACCTTAGGATGGGATAGATAAGATAGGATATAGTAAGCTAGTTTAGGCACTGCTAGGTTAGGGTTAAGAGAGGCTCTCCTCCCATACCCTACCCATGTAGCCAGAATAGGATAGGTAAAGTAATATCATTCCCTTACTTATGGTAATGGGCTGGGGAGGGGTACCCTTCCATAGCCTAAAATGCCCTGTTGTACACTAGGGTAGGGTAGGTCCTACTTTAGGGTAGGGTATGGTAAGGTAGGCTAGCATACCTAACATTAGGTGGACAGGTTAGTGTTAAATATGGTAGGATACGGTCACCCAATATTATTCTGAATGATCCATTTTGTGTGATTGTATTGCTTTAACTTATTGTCTACCCCCATGGGCGTAGACATTGTAGATGTTCGGTTTATCACGGAAGTACAGCCATTAGTCACCCACAATGCTGGTTGACCTTTAACCAGTATAAGCTTTCACAAGAAGAAGAAAGCGGTCCATATCAAGTATAGTAATATCATTCACACAAAAAGATGCCCCTGGCACAGAATTGCTATCACATTTGTACAAGCCCATATTTGCTGTCATTTTGTACAGGCTAATACAAAATACATCTACAAACTCTCGAACACAATGGACTACTGCCATCCTATAATCTCCTCAGGAGCCTTCAAGTCTGGGGATCTAAAAACTCTTGCCTCATCGTTAGCAAAATTTTCGGGTTAATCTTCAATTAGTCTTAAGTAAAGTTTAGGAACGTTGATTACTTTTATAACTTCTCCAACAGTTTTTGTCACAAGCATATTGATTGAAGTTGCACATGTGCCTTTTGAAAGATAAAAAAGACATTTTTTGACAAAATTACAGCATTTGCAGCTTTGACATTATTAAATCTTCAATCCACAGGATCCTGGGTGCAGACTGGCAATTAGAATATTAGCAAAGACGGTTAATTGCATAAAACACATTTCTGGGATTTTTTTTGTCGGCTCCTCCTCCCCTTTCAACTGGGATATAACTTTAGACATTCTCATTAGCATAGACCTAGCTTTTCGTAAAAGCTATACTTGTTATATGCATACTTATTATTATATATATAACAGGATTTTTAAAGCCACATATCAATGACAGCCAGGATTTAGTTAATGTTATTGGTTGGGCCAGTCTTCTGCGAGTCATATGTATTAAGTTTCAACATGTTTCTATAAAAATTCCATGGTTTTGAAGGCTTTATTGGTGCATCCCTATGCTTCTGAATTGGTGCAAAACTATTGTATCTACATTATTTACACAATATTTACATCAAAATCTTAACATTTTCAGTGCAAAACTATTGTAACTGCAGATACAATAGTTTTGCACCAAAAATCTGTATACAAAAAGTAGGTTTTTGCATGCAAAACTATTGTAACTAAAAAAAAGGTCAAGGTCTCCTTCATTAAGCGATAGATTTGTTTAAAACTGCCTTGGTTCAAATAGACACCTTTTAGCCTTCAAAATATGTAAAGATGTAAAGTATTGCCATAATATCAAGAAAATAGGAACGTTATTTGCTTCTCCTGAAAAATCTTGAAAATGCAGATACAATAGTTTTGCGCTAAGCCCTCGATTTGTTCCCTATCATTTTGACGTTTTATAGACTTTACTGCTATAAAAAAAACAGTTATGAGTAGTTTACTAGGTAAAAATGACATTTTCCCTTAACAGGGGGAACAACCTACGTCAGAGCAGTGACGTCATAACCATTTGTAGGTTTGCCGGCATTTACTACACAAAAGGCAGTTGCCACAACAAGTAGGCACAGTCAGTGCATTAGGTCATAAAAGAATCAAACATACTGAAATCTGTCCCAGAAATGTGGCCTTTTTAGCTCACCCGTCACGTAGTGACAAGGTGAGCTTTTGTGATCACATTTTGTCCGTCGTCCGTTCGTGCGTGTGTAAACAATTTCTTGTCCGCACGATAGCATCTTCATTTATGATTTGATTATAGCCCCGCTTTGAAAAAGTGGGGCTATATTGGATTTGCCATGTCCTTCTGTCATTCCGTGATTCCGTTAATTTGTGTTGGCGCCATAACTTTGTATCTGCTTAACATATTTTCATGAAACTTCACACAAATGTTAAACACCATAAGACAATGTGCAGAGCGAAGGAATTATAACTGTGGATTGCCTACTTTTGGAGTTATTGCCCTTTGAACATTTTCCGTAATTCCGTGATTCCGTTAATTTGTGTTGGCTCCATAACTTTGTATCTGCTTAACATATTTTCATGAAACTTCACACAAATGTTAAACACCATAAGACAATGTGCAGAGCGAAGGAATTATAACTGTGGATTGCCTACTTTTGGAGTTATTGCCCTTTGAACATTGAAAAATGGCAATTTTAATTGTGTCCGCTTCATAACTCGAAAACCGTTTGAGATATTTTTAGGAAACTTCACACAAATGTTAAGCACTATGAGACGATGTGCAGAGCGCAGGAACCATAACTCTGCATTGCTTATTTTTGGAGTTATTGCCCTTTGAACATTGAAAAATGGCAATTTTAACAGTGTCCACTTCATAACTCGAAAACCGTTTGAGATAATTTCATGAAACTTCACACAAATGTTAAGCACTATGAGACAATGTGCAGAGCGCAAGAACCATAACTCTGGTTTTCGTATTTTCTGTGTGTCTGTCTGTGTGTCTGTCTGTGTCTGTTAACAATTTTCGTGTCCACTCCATAACTTTAAAACCCATTCACATATTTTCATGAAACTTCACACAAACATTAAACACCATGAGATGGTGTGCAGAGTGCAGGAACCATAACTCTGGATTGCCTAACTTTTGAGTTATTTCCCTTTGAATATTGAAAAATATCAATTTTAGCCGTCTTTGCTCGATAACTCAAAAACCGTTTGAGATAATTTTATGAAACTTCACACAAATGTAAAGCACCATATTACGTGTGCAGAGCGCAGGAACCCAAACTCTGGATTGTCTACTTTTTCAGTTGTAGGCTTTTGAATATTAAAAAATGGCAATTTTAACTATGTCCGCTCCATAACCGTTTCTGATATTTTCATGAAACTTCAAATAAATGAAAAGCACCTTGAGATGATGTGCAGAGTGCAGGAACCATAACTCTGGTTTGCCTACTTTAGGAGTTATTGCCCTTTGAACATTTAAAAAGGCAATTTTGACTGTGTCGGCTCCATAACTCACAAACCATTTGAGATATTTTCATGACACTTCACACAAGTGTAAAGCACCATGAGACAATGTGCAGAGCGCAGGAACCCTGACTCTGATTTGCCTCTTTAGGAGTTATTACCCTTTGAACATTGAAAAATGGAAGATGAAATTTAGTATAAACATGGACATTCTGGTAATGTATCATGCTCATTGAAATGAGGGACAAGGGCTCACAACTCTTAGAGTTTTTCCAGATAATGTAAAATTTTCAACAGTTATTTCTTGTTCATAACTGTTTTCTCTGCAGCTTAAATAACTTTCTTCTCTGACAGCGCTGAAGCGGGGCTATAGTCAGATCCTCTGACAGCTCTAGTTTTAAACAGACTTGCACACAACTTGTACCACCATGAGATCTAGGTTCCTTTCTTGAACCAGCCATATCCCATCATGTGTTACGGAGTTACGGCCCTGAAAGGGCAAAAATTGCCTATTTTGGTCTTGTCTGCATGATAGATGTTTCATTTATGATTTGATTTTAACCAGCTTTGCACACAACTTGTACCACCATGACTTTTCTCGAACCAGCCATATCCCATCATGTGTTACGGAGTTACAGCCCCTGAAAGGGCAAAAGTTGCCTATTTTGGTCTTGTCTGCATGATAGATGTTTCATTTATGATTTGATTTTAACTAAACTTGCACACAATTTGTACCACCACAAAATCTCGGTCAAGTTCGAATTTGGGTCATGTCGGGTCAAAACATAGGTCAGTAGGTCAAATCAGAAAAAAACCCTTGTGAAGACAGAAGAGGCCACAGTTTTGGTCCGATCATCATCAAACTTGCCCAGAATGATCATCTTTACAATATCTCAGTCAAGTTCGAATATGGGTGTTGTCGGGTCAAAAAGTAGGTCAGTAGGTCAAATCATAGAAAAACCTTCTGAACACACTAGAGGCCACAATTAAGTCCAATCATCATCAAACTTGCTCAGAATGATCATCTTGATAAAATCTTGGTCACATTCGAATATGAGTCATGCTGGGTCAAAAAGTAGGTCAGTAGGTCAAATCATAGAAAAACCTTGTGAATACACTAGAGGCCTCAGTTTTGGTCCAATCATTATCAAACTTGCCCTGAATGATCATCTTGACAATATCTCGGTCAAGTTTGAATACGGGTCATGTCGGGTCAAAAAGTAGGTCAGTAGGTCAAATCATAGAAAAACCTTGTGAATACACTAGAGGCCTCAGTTTTGGTCCGATCATCAACAGACTTGCCCAGAATGATCATTTTGACAATATCTCGGTCAAGTTCGAATATGGGTTATGTCGGGTCACAAAGTGGGTCAAATCATAGAAAAACATTGTGAATACACTAGAGGCCACAGTTTTGGTCTGATCATCATGAAACTTGCTAAGAATGATTATCTTGAGAATTTCTCTGTCAAGTTTTAATATGGGTCATGTAGGGTCAAAAAGTAGGTCAGTAGGACAAATCAGAGAAAAACCTTGTGAACACACTAGAGGCCACAGTTTTGGTCAGATCATCATCAAACTTGCCCAGAATGATCAACTTGCCAATATCCGGGTCAAGTTTGAATACGGGTCATGGCGGGTCAAAAAGTAGGTCAGTAGGTCAAATCATAGAAATAGCTTGTGAACACACTAGAGGCCACAGTTTTGGTCCGATCATCATCAAACTTGCTCAGAATGATCATCTTGACAATATCTCCGTCAAGTTCAAATATGGGTCATGTTGGGTCAAAAAGTAGGTCAGTAGGTCAAATCATAGAAAAACCCTCTGAACACACTGGCGGCTACAGTTTTCATCCGATCATCTTCAAGCTTGCTCAATATGATCATTTGACAATATCTCGATTAATTTCGAATATGGGTCATGTCTGGTCAATATGTAGGTCAGTAGGTGAGATAGTTGAAAAACTTTGTGAACATACTAGAGGCCCAAGTTTTGGTCCGATCATCATCAAACTTGCTCAGAATGATCATCTTGACAATATCTGTGTCAAGTTTGAATATGGGTCATGTAGGGTCAGAAAGTAGGTCAGCAGGTCAAATCATATAAAAATGTTTTGAACACTCTAAGAGGCCACAGTTTTAGTCAGATAATCATAAAACTTGCTCAGAATGATCATCTGGACAATATCTCAGTTAAGTTCGAATATGGGTCATGTCAAATCAAAAAGTAGATCAGTACCTTATTTTGTCATAACTTTTGAACCGTTTGAGATAGAGCCTACATATTTGGCATGTAGGTTCCTTCTGACAAGGACTTCCCACTCATAAAGATTTGACCTGTGACCTTGACCTGTGACCTATTTTATCATACCTTTTGAACCATATGAGATAGAGCCTTCATATTTGGCATGCATGTTCCTTGTGACAAGGTTTTCTCAGCCATTCAAAACTTTTGACCCATGACCTTGACCATTGACCTACTTTGTCATAACTTTTAACGCATTTGAGATACAGCCTTCAGATTAAGCATGTAGGTTCCTTGCGACAATGTTGCTTAGATGATCCTCTACCAAAAAGGCTAAAACAATCCCATTCGGATGAACAAAATGGCCACCGGAGGTAAAAATAGAAACATATTGTAAATTTGATTCAAACGGAAACTCCCCTAAACCCTAAGGCCAATTTGATTCAAAGTTCCCAGGAATGCTGCCTAGGTTACTCCCTACCAAATAAGCTAAAATCACTCTGCTGATGAACAAGATGGCCACAAGAGCTAAAAATAGAATGTACTCGAGACAGTGACACACAGGTGAGCGAACCAGGGCCCTCTCGGCCCTCTTGTCTTTAAATAATTCGACACAAGCTGATTTGACAATGATGTCGGAACTTTCATTGTTTACAGCGCCGAATCAAATCTTGTGGCGAAGCTATCAAAACCTTTTCAATGTCTCTAGGTGAAATTAGCTCACTGATGGGATGCAAATATTGTTCGTTACCAGCTGAAGTACGTTTTCTGAAGACTCGTAATGTACATATCTAGTTTGAAGCATTTTATTAACCCTATTTACACCAATATGGCCGCTTCTGAAATGGGTACATCTCTGCTATGACGTAGGTTGTCACACCTGCTTAAGTAATCCAAGAAACATATGGTAGCCGCGATAGCTCAGTGGTTAGCACATTCGACTTATGATCGAGAGGTTGTGGGTTCAAATCCGGCCACTGGAGGCGAGATGTGTCCTTGGGCAAGACATGTATTGTCACTGTCCCACTCCACCTAAGTGTAAATGGGTAGCAGTGCATGGTGTAAAAGTTACTGCCTCTCTCGCGTGCATGTGATAACGTCCGGAATGAGTATTAGAGAACAGTTCAAATATTAAAATCCAGCCACCTGAGGGGCAAGAAATGTAATGCCACTGCCCACTCCACCCATGTGTAAATGTGTAGCAATGGTGTAAAAGTCACTGACTTTCTCACGCGCGCGTGATAACATCCGGAATGAGTGTTAGAGAACAATTCAATAAGCTTGAAGTTTTCATAGCAATCAAACTAAAATAAATTAGTATAAACTAACTAAACAAATGTTGTGTTTCTTAGAGTATGAAATAAAATATTCTTGAACAGATCTATTAACTCTTATCTTGCTGTTCATGACAACCCCTATCTTTGGAAACAGTGTAGATCCAGATCAGATGGCTTCTCAAGAAGCCTTATCTTGCTGTTCACGACAACCCTTATCTTTGGAAACAGTGTAGATCCAGATCAGATTGTTTCTTTAGAAGCCATCTGATCAAGATCTACACCACGCAGAGCTGAATCCGGCCCGCACACTAGTACTGGTAAACCGCTTAGTGGATCTAAGGCTGTCCAGGAACCGCGGAGCGAGGCGGACCGTCCATGCTAATAAACCCTATTGGTTTATTAGGCGACAGGACTTGACTTGAGATGTCATTTCATCTCAATGTCGGGTAAAAGTCCCACAAAATTGGAAGCAACGTCTCCAAAATCACCTTTACAGTGTTGACTGGGACGTTAAACCTCAAATCAAACAAACAAACTGTTTGATATTCAATTTATGAATTTGTAGGAATAAATTACATTAAGTAATCTGATTGGTTCAAAGTCAGAAATGGGTGTGGCTAAACTGAATATTCAGCAAGAGAAGGGTTAATCCATCTCATCCTGAGCTAAGTATTTGTTCAGTTGAAAATTGTTGTCATCAAACATTGGTATAAAGAGGATGAACTGGATTTAATACTTGAGCCCCGCCAAGCGAATTTGTGTCTTCGAGCATTCTGTCATGACGAATTTTAACTGCGCATGCCCAGCCATTCAGAGGGGCCAGGGATATTTCTTTCTGTCTGAAGGTTCCTCTTGGTTCACTGCTTGTATGAGCGAGCAGCGAAGGTTCTGGCGAGACTGCGCGGATGCGCAGGGTCGCCTGAACCTTCGCTGTTCGCATAGGCGATAAGTACCAAAATCGCTTGACGGAGCCCACTTAGCAGTGAAATCAATGCATATTTGAAACAATATAAATATTTTCACAGTGTGAAAATAACATGACCATGTTTTATTTCACAGTTGTAGCCAGGTCTACTTTTTTTGTTTGTTTATCGTATAAAATAAAAAGAAAATTTTCATTTTTTTCGTTAGATATTAATAAAAAGATTTTTTTTTTCTTTGGTAAATACCAAAACTATTTCATCTTGTAAGCACTCATGAAAATTCTGATGTTTTCAACACACTATTTCATCCTTTGTGTTGAAAAAATAATAATTTTCACTCGTGCTTTGTACTCTTGATAATTCTGATGTTTTTAACACACTTGATGAAATATATTTGGTATTCATCTAGAAAAGGTAAATATCCTCGGATGTACATGCTAAAACTACATCAACACAGTCTGATCAGTCTTTGCTTTACCACTTAAATCTCTTGGGTCACTTTAAATATGCATGGGTGCAGGTATATCAATTATTTTGCAAAATATAATTTAGACTACTTGCCAAGGTTAAAGAGTATTCTAAGGCACTTTCGTATACATGTAATGCGATGTCTGATCGGATAACGTCAAACATTTGTGACAGTATATCCAGCGATATACTGTCAGTAACCAAATGTCATCATGTAACGTCGCGTTTTATTGGCTGGCATTTGGTTTTACACAGCACGCAGCACCTGTGGCTTTGTGGCATATAGTACAATTTTTAACATAACAAGCAAATAAGTGCATTAGAATGGGGATAACTGTATACAAAATTGTCATTTGGGGATGTAAATCAGAGGTTTAACGATAGGAAATTTTGTTTTAGGGGATGCATTAGCGGAACCATAAAACGTAATTTGCAACTGTGAAACTGTTGATTTACCTCACCTTTTTGACCAGATATGACCCATATTCTAACTTGACCAAGATATTGTATTAATGATCATCCTGAGCAAGTTTGATAGTAATTGGACAAAACCTTTGGCCTCTAGAATGTTCACAAGGTTTTTTTCTATGATTTAATCTACTGACCTACTTTTTGACCCATATTGAAACTTGACCCGGATTATTGTCAAGATGATCATTCTGACCAAGTTTGGTGATGATTGGACCAACAGCTGTGGGCTCTAGAGTGCCCGCAATGTTTTTCTATGACTTGACTTACTGACTTACTTTTTGACCCGACATAATCCATATTCGAACTTGACCCAGCTATTGTCAAGTTGATCATCCTGACCAGGCTTGATGATGATTGGACCAAGTGCTCACAAGTTTTTCTATGATTTGACCTTTTTTTGACCCGACATGACCCATATTCCAAATCGACCAAGATATTGTCAAGATGATCATTCTGACCAGGCCTGATGATGATTGGACCAAATGCGGTGGGCTCTAGATTGCTCACAAGGTTTTTCTATGACGACCTACTTACCTACTTTTTGACCTGACATTACCCATATACAAAAGACCCAGATATTGTCAAGATGATCAATCCGACCAAGTTTGATGATCACTTTGCCAAAACTGTAGCCTCTAGAATGCCCACATGGTTTTTCTATGATTTAACCTACTGACCTACTTTTGGACGAGGTATGACCCATATGCGAACTTGAGCCAGATATTGTCAAGATGATTATTCTGACCAAGTTTGATGATGATTGGACCAAAACTGTGTCCTCTTAGAGTGCTCACAAGGTTTTTTTCTATGATTTGACCTACTTTTTGACCCAACTTGACCCATATTCAAACTCGTCCCAGATATTGTCAAGATGATCATTCTGACCAAGTTTGATGATGATTGGATCAAAAGCTGTGGGCTCTAGAGTGCTCACAGGGTTTTTTAGCTCACCTGAGCCGGAGGCACCGGGGAGCTATTATGATCGCTCACTGTCCGTCGTCTTAGTCCGTCCTTCCATCCGTATGTCGGTCCACAATTTCTTTAAATGTCATCTTATAAACCACTGAACAGATTTGACCAAACTTGGCAGAAATGATCTTCGGGTGGTCCTTTCTCAAAGTTGTTCAAATAATTCCATTCCATGCAGAACTCTGGTTGCCTTGACAGCAAAAAGGAGAAAACAAGAAACCTTTAAAAATCTTCTTGTCTGAAACAAGAAGGCCCAGGTCTTTGATATTTGGTATGAAACTTCCTCTAGTGGACCTCTACCAAGAGTGTTCAAATTATAGTGCTGGGACCAAATATGCCCCCGCGCCGGGGCCCACTGGTTTCACAAAGGCTTATATAGGGAAAACCTTTAAAAAACTTCTTGTCTGAAACCAGAAGGCCAAGGTCTTTGATATTTGGTATGAAGCTTCATCTAGTGGACCTGTTCAACTTATAGCCCTGGGACCAAACATGCTCCCGCGCCGGACCCCACTGGTTTTACATAGGGAAAACCTTTAAAAAAACTACTTGTCTGAAACCAGATGGCCCAGGTCTTTAATATTTGGCATGAAGCTTCATCTAGTGGACCTTTACCAACTTATAGCCCTAGGGCCCACTGGTTTTACATTGACTTATATAGGGAAAATCTTTGAGAATCGTCTTGTCTGCAACCAGAAGGCCTAGGTCTTTGATATTTGGTAAGAAGCTTCATCTAATGGACCTCTACCAACGTTGTTCAAATTATAGCCGAAAATGCCCCAGCCCCAGGGCCCACATATTTAACATAGGCTTTTATAGAATAAATCTTTAAAAATCTTCTTGTCTGAAACCAGAAGGCCCAGGTCTTTCATATTTGGCATGAATCCTCATGTAGTGGACCTCTACCAAGATTGTTCAACTTATAGCCCTGGGGCCAAAAACGACCTGTCCCGGGTTTTACACAGGCAAATATGTGGAATTTAGTTAATAAATTAGTATAAACTAAACTAAATATTCGGAATACATGTACCTTTATAATATTCTTCTATGAAACCAAAATGCCTAGGTCTTTGATATTTGGTGTGAAGCTGCATCTAGTGGACCTCTAGCTTCTAAGATGGTTCAAATTGTAACCTACGGGCCAAAAAATGGCCCGGCCACGGGGGCCACATGTTTTATAAAGGCTTATATAGGGAAAACCTTTAAGAATCTTTTTATCTGAAATCAGAAGGCCCAGGCCAATGGTATTTGATATTAAGCTTCATTTAGTGGACCTCTGCCAAGATTGTTCAAATTATAGCCCTGAGCCCCAAAATTGCCCCGCCCAGGGACCCACATGTAAATCTCTTAGCTCAGGTGAGCGATATAGGACCATCGTGGTCCTGTTGTCTATGACTTGACCTACTGACCTACCTTTTTGACCCGACATGACGCATATTCGAACTTGACGTATTGTCAAGATGATCATTCTGACCGGGCTTAATGATGATTGGACCGAAACTGTGGCCTCTAGAGTGCTCACAAGATTTTTCTATGATTTGACCTACTGACCTATTTTTAATCCGACATCACCCATATTCAAACCTGACCGAGGTATTGTCATGATGATCATTCTGACCAAGTTTGATGATAATTGAACCAAAGCCGTGGCCTCTGGAGTGCTCATAAGACTGACAGCCTTTTTCACATCATTATAAGTCTGTTGCCATAGCATCCAAAGTTTTCGATTTTGATAAAAAGCTTATGTCATCGATCCCCCACCAAAGGCATGCTATAGATGACAAATGGCTGAGATCAGCCTGCAGGTAGCAGAGGTATAGCTGGTCAAAGGTGGTACGGATGGACAACGAATGGGTGTCCATTCGCTAAGCTCCTCTGGAGCCTTCGGCCCAGGTGAGCTAAAAACTCGTGACCAATTCGGTTAAGCAATGGTGCACACGTTGCATTATGGATACATACGACGCATACCAGGCGCCGGACCTCTTTTTCACTTATGGTTTTAAATAGCCCTGATTTCAATCTTCGCCTGCTGCATATTCAAAAATGCATCTTTTCGCGCACATAGGCTCAAAGACCGCGGACACCTGTCGTGCGAATATTTAGAGGGCCAGCTTTTTCTTTTTTTTCCAGTGAAAACAACATCAATTTTACTTTGAGCTGGTTCAAAAGAGAACATGCCGCTCAGCAATCTTCAAATGCGCATGCGCTGTCAGTAAGGCTAGACGCATGACTTCGGGCCTGAAGTTTCCTCAATGTCTCATGTACATATCTGCGAAAAGTAGAGGCTCTGGCGAGACTGCCCACATGCGCAGGCTCGCCAAAGCCTTTGCTGTTCGCCGCCTAAACAATAAGTACCCTCATCGCATGAACGTGCCCTTTGATGTGCTAGAGCACATCCTTTCCCATTTATTTTGGATTAAAGTCGGATCACGGTAACACCATCAAAATGCTATTTGTGAACAATGAACCTTAAACTGATGGCTTGTTTATGCAAATATCAAGACCATATTGTTTCCTCTTCCCATAAGCCTGTGCGGTTTTCTTTCTAGGACCCGGCCTATTTTGATATTTTAGTTTACGATTGCCATAAAATACGTTTTAACCATTTAAGTTAGAATTTATGCGCTTCGGTCTTTACTTTAATGCATACATGCCTAGCGTACCCGAAAATGGACATTTGCGAACGGGGTAGACCCAGATAGAACGCGGCGTCTAATCCGGATCTCCACGGTAAGAAGTATTCGGAAAATTTATAGCAAATGAAATTAACCAACCCTTAAAATGGCAAGGGTCTGTCCCAACCTTTAGGTATGTGTGTTTGAGTTTTACGTCCCACCCGGCAACAACTAAAGACATACGGAGACGGGACCTCGGTTTAAAGACTCATCCGAAAGTCTGGAGAAGCCCGGGATAGAACCCACGACCCCTGCTTTATGAGGCTAGTAGCATATTCACTACACCACTGAGGCTGACCCCCGCCCATAGGGGATTGAAGAAATATATGGGCTGCATGATGCTTCCACGCAGAGCTGAATCCGACCCGCACACTAGTACTGGTAAACCGCTTAGAGGATCTAAGCATGTTCAGGAACCGCGGTGCGAGGCGGACCGTCCATGCTAATAAACCCTATTGGTTTCATTGGGCGGCAGGGTTTGAGATGTCATTTCATCTCAATGTCGGGTAAAAGTCCCACAAAATTGGAAGCAACGTCTCCGAAATGACCTTTACAGTGTTGACGGGGACGTTAAACCTCAAATCAAACAAACAAACACCACTTAGGCTTCTACCAACCTATTAGGTGAAAGCTTTGTGTGTCCTATATGGGTTTAGCGGTATCAATAATTTCACATGGTAAATGAAGTAGAAAAAGAAATTCATGTGGTGGAAAAACTTATTTGGAGATTTTGAACAAAGTAATATCCAAATTAATTATGTGTGAAAAACTCAGTTTTAGAGCTTACAAATTCAAAAGACAAGTACTTTTATCTCAGAAGGTTCATCTTGAGGTTAGGGACTAAAACCTTAAAGACAAATCATATATTTTTATCTAATCCGTTCTTTAAATTAATGGACATGGCTTGTATCCTTTTTCTCAAATCCATGCCGGTGTTTGACCCTTTCAGCCTTAGGGCTTCTGTCATATAGGGTCCCTGTCAATCATTTCGAACGAGAAGAAGGCAGACAAAAACGAGCAATGCCGAAAAGGGTAATGAGGTCTGGGGACTTTTTCTGAACTTATCACGGAAAATTCTAAAGTCTATTTTATAATAGCGCATGCCAAACCTACAATATGACATGTGCGCCCAGCGAAGACTCAGATCAGCCTGCGCATCCATATATTCTAACCAGAAACTTCTCTTGCTGCATGGAGGAGCATTGGACCCTTAGCTATCCTTAGAGTGCACAACGAAGACTCGGATCAGACTGCGCGGATGCGCAGGCTGATCTGAGTCTTCGTTGGGCGCACATGTCTTATTGTAGGTTTTGTCATGCACTGGCTCAATTTTCAGAGAGAATAAAGTCTGAAATTCCATGTGAATTGATTCACATAGGATTTCAATACTTATTTTCTGTGCACCACCTTAACAATGAGCGCCCCGCCCGTCGGGGCTTGCAGAAATAGATTGGGCTGCATGATGCTTCCGCGCAGAGCTGAAATCGACCGAACTTAAAGTACTGGTATATGGTGCGCCCTTTTACTATTTATTCCCTATTTATAGATATCCATAATTATTTATGGATATCCGTAATTCGAACTATGGATATTCATTATTATTTATTAATGATATCCATAATTCGAACTATGGATATCCATAAGTATTTATTAATGATATCCATAATTCGAATTATGGATACCCATAAATTCGATTTATGGATATCTATAAATATGGATTAAATAGTATAACGGCACCCCATACTGGTAAACTGCTTTGAAGGCCTAAGTCTACGCAAGAGTGGTGCGGTTCGGACCGCTTCTTAACCTGTAACGGTTTGTTTGGGCGGTAGGGCTTGAGATGTTATTTCATCTCAATGTCGGGTAAAAGTCCTACAAAGTCTGAAGTAGCGTCTCCAAAATAAGCTAAAAAGTGTTGACGGGACGTAAGAGTTCAACAAAAAAAAACCTTAACAATGAACAACCTTGGAAATCCCACTTTGAATGGAGAAAAACTGGGGTTTACTGGGGTATACATTATCTTTCCTTTTTGTGCCCCAAGGCAAAGGTTGTGGGTACTCTAAAAACCCACCTCAAGGAGGCGGTTCTAACTGACATCCTCAACCTATATTTGGAGTAGAAATAAGAAAAATATCACAAATATTCATATCACAAATATTCATAAGGAAGCGACTAAGACTGACACGATTACTCGGATAATCGATCATTTAATCGATTAACTCCAGAAAAATGATTATCACTACTGATTTGCTTGCAATCGATAATTTGATAAGTACAATTTGTTACCCAAAGTTGTTTCTAAAATAGCTGTATGAGTGGCAAACAGTGCAGACCCAGATGCGTCTCATCAGGGTCTACACTGATTGACCAGGTTTGTCTGTTCAAATACATATGGCAAAGTACAGCATATGGCAGGAGTCATGCTCAGACAGGTAAAATTATGACCAAATCTTCAGTGAGTATTAATCGATTATCAATCACAATGACGGGAATGATAATCGATTATCTTTTCAGCTCCGATTAACCAGTCCTAGAAGCGACCGTTTTCGAGAAATGAAAGCGTGGATGTGTTATCCATTGTCGTGCTGAGCCTGGATATGTCTTATCTTTCAAACAATGTAGATCCAGATCAGAACAGATGGCTTCTGATTCTGATCAGGATCTTTATTGTTTGTCATTCAGTTTATGGATTTGTTGCAAAGATTTGCATCAAGAAATCTTATTGGTTTATAAGCAGTGGTGGGTGTGGCATATATAAATATTCAGCAAGCAGGTCAAGGGTTAGCATAATGGAACTCATGGCTGAAGCTGACTGAAACTTTAAGGGTTAATTACCAATTTCCTCTTCCGGTATTAGTTGCCCTTGTCTGGCACTTCAAAGTGTTTTAACCACATCTGTTGAAAAGGATGTCGCATTTCTTTTTCGGATTAAAATTACTTTAAACAGTAAAGAGCATTACCAAAAAGGCGAAAAAAAAAAGTTTTCAAAATCTATGCGAAATTTAGGTCATTACCACCTGTTCACACTTTTCCTGAGTCTATGAACAGACTTAGTCCTTCAAAACGGTTTCCCAGAATAGTGGATATTCCTTCGAGAAGGGAGAAAATTACCTTGAAATATTTTTTCCACGAAAGAATATTACCGGATCCAGTTGGGATCGTATCTGCGACCTGATCATTTGTCAGATGCGCATGCGTAAGCGACTGATTTTCAGGATCCCATCGAACGAGGATATTGGAAATGACCCGGCAGGCACATGACGTAATTGTGACGTCACATCAACGTCAGTACAAAAACGTCATGGCATTTATGCAACGCACATCTACGTCCTTGACGTTGCACCGAAGTTGATTTGACGTTGCCCTAGCAACGTGTGTCTGCTGGGGGAAACTTTTGTGCGTAGACTCTTGGCACGAGGGCTATTCTAAAATTTATGCCAGTGTTGTTTTATTTCGCACAAGTCGTGCAATGTGTGCTCAAAATCACCTTGTGTCGATAGAGTGAACACTAAAGAGCAATGTAGGTCAAAACTTTGTTCACAGCCTCACTGACCTTTGTAAAGTATATACAGCCGAACTTCAATGGCTCGAACACCTTTGGTATCTCGAAAATCTGTTCGAGACAGGGGTAGTTCGAGCCACTTGGGTAACTGTCAGGAGGCATAACGAGATACTTTTAGACATCTTTTCGGTATTCTATTATGAAAATCTATGCTGTGTGTACTCATTAGAATCGCCTCATCGAGGCGATTCTAATGAGTACACACAGCATAGATTTGCAAGATATAAGACTAAAGTCTCCTTAATTACCCCCACTATTTCTTATGTAGAGGATTTCGCTAGGGGCTCAAGAAAGCCATCGGTGTTCGAGCCATCGAAGTTCTGCTGTATTTCCTTATGACGCAACCATTATTATATACACAAAATGTCTAAAATTGTGCTTGAAATTGGGGCCTTTATAGAAGGTAGGTGGCAACTCAGTATAAAACATGTAGACTGTGAGGTGTGTGATATCTATGGGGAGGACGATTCGCAGATGGGTAGCTACATGTAAATTTAGGAGCGGGCAGCAGCAACTTAAAGATGCTGCTCACACCAAGTGGTCACACAAGTCGCCCTGCAACAACAACAACTAAAAATAGTGTCAAAAAATTCACAATAATGTTATTAGCCGGTAGCACGAGTTCATGGTATTTCAAAGAAGCATTTACGACTATGATATGCACGATGCACACATACTCCATTCAAAAGAAGAACCGTATACTGATGCAAACAAACTTCCAAAAATGTAGCCAAAATATAGTTTTGTTTTGTTTGTTTGATATGAGGTTCAACGTCCCCGTCAACACTGTAAATGTTATTTTGGAGACGTTGCTTCCAATTTTGTGGGACTTTTACCCGACATTGAGGTGAAATGACATCTCAAGCCTTGCCGCCCAATAGGGTTTATAAGCATGGACAGGCCTACTCGCACCGCTTTGCCTGGGCAGGCTTAGATCCTCTAAGCGGTTTACCAGTACTCGTGAGCGGGTCGGTTTCAGCTCTGCGTGGAAGCATCATGCAGCCCATATATTTCTTCAAGCCCCGATGGGCGGGGCGTAGCCAAAATATAGTAAAAGGGCTTTCGACAATTTAGTCACTGGGGATTAGACCTGGGTTTACTTTTGTTACGAGCCAGGCGTAGCAGAAAGAAAAAGCAAACAAAGCTTTTTACTGCCATCAAAAAACATGTGATTAAATATTGGACATAGTAGATTAATTGTATGTGTGAGTCTGCCACAGAGCCTTTGTAGTTTCTTGTATATTAATTGTATGTAAGAGTCTGCCACAGAGCCTTTGTAGCTTCTTGTATATTAATTGTATGTAAGAGTCTGCCACAGAGCCTTTGTAGTTTCTTGTACATTAATTGTATGTAAGAGTCTGCCACAGAGCCTTTGTAGTTTCTTGTATATTAATTGTATGTGTGAGTCTGCCACAGAGCCTTTGTAGTTTCTTGTATATTAATTGTATGTAAGAGTCTGCCACAGAGCCTTTGTAGTTTCTTGTATATTAATTGTATGTAAGAGTCTGCCACAGAGCCTTTGTAGCTTCTTGTATATTAATTGTATGTAAGAGTCTGCCACAGAGCCTTTGTAGTTTCTTGTACATTAATTGTATGTAAGAGTCTGCCACAGAGCCTTTGTAGTTTCTTGTATATTAATTGTATGTGTGAGTCTGCCACAGAGCCTTTGTAGTTTCTTGTACATTAATTGTATGTAAGAGTCTGCCACAGAGGCTTTGTAGTTTCTTGTATATTAATTGTATGTTTATTTAGTTTATTTGAGTCTCACCATGGTTAACATGTACATATATACATAATATGTGTGAGTCTGCCACAGAGCCGTTGTAGTTTCTTTTATATTAATTGTATGCGTGTGTCTGCCACAGAGCCTTTGTTCTTTCTTGTATATTAATTGTATGTAAGAGAGAGAGAGAGAGAGAGAGAGAGAGAGAGAGAGAGAGAGAGAGAGAGAGAGAGAGAGAGAGAGAGAGAGCATGGATCACAAGTTATTTTCTGGGCCAAACATATAACAATGTCTCATACATATGTGTGTAGTTTGCCTTTGAAGTCGTTTCATTTTTTTGTTTGTTATATATCACTCGTAATATGTAATCATTATGCTAAAGGCATTGTGTGTTTGGTACCAAAGTTAATGTATATTATTTTATATAACAACGGCAAAACTACATGTAGTACAAATAAAGTGTGGGGGCACAATCTTTTTATTATGGTGCATGTTGCTACGAGTATTATATTATTTTATGGTGCTTTATGGAGACGAGTTCACAAGTCAATTTTACGAACAAAATAAAGAATTGTGACAGTAGTCCATGATGATAAAAGTTTATTCAAGCGGTTAAGAGGGATGCTCTTCAAATCCATCACTTGACACATTCATAGTAATCTGTATTTAAAAGGTTAATTTATTGTCGGAGTTGTTGTCAATAAAGGATGGGGCACAGTTTTACCCAGATGTATAAATTAGACACCCACTTGAAAAAGGGTATTTTTCGCATATGCGATCAGTGAAGGTTCTGGCGGCCTGCGCGTATGCGCAGGCGCGCCAGAACCTTCACCGATCGCTCACACGCAGTACTGGCACAGATGAGAACTCCGACAAAAAGTCAGTTGTGTGACACTATATATTGGATAACTGCGCATGCGCTTTTGAAAGATCGCCAATCGCGCAAGGCGTAAGTCACTTATCACGTGATTGGGCTCGGGTGATACATGTGAATACAGGTAGCGTTCAACAGAACCGTGAGAAGCCAGGCAGTCAGAGCGAGGACAATTCGTGTGATTAAGAATGAAAATAGGAAACGCCTCCATACTAAATGCGGATTAATTGTCGATCGAATTTTGAAGTCGAAATTTTGTTAAGCATGTTATTCGTGACTTTCTGTGTTTACCGGAGATGAAGTCACTTTAAGAACTGGTTGAAGAATTAGGAGCCTGTCATTCGATCAACAGGCAAAGTATCGACATTTGTTGCTTTGACCGTTACTGTAGTGAAATAAAAGAAGATTTTGGATAAAAAAAACTGTAAGGATAGCATTTTGTGTGACAGAATGGTAGACAGTAGATGTGTTGATGAAATTGGAAGTATATATACTTGTTATTTATCTAAATATGTGCCACTGATTAGTGTGTCAGACTGCTAAGAATAAAAAGCTAAAAGTTTTAAATTCTTAAAAGGTTCAACAGAAAATAATATGTTTTACAATATAAGGAGGTCTTGGAAAGGATAGGTGCTTGGTACCTTGTTTCATATGACATTTGTCTCTGTGTGATTGAAAAATGTTGAAAACAATGGATTGTAACTTTGAATATTTTGACGAGCTAGATGATCCTAGTCAGGATTATGCTGCAAACGACCTTCTTTCTTTTGTTGACATGGCAACGAGCAATATTAAACTGGCATTAGACAAACCTTGTAAATCGAAAAGGAAAGTTAATCACAGAAAATATTTGCAAAAGCAATTAAAAAGGTGCAGCGTTTCCTGTAATAGTGCAACGGCTACTAATCATTCCCTTGCAGCCAATATTTGTGTACCATCTTCAAGAACTTACAGAAAAGAGTGCACACAGATCGGACTTCAGATCAAATCTCTTCAGGCGCTCTTCGATCCACGAACGCTGCATGAAAAATGTTGTTCGGAGAAGTCAGCGAAATCGGGAAAGAACACGATAAAGACGCCGCTAAGGAAACGCAATCTTCCAGCGAGCTTCTTTAAAGAGCCAACAAAAGCACGTGTAGACACCAATACTTTTGTGAATAATTCTACCAACGGCTCACCATCTTTCGATATAGCAGATTTAACGCCGTTTGACCCAGAGCTGCCGATAGATTCGTTAGAGTCAATTCTAGGACCCACGGATCTACAAGAACTGTTATCAAGTACTTGGCAGGAAGTATCAAACACGTATGCTCCACCAGAAACTATGCATTCTGGAATGAACCGCAGCCAACCGTCACAGTCTATTTTAAGTACTGAAGTGTATTCCTCTCCACCAGATTTAACCATGCAAATGAAAATGTCGGATTGTGAAACTCTCCAAAGAACAACTGACTTCCAGACGCAAACTGTTACCAACGTAGACAACACGCATAAGAAAGACTGTGAAAGGTTCAGTCAACTTTGGTCCACAAATTATGGATTCCTGTCTTTTTTGTCTGAACCTCTGAACGGAATGGAGTCTACTACAAACAGTTCAAGAGAAATTCCCGCTTACAATAGTAATACATTGCCATCATTTCCTCAAGCCTTCTGTGAACAGGAATTGGGAAGTTGTGCATATTCCAATGTGTGTTCTTGGGAAAACAAACAGTCGTTGCAGCCTTGTTCCACATATTTATGACAGTCGATAAGAGGACAAATCAAAGCACTGAGAGTACTGGTGGGCCTGAACAGGCACTTAGACTGTTCCGTTTGATCCTTTTAAAATTTCCTGTACTGAAGCAAACCGTGTAGACCCTGCTCAGACGCTGCGTTTTTCGGCGTCTGACCCTTAAATTCCTGTACTGTAAGTTAACAGTGTTAACCCTGATCAGACACCGCGTCCTGCGGCGTCTGATCTGGGTCTACACTGTTTTCCAAGCCCAACCCATGATTCCAGCCCAGGTTCTTCCGATAATCCTTCTACTCAACATGCTTTACCTCACTGTGATAAAATTCTATAAACAAGTTACTCGGATTTTCTACAAATCAGTGATAGTCATGTGGACTCTAACACTAATTGGGGTTTTGTCCTGTTAACTGTGGGTCGGTTGATAAACAATCGACCCAATAATATCTTATTAACCCTTAATATTCACCCTCAGTCGCAACAATTCTCGACTGCTTTGTTGTTTGTTTGTTACTTTAAACGTCTTTATTGCACTGTTTGCCTGTATGATTTTTAAAGGTTTGCAAGAAGATTCAGCAGACGTTCTTAAAAGATGACAAGTTCGATCGCATCTGCTATGGGTCTTGCTTGTTATGCAATGTTCCATTTTTGGACGCTAGCCATATAATGAGTTATCTTTTATCCCGCTAAATAAATTAATTTTGTCATGCGCATTTCTGACTTTCAACCAATTAGATTACGTGATATATTTTATTCCCACAAAGTCAAGAAATGAATGTCAAACCGTGTAGATACTGATCAGATGGTTTCGTCTGATCTGTAGCTACATTGTTTGCAACAGGTGGTGCACAGACAATAGTGCTAAAAAAGAAAAACTTTCCGGTACCTGCGCCTCCTTTATTTTCATTGCAGTTTATTAAACAGTATAACATGAGCGAAGGAATTTGCTCCTCATGAGTAAACTTTGCCATTAATCCACCCAGTGCCAGAAACCCTTAAAGGGGTACCTGGGCAAACAGTGAAGGTCCAGATCAGACGCCGCAGAATGCGGCGTCTGATCAGGGCCTCAAGTGTTTGCTTAAAGTTCAGTCATTTTCTAAATAAATTTTGATGAAAACACAACTTGTCACCCCTAAATTTTGAAATGGACTCCTACCATATATAAGAAGGAAGATTACATTTGGTACAAAAAGGGTTAATAGTTTACCCCCATATACAAGGGAAATAAAACTGTCTTTAAAAGAGTTGTCATCTCTAAAAATGTATCGAACCGCCCTTAGTAAACGCTCTGCATGCTGGGTATTTATAAGCAGCAGACGACATTTTGAAATATTGTTTTTCTATTTTTCCCAGAAAACAGGATTTGACATCTTGCATGGGTGTTTTCTTGGGGAAAAAAATCAGAAAAATGCCAACAGATTGTCGTCTGCTGAGTTAGCCTAGAGAGTGGTAAAGATTAAAAGGCTTTACAAAAACACGCCTATTCAAATATATTGAAAGTTTTACCACAAAAAATGAAAGTGCCTGATATGTTTCACATTTCTGCTCAAAACATAGATTGTGGGTACTAGTTAGGACAGCCTGGGCGAGGCGGTTTTATCGAGTACACACAATCTATGTTCTTGAGCAGAAACAAGAAAGAAAAAAATTAATGTAAACCCCTGTAAACCCGTTTTACTATGTAAAGTTGGGTTAAAGGGGGTCAAAATTATGTTGATGTGTTTTTGTGATGATCTATTCCCGTAAAGTGACGAGCTGAATGTCAGACTGTGTAGATACTGATCAGATTGCTTCAGCTGATCTGTATTTACAATGTTTGCAACATGTAGTGCTCATTTTGGTTCAGCAAGACAAGCCGGGTTAACCGATTCAGTACTGAAAAACACTTCACGATTCCCGCGCTTCCTGATCACTGGTCAGACGTTCATCCGACTGAGCCACCGAGTCCGGTTCTGTCTCTGGTTGGGCCCACCGGAATCTAATTGTTGGTTTTCTTTTGCTCCAGCAATGCATTTATTTCACCGCGTTTGTTTCATCTTTGTAATTGTTTGATAGATGGCACTGGTGGGTTAGGAAAAGTAGAAGTGGAATCGATACAATTAACCCACACCTATCAGGTGGTGTCTCCGATGGGAGGTGTGGGTTAATTTTATCGATTCTTGATCATCGCCTTCACTTCTATCAGGAACTACACTGCAGGCACAAAACGTAGACTCAGTTGTTCAACGTTAGTTCAACCTTGAGTGCCTGTTGGGTAATTGAAATTGTCTCCCCTGTAACAACGCCATGTATTGTGTACACGACTGCAGTAGTTCTGACACATTACGACGACTCATCCTAGAGACATATTGCATTTTTTTCATATCACAAAAACGCCATTTTTTTCTGATTTGTTTTATAATATTTTTACTCCAAGCCTGGCGAAGGTCACAAATTGAGGGTGCTCGTTAGAACTCCCTAATTCAGGCGGTTTTAACGAGTACCTACAACTTATATCTTGGACCAGAAATAAAGCAAATAATGTATACTCCCGAAAACTCCACTTTTCTCTATATAAAGGGTTTTCATTACACGGCCTTGTTTACGGAATCCTTTCACTGTATCACACTTTCGAAAAGACGCAAAACAGAAGAATATAGACACCTATTGTGAACTTCATTAATCCCGGGCTTAAAATGCCAAGAAAAACTTCATATGAAAATGGGGTCTATTAATGTTATCTTCTGCATCGTCTTGCAAATTTTTTAACGGACAAACAGTGCAGACCCTTAGAGGAACAGTCTGATCAGAGTCAACACCTTTTGCAACAATGTCTTTTAAAGTAAAACAGACGACAATTGTTGCTGGCATATCAGGAGATGACCTTTGCACAAGCCATTGACTTTTTGTCAAATCCTGGACCATATGTATTTGTCTGTTTTCTTATCCTTGTATGTGAAGCAATCAAAATAAAGTTTAAACCAATCTAAGTTAAATATTTTGATTGAATTGATTGTTTTGGGATTAACGACATGTCAATCCTTGTGACTCAACCAGAGAAAATGGAGATATAGTAAAGGAGAGGGAAGCGAGAGACAGGGACAGGAGAGAAAGCGGAAAATGAATGGAAGTGTAGAAACAGAAGAAATAACAACATTACCGAGATCCCCCTCTACCCTTACCTGTTGCAAGGGCAGCAGGCCTTGCCCAGCTGTAAGCTAATATCAGTTTAGTGCTAGATACACGACACCTATGCTTCACCCAACCACCTAAATGTTTTAAGCTATAAGATGCCATTCACAATAATTGTCGTCTGCTTTGTTGTCTGCTGGTAACTTTGGAAGCCACTTTTTAAAACAATGTGCACCCAGATAAGACTGTTCCTCTAGGAGAAGTCTGATCAGGGTCCACCCTGTTTGACTGTATGCAAAAATATTTTTGAAAAAAATATGCAACAATGGGCAGCAGACGACAAAAACAGACGACATTTTCATGGTATCTTGAGGGTTAAAATATGGTTATAAAATCGTTGCTTTTAAAGCTCAGAATACGTATGCTACTTTTCTCAATTGCTGGACCACTCTCTGGCTAATCCAGCAGACAACTATTTGATTATATTTTTATGCCCCTGCCATTCGAAGATTTCCTGTGAAAAGGGCTGAACTTTTTCGAAATGTGATTGTTTGTTTACCAGTGTAGGTTTAGCTATGTAATGTTTTCATATTTTTGTTTTCAAAGTTTGTAGTTTATTTAGCCCGCCACAAATTTGAGTGTCTATCTGTCCGTCAGTGCTTCAAAAGTTCGTGTCCGCCCTTAACTCAGATACTGTATGAAACTTCACTAAAATGTAAAGCACCATGAGCCGTGCAGAAAACATGGACCGTAACTCTGGTTTTCCTACTTTTGTAGTTATTGCCCTTTGAGCATTGAATATAGCCATTTGCCTATGTACTCGTTCGTGTCTGCTACATAGCACTATTAGAGATAATTTCATGAAACTTTATGATAAGACAACATGCAAAATATATGGATCATAACTCTGGTTTGCCTACTTTTGGTATATTGAACATAGCCATATTTACTACATGTATGTACGCGTGCCCGCTTTGTTTCGAGATATAATCATGATATTTCTCACAAATGTAAAGCACCATGAGACGGCATACAGAACACAAGTACCTTAATTCTGGTTAGCCTACTTCTGGAGTTATGGCCCTTTAGTAAATATTGAAAAAAAGCCATTTCTGCCAATTGTACACCTGTCTGGTCTGCACGTTGGAAACCGTTTCAGATACTTTTGATGAAGCTTGACACAAATGTAAAGCATCATGAGGCGAGGTGCAGACTACAAGAACCGTAACTTTGGTTAACCTACTCCTGAAGTTATGACCCTTTGAACATTGAAAATAGTGATTTCTGTAATAATCATGTATTTGTATCTGCTCTGTAACTTGAAAACTTTGAGATATTTTCTTTAAACTTTATGCAAATATATATCACCATATGCTGTGCAGAACACAAGAACCATAACTCTGAATTACCTGATCTAACGTGCTTTTGGAGTAACCACCCCTTGAATATGGTAAACAGTGATCCTAATCATATATGTCTGCCCTTTCTATCACTTGAAAACGGTTTCAGAGAATTTCTTGAAGCCTTGCATAAATGTAAAGCAATATAAGATGGCATGTAGAACACTAGAACCATATGTCTAGCACACATCAATTTTTGAGTTATGGCTCTTTGCACATTAAACATGGCATTTTCTGAGATACTTGTTTGATTGATTTCATGTCCCCGTCAACACTATATAGGTCATTTTGGAGATATTGCTTCCATTTTATGGGGCTTTCACATGACATCAAGAATGTAGCTTGTGGGTATGCGTTAGAACCGCCATAAATCATGGGTACTCATTAGAACCCGCTTGCCGAGGCAATTCTAACGCATACCCACAATCTATGTTTTGAGCAGAAATAAGAAAAATATCACAATTTTTCATCTTAAATTTTTTTATTTTTTTTTATTTTTTTGGCGGTAAAATTTACAATATATTTGAATAGGCGGGTTTTTGTAATGATGCAGCCCAATCTATGTCGCCAAGACTCGATGGGCCGGGGCCATGTGAGATACTTGTATTTATTGTGTAAATAGAAAACTGTTTTGAGATATTTTCAGTAACCTTCACATGAATGTGAAGCACCATGAGGGGATCTGCTGAAAACAAGAACTGTAATTCTGGTTTACTTACTTTTGGAGTTATGGCCCTTTGAATGTTGAAAATAGTCATCTCAGACAATGACTAAATGCGCCTTCCCTTTGAATTCATTTTTGACAGAGTTATGGCACTTGCTTGATGTAAGTATGATGCAGTGCTTGCAGTGCTTTTATTGTTGTTGGTTTTGGGTTTAATGGCCCAGTCAACACCATTAACCCATTTTGTTCCAAATGGAATCTTCCTCCTCATATAGAGAAACCAGGGATCGCAGGATCTATCCCGGGCTTCTACAGACTTTTGGATGAGTTTTTAAACCGAGGTCCCGTCTCCGTATGAGTTTAGCTGTTGGTGGGACGTAAAACTCTTAACACTCACTCATTCACTCCTCCTCATATATAGCAGGAGTCCATTTCAAAATTTAGGGGTGTCAGGTTATGTTTTCCTCAAAATTTATTTTGAAAATGGCTGAACTTTTTGCAAACTGTGTTGGCCCTGATCAGATGCCACATTCTGCAGCATCTGATCTGGACCTACACTGTTTGCCAGGGTACCCATTTTGGGGTTTCCGGTACAAAATGATTTAAAGTCCTCATCACACTTTTCTTGGACAAGCTGATACATAAGTGGCTAACAAGTATAGTACACATTCTTTTGTCAGAATTTTACACAACTTCCCTTCATGAATTAGTGGTAGGGAGGGAGTGACTGACCGTAGAAAATATTCCATGATCAATAACCAAGAAAGAATGTAGTTGGACTCAAGTTTTAATAAATTCCTTAGCACTTTTAAGGAGAAAAAGTTGTTGATTTTGTTTTCATCCCCTGCGAAATGGAGTTCTTATCTTAAGAACTGTTCTTGAACTGCTCTTAAGAGTTCTTAATCTGTTCATGAAGGAATTGAAAAACACTTGTACTTGAACTATTTGCGAGGCGGACCGTCCAGGCTAATAAACCCTATTGGGCTTGAGATGTCATTTCATCTCAATGTCGGGTAAAAGTCCCACAAAATTGGAAGCAACGTCTCCAAAATGACCTTTACAGTGTTGACGAGGACGTTAAACCTCAAATCAAACAAACTTGAACTATTCAAGAACACATTCTAGGAACAGTTCAAGAATTTTTTAAGAATTCGTAATATTCTTGAACTATTCTTAAACTTTTCTTGATCACTTTAAAGACTTTTCTTGAACAACATGATGACTCTGATGTTCTCTAACTGTTCTTAAATTTGTTCTTGTTTATTTTAAAGACTTTACTTGAACAAAGTGTCTGGAAGGCATTCTTAAATTGTTCTTAAATTTGTTCTGGTTTATTTCAAAGACATTTCTTGAACAAATTGCAATGACAGGTGTTCTGAAACTGTTCTTAAATTTGTTCTTGATTATTTCAAAGACTTTTCTTGAACTTTTGTTCTTAAAATGTTCTGAAACTTTTTTGAGTATTTTTCAAGAACACTTTATGAACATTTCAGAAATTTGTTACATGATTAAAGTCACATGATTGATGATGTCATTCAAACCTCAGCTTTCATTGGCCAGTTTTCCAACTTTCCTTTTCAAAATGGCTTCTTCTTAGATTTATTGTTAGGGTAAACAAAATGATTTTGATTTTTAAATATTGTTTTTATTTCTGATTATTGATTAGGAGCCTTCGTGGTGCAGTGGTTATGCTACTCGCCTTGTAAACCAGGGATCGCATGATCGATCCCGGGCTTCTCCAGACTTTCGGATGAGTCTTTAAACCGAGGTCCCATCTCCGTATGACCTTAGCTGTTGGTGGGACGTAAACCTAAAACTCACTCACTCACTCTGGTTATTGATCAGCCCCCTTTAGCCAAAGACTTCTTTCTGACAGTTTCCAAGATTTTTAGGTGGTTTTGTTAAATATGGTTGAGCAAATGTTTAAATCTATTGCTATCCAAATGGTAAACTGGAATCAGTCCAAAAGTTTAACCAATATCTTCTCATTTGTATTAGCATTGATTTATATTATTCTCCTCTCTAATACTTTCTGATCTCCAAAACTTTTGGTGCTATGGGATGGAAGTCATTGCTTTTGAGCTGGGTTAAAATTAATAAGCATATTCTTATAAGTGAAATGATTAAATGAATGGACTGTTTCCAGTCTATCCAAATGACAGCACCATTTATCTGTGTGGGTGGGGTAATAATTTCTTCCTGCAGCACAAGATGAGCCCATCAAAGACAGGGGGTCTGATCAGAGCCTTTGCTGTGTCCTCAGTGTGTAAAAAGGGTCTAATTTTCTTCATGTAGACAGCTAATTGAGCAAAGACTCTGATCAGCATGGGCAGTGCCAAGGCTTATCTGAGTCTGGGCTGGACACACATGCCATTTTTGTCAGTTTTGTCATTTGTTAGCCCATAAAATATAATGTCTGGTATTATAAAGCTCCACAGATGGATTCAATAAAAATGGGCAATGTCTCATGAAAAAGAATGACAACTCTACCTTGCTGCATTTATGAGTTACCTGCCCTTGCCAAAATTTTGTGTCCGGGCTGGAACTCTTTGACCATTTGACTGATCTGAGTTATGATCTTGATCTTCACAGGTGGATTCAACACCATGGGACAATATGGCTTACACCAGAATGGCAACTCTACCTTGCTTAATTGATGAGTTATCTGCCCTTAGCAGTTAAAAATGTGAAGAAAAGTTCAAGAACACCTGTTCTCAAAATGGTTGAAACAAGTTCTTGTAGTATGCAAGAACTATAATGTTCTGGAACAGTTTTTGATCAGCTGAAGAACTAATTTTTCTCTTGAACTGTTCAAGAAATGTACATGAGCTGCTCTTGAAGTGTTCAAGAACAGTCAAATAACATTTTAAAAAATGTTAAATTGTACAAATTTTAAGAACATGTGTTCTTGAATTTTTAAGAACATTGTATTCTTGAAAAGTTTTTAAAGACTGTCCTTGAATAGTTCAAGAACAAAAGTTCTTTAAAGAGTTCAAGAACTATTCCTGAACTGTATGAGAACTTCATTCTTTAACTGTTTAAGAACATTTTTCATTACGTGCTCTTAAGAATTGTCCAATTTAATATTTCTTAAAATGTTCTTGAACACTTTAAGAGCAATTCATGTCCAGTTCTTGAACTGTTTAAGAACTTTTCTTGAATTCTTCTTAAAAATTTCGCAGGGGAATTGGCTGTGCATCAAATATAGTTGTTGTTTGTTTGATTTCAGGTTTAACGTCCCCGTCAACACTGTATAGGTCATTTTGGAGACGTTGCTTCCAATTTTGTGGGACTTTTACCCAACATTGAGATGAAATGACATCTCAAGCCCTATCACCCAAATATAGTTGAACTTGCAGACAAAGAACGGTAACTCTGGTTAACGTACTACTTATGACAACTATGTTCAGGCTTGGAATACAGTTTACAATGTTCAAAGGGCGGTGACTAAAACCACTTTAAAACAGGAAATTCAGAGTTATGGTTCTTGTGATCTGCACATCATATTCTGGAATCTTCATAGCTGGAATATCTCTGAGACCACGAAAGTTTGTTAGGTTTGGTTAACAGTGTGGAACCAGATCAGATGATGCAGAACATGGCATCCAATTAAGCTCTATAGTTTGCTTACAGTACAGGAATTTAAGAAGCTAAGTCAGTCCTCATTCAGAACAATTTTTTCATTTTCAGCCTACACTTGGAGACAATCGACCCACCAGTGCTGTCAGTGCCTTGAATTTTGACTGGTCTTATCAGAAGGATTTTACTGTAAAAGGAGCTTTAGATACAACAAAGCCCACCTGCAAAATCTATAAACTTTAATATGACAATTTCAAATATCATGAAAACATAGAACTTTGATATAATTGTAGATATCTGGCTTGTAATAAATAATATCTGCTAAACATACATTAATGACATTATATACATATGAAAATGTAAGTCCAAGGTCAAAATACATGTGGTAAAAAAATGAAAGTAAAAAGTCTTAACATTGTGCATGCTGGGTATTTTTGGCCAGCAGACAACATTTTGGAATATTGTTCCTAACTTCCCCCAGAAAACAGGATTTGACATTTCATGCAAATTGTATCCTATGGAGACAATTTGCATGAGAAGTCAAGTCCTGCTTTCTAGTAAAAAGATACGAAAATTATCAACAATAGAAAAATATTTCAAAATGTCCTCTGCTGAAAATGTCGTCTAACTTTCCCCAGAAACAAGGATTTAACATTTCATGCAAATTGTCTCCAATGGAGACAATTTGCATGAGATGTCAAGTAATGCTTTCTGGAATAATATCAACAATAGGAGCAATATTTCAAAATGTCGTCTGCAGTGGAAAATTGGGAAAAAGGATACACATGACCTATATTCTGCCAATTTTAGACAGGGAGACAACTTTTGGGGACTGCCTGTGTGCTTTCTGCTGAGTATATTAATTTAGCCAAACCCATTTCTGAATTTCAACCAATCAGATTACATGATGTAATTTATTCCTGTAAATTCATGAAGTGAATGCCAAACATTATTTGATGGCTTCAGAAGCTATGTGATCTGTATCTACGCTGCAAAAAGTAGTGATTCATCATGACAAGGGTTAACCAATCCAAATCAAAGCAAGAATTTGACCTTTTAAGGTCAAATCTGACAACCAGTAATAACATATTGTTAAACTGAATCTGATTTACGACCTTTCAAAAATATCTAGGTACCAGTAAAAGTCATCTTATTTTAGAAGTTCTATGATTGATGCAGCACCGGAGTTTGGATCACCTGTATTTCACAAGGTAAATGAACCATGAAATATAGGCCAAGGTCAAATCTGGATGCATGTGTTCAAGATGCCATTTGAATGCCATTTCTGTTAGAACACTGGGTTCTGTGGTGTCTGATCTAGGCCTGCACTGTTTGCCAATATCCCATATTGGACATTCCCCTATAAAATTGGAGGAGGGTGACATTTATGAAAGCAGGAAATGGCTTTAACCCATAGAATGCAGGAAACCCCTAAAGAAATACCTTGGCAAACAGTGCAGGCCCAGATCAGCGCTGCAGAACGCGGCGTCTGATCAGGGCCTGCACTATTTGCTAACAGAATTTTCCCTCAAAAATGGAATAAATAACCAAAAAATAGGCCTTCCACCCCTTAAATGAACAAGAGCACCACATGCGGGTGCCAATGCTCGGCTGCAGTTTCTTTTAGTTAAACAAAAATTCTAAGTCGAAAAAGGGGCAAAACTGTGCCAAAAATATTTTGAGGGTTACCTCACCTATTGGTATGAGTTCCCCTTTTCATAATGAACAACTATTCCGAGTTTCAAGTTAATATGTTCAGTAATGACAGTGATATTACAAAATGTCCAAGTTTTTGCACGACAAAGACGCAGACGACGACAGAGCTATGACAATACCTCGTCGTTTTCTTCGAAAACAGCCGAGCTAAAAATGGACTTGTCCACCATATGGCAATGGAAGTGTCCACTAGTATACAATGGGTTAATTGAAATCTGTCACCGCAGAACACCTAAAGGTCATCAAACAAGATGCAGCAGCATTAGCATCATAAGAGAAGGGAGGCAATCCATTTTGTGCACATTTTCTTTTCTCTTGCAGTACAATCCATTTTCCTAATGTCTTTCAATATTAGAAGAGTTACAAAACGTGTGGTTGACACAAAATAACAATATAACAATATGCCTACCAATAATACCTTGCACAACAGAGCCTTGCTGTTTAGGCAAGTTGTTAACAATTAAGATACCAAGAATATCTGAATCTGAAAATGTCTTTTGTTTTGTAGTCTGAAGCACTTTTTGCAATATTTTCGAAAATATTTTAGCAAACAGGCAAACAGTGTGGACCCTGATCAGACTGCTCCTAAATATTGTTACTGAGGACTTAAGGGTGAAAATACATGTAATAAAGTCTTTAGCACATCATAAAGTGTCAATACAGTGTACTGAGAGAGGATCGCCCCCGCCCATCTGGGCTTGGAGAAATAGATTGGGCTGCATGGTGCTTCCAGGCTGAGCTGAAACTGACCACATATGAGTACTGGTAAACCACTTAGAAGAACTAAGCCAGCCCAGGCAAAATGGAGTGAGTCAGACCATCCAATGCATTTAAGCCTTTAAATCTCATAGGGCGACAGGGCTTGAGATGTCATTTCATCTCAATGTCAGGTAAAAGTCCCTAAAAATTGAAAGTATGACCTATACATGTATAGTGTTGAGGAGGACCTTAAACCCTCAAACAAACAAACAAACAATATAGCTACTGATAATACCTTGAACAACAGAGCCTTGCTGTTTAGGCGTGTTGTTAACAATTAAGATAACAAGAATAACTGAATCTGAAAATGTCTTTTGTTTGTTCGTCTGAAGCACTTTTTGCAATATTTTCAAAAATATTTTAGCAAATTGGCAAAAGTGTGGACCCAGACCAGACTGGTCCTAGAGGAGCAGTCTGGTCTGGGTCCACACTGTTTGCAACAACGACTTTTAAAGTAACCAGCAGACAACAAAGCAGATGACAATTGATGTGACTGATGTCTTAAGGGTGAATGTACATGTAATGAAGACTTTAGCACATTATAAAAGTGTACACTGAGACAGGAACAGTTGGAAATGTTAAAAGAAATTCTAAACAAGTTTAAACTTGGTTTAACCCTTTCACCCTGGAGTTTCTGAAGTCCACTCTTCCATCTTTGACCCTTGTCTTGCTGATTATGACACCCCCTTCCTGTGCAAACAGTGTAGATCCAGATCAGATGATGGCTTCTGAAGAAGATGGCTTCTGAAGAAGAAGCCAACTGACTGGGATCTACATAGTGTCATTCAATTAGTGAACAGGGGCTTGAAGAAATAGATGGGCTGCATGATGCTTCCACACTGAGCTGAAACCGACCCAGTGCACGAGTACTGGTTAACTGCTTAGAGGATCTATGCCTGCCCAGGTAAAGGGGTGTATGTCGGTCCGTCCATGCTAATAAACCCAAATGGTTTCATTGGGCGACAGGTCTTGAGATGTCATTTCATCTCAATGTCGGGTAAAAGTCCCACAAAATTGGAAGCAACGTCTCCAAAATGACCTATACAGTGTTGACGGGGATGTTAAACCTCAAATCAAACAAACAAACAAATTCAATTAGTGAACTGAATGAAAACATTAAATAAGTAAAGTGAAATTCCCCTATTAATTATGTTCTATAAAAGGGTTATCCTTTGGAAGCAAGGACTACACCACAGAACTGGAAAATATTGAGTGTACATATTTTCCGGGCCAGACTAGCTAGTTTCGGCCAATTAGGCCTCATCAGTGACAATTAAGACTATTTCTGCTTTAAAAAGCTTATTTTGCAGGTGGAAGTTACTCTTATTGTGTTTTCTGTGTACCATTTCCTCTGGTGAGAGACTACCTTAGTGACTGTCAAAAGTGGTCTTAAGACCACGACCACTTTTGAACAGTACCAAAGGTGGTTTTAATATAGGAATTTTACTGTAATTTGATTGGTTGATAGTCAGAAATGTGTGACAAAATTAATTTATTCAACAAGACAATGGTTAAATTTGGACACATCCATTCTGGTAATTTGGAGTTTAGTCAAAATAATTAAGGGATGGCAAACAGTGTAGATCCTGATGAGAACATTTGTTATAAACTGTCTCATGCGGATCTACACTGTTTGTATAGGTATATGTACTGGTCTGGAGGATTAAAAGGTTTAAACAAAGTTATCGTAGAAATCCTAAGAAAGTGGACATCTTCTACATTACGAAAGCACACCTATACAAATACATTGCCAATTTTTTTGGCCAAACATTAGCAATTTTTAGATGAAAACTTGTGATATTTTTCTTATTTCTGCTCAAAACATAGATTGCAGGGACTCGATAGAACCGCCTCGACGAGGCGGTTCTATCGAGTACCCACAATCTAGGTTTTTGAGCAGAAATAAGAAAAATAATGTATACCCCCTTAAACCCCAGTTTTACTATATAAAAGTGGGGTTCAAGGGGGTCAAAATTATATAGGCGTGTTTTCCTGATGTACTCCTGCTGTGGTTCACCTAAAATATTAACATATCTGTCCCACAATCCACCAAAAAGTCCAAAAGGTGCAGACGGAATGGCCTACAGTGTAGACCCTGATCAGACTGCTCCTTCAGGAGCAGTCTGATCTGGGTCTGCACTGTTTGCTCAGACCTGTCTGTCCCAATACTTAGGATCATTAAGGTAAACAGAAAAAAATTACACTATCATGCATGTCCTGAAAAGTGGTTTACAGGGGTATACAAATCACAGAGAGGGAGAGAAACATGAAATTTATTGCTCGCCAGAGCTCGGCTGGAATGAGTATCATATACAGAAATCACAGACAATGCAACAATCACTGTTTGAGGTACACACTTAATGCTGACAAAAAATTATACATGTTCATGAAACATCAATAGCTCATGTTTAATGAACCATTAATAGCTCAAGTTTGATGAAACACCAACAGCTCATGTTCAATGAAACATCAATTATAGCTCATGATCAATGAACCATCAATAGCTCATGTTCAATGAAACATCGACAGCTCATGTTCAATGGAACTTCAATAGCTCATGTTCAATGAAACAACAGCTCATGTTCAATGAACCATCAATAGTTCATGTTCAATGAAACATCAACTCATGTTCAATGAACCATCAATAGTTCATGTTCAATGAAACATCAACAGCTCATGTTCAATGAAACAACAGCTCATGTTCAATGAAACATCAACAGCTCATGTTCAATGAAACATCAATTATAGCTCATGATCAATGAACCATCAATAGCTCATGTTCAATGAAACATCGACAGCTCATGTTCAATGGAACTTCAATAGCTCATGTTCAATGAAACAACAGCTCATGTTCAATGAACCATCAATAGTTCATGTTCAATGAAACATCAACTCATGTTCAATGAACCATCAATAGTTCATGTTCAATGAAACATCAACAGCTCATGTTCAATGAAACATCAACAGCTCATGTTCAATGAAACATCAACAGCTCATGTTCAATGAAACATCAATTATAGCTCATGATCAATGAACCATCAATAGCTCATGTTCAATGAAACAACAGCTCATGTTCAATGAACCAACAATAGCTCATGTTCAATGAAACAACAGCTGAAACATCAACAGCTCATGTTCAATGAAACATCAACAGCTCATGTTCAATGAAACATCAATTATAGCTCATGATCAATGAACCATCAATAGCTCATGTTCAATGAAACAACAGCTCATGTTCAATGAACCAACAATAGCTCATGTTCAATGAAACAACAGCTCATGTTCAATGAAACATCAACAGCTCATGTTCAATGAAACAACAGCTCATGTTCAATGAAACACCAATAGCTCAAACACTGATGGCTTTGTTTACCATGGCTAAATATAACTCACTCTTGAGTCCTCCATATATTTTACATAATCTAGCAAGGTCTTGAAAAGGTATGCAATATGCACCTTATTTGCATTATCTGCTGGTTCCTAGTCTGACGGTCATCAGAGTTGGAAAAACAGGTATCCAGACCCCCCTGACCTTTCAAGGTCATGGTCAGGGGGGTCTGGTTACCTGTTTTTCCAATATTGACAATGTGCAAGCTGGGAGCCAGCAAATAATGCAAATATGGTGAATAGACTCAATGAGGCACTTCTATTGCTGGTATGTTGTGTGTACTCATAAAAATCGCCTCAATGAGGCAATTCTAATGCATACACACAACATACCTTGATTTCATAGAAGGAAAATAGATCCTTTAATGACCCCCATTATGCATTATGACCTTTGACAAGATTAACCCCACATAGTTTGACCTACCACTGTCTGTTACGATAACACACCTGCTTGACATAGTGGATTTTTTGGCATCTCCAAAATTGGCTACTCTTCTGATGAAAAGCTGTGATAGTTTACTTATTTATACTGTAAACATATGTTGTGGGTGCTCGTTAGAATCGCCTCGTTAAGCCAGTTCTACTGAGTAGCCACAACCTATGTCTTGGAGCAGAAATAAGACAAATGTGTTCCCCCTTAAACCCCAGTTTTCTCTATATAAAGTGGGGTGTACGGGATGTTAATTTCACGGACTTGTTCACGTGATGTTGAACAATTTTTCATTGTCCCAAGGGTAATAGAGCTATTGAGGTTCTGCTATATTTAGAAATTATATTACAATACAGGCAAATGAAGACCACTGACATTATGACATAATTTCTCCATTTTAGTTTGGATATAACACTGCTGTTTAACTTAAAAGGTTTCTGCTTTGAACTCTATTAATAGGGTTGTAAAGAGGTGGTGTACCTTGATATAGAGAATACCCGGTGAGTGTCTTTTGATATCAAGTTTATCAGGCAAGGCTTCGAGAACGCTTGTAGAATCGCGAGGCTTGCCGAGCGATTCTGTATGCGTTCTTGAAGCCGAGCCTGATAAACTTGATATCAAAAGACACGAATCTGGTATTCTGTTTATCAGTTTATCCCCTTGTACACTCTTAAATTAGCAATTTACGGTCAGTTATTGATGGTCCTCAGTGCCTCCAAGCATTCTGGGGGTCGATATATTTAGTATAAGCTGACCATGTTTTTCCAATGGTATTTTTTTTTTTCAAGGAATATTGCCATTTTTCCCAGTTACAATAACATTTTTTGTCATTTACCAGTAGTCTGGTTCATTCAAAAAAGTGCAATGTCACGTTGACGTGATAAAGCTCACTTGTCCTGAGATTGCATTATCTTTATCAGGTCAGTGCGTTACAATGCAATATATACAGGGGGTAACTGATAAAGTGGGTTCTATTGACAAATCTTCTACCGCTACAAGGGTACACAACAACCTCTTTACAACACTGTTGTTGGGATCCAAAGCAGAAACTGTGTTAGTTAAACAACCGTGTTATATCCAAACAATGGTCATTTTTTCGATACAATCTATTCATTTTTGGGATCCATCTTAAAACAGTGTTATATCCATATCCATGTTATAACGAACAGTGTTATAATGAGGTTGTGGTGTATTGGCAAACTGTGTGGCATCATGGGATAGTGATCTAGAGATATAAAAATGTAAAGATTATAGAGAAAACTAGAAATGCGTCCATAGGACACGGATGCCCCCGCCTGAAAATATGCCCATGTTCGTATTCATCCATAGAAAGTTATTGACCGTGTTTAAGTTTTGGACCTTTTTTTCACATTTTACCTCTAAGTATGACCTTGAACTCGGAGGTAAGGACCTTGGTTTTGTGTGAGGCAGATTGTCTCATGATGGCCAACATTTCTGCCAAGTAATTTCATAATCCATCCAAAGATAAGAAAGTTATTGACTGCGTTTAAGTTTCGGACCATTTTTTTGACATTTGACCTCTAAGTATGACCTTGATCTTGGAGGTACGGATCTGGGTTGCATGTAACACATCGTCTCATAATGGTTATCATTTCTTCGAAGTAATTTCAAAATCGATCCAGAAATAATGACGGTGTTTAAGTTTTGGACCCTTTTTTGACCTTTGACCTCTAAGTATGATCTTGACCTTGGAGGTACGGACCTGGGTTTTGCACGTGACACATTGTCTCATGATGGTTAACATTTCTACAAAGTAATTTCAAAATCCATCCAGAATTAAGGAAGTTATTGACTGCATTTAAGTTTTGGATGCTTTTTTTTACCTCTAAGTATGACCTTGACCTTGGAGGTATGGACATTGGTTTCGCATGTGACACATCATCTCATGATGTCTAACATTTCTGCTGAGTAATTTTAAAATCCATTGAGAAATAAGGAAGTTATTGACCGCGTTTAAGTTTCGGACGCACGGACAAACGGACGGATGGACAGGGGCAACGCTATATGCCCTTTCCACCATTCTTCGAATGGCGAGGGCATAAAAATGACCATTTACAGTGACACTAGACAGCCATGTGGCACATAAGGAACGTTGTGCTGTTTATGATTTCTCTGACTTCCAACCCAGTACAAAGACAGATAACTCCTAGTGAAAACTGGTAACAAAAACAGTTCTGTTCTCTGACATCACAACACATGCTCTATGTCATCTAAGTAGCTACGGTTGTTCTGGGTGCTGGCTAACTTAAGGGCAATACAGTCTAAGGGGAAGGTACTCTTTTAGAAATATTTTCATTTCCCCTATGATTCAGGGACTATGCTTGAAGGATAGGCAGCCTGATTTGAAGAGATCTAAACTTAGGAAAAAATATTTTGCATCTTCAACATTTTGCATCTTCAACCAATGTCATAATTCATAAGGCCTGTTGCATGACAGCTCAACAGACTTTTTTGGAACTTGTAGGCAAAAGAAAAATTCTATGTCCATAAACTTGATGTCACGGTCAATGGCAGAGGTGCAGGGACAACTGAATAAAACGTCTGACTTAAAATATCATTTTGCCAAACATATGAGTATATGATATGAATGTATGAAAAACTTTAAAGTTACCATAACCCTTTTTGTTCTGGAAACCCCAGAACTGGTAACTAGCGAACAGTGCAGGCCCAGAGCAGACGCCGCAGAATTTGGCATCTGATCAGGGCCTACACTGTTTGCAAAAAGTTCAGCCATTTTCCAAGAATTTTGAAGAAAACACAACCTGACAGGCCTAAATTTTGAAATGCACTCCTGCTATTTGTAAGGTGGAAGATTCCATTTGGTTCAAAATGGGTTCAGACATACAGGCAAGCAAACAATGTAATCATTAGTGTTCAAGAGATTCAAGTGTATGTCATGGAGAATAAGTCATGTTTTCAGCCCATGTGAAAGCCCGAATCAGAGACCTTTTCAAGGATTTGTCTCCCCTGGTAGTGTATTAGTTCCCCTTAAATAGTTCAAGCAAAATCATATTATAATCAGTTCTGTGTAATATATGCAATAAACATTTTCTTTTTCTACTCTTACAGTACCAACATGGAGAATAAATGTAAAACTGTAATGAGCACTTTTATTTGACCATCCAACTGCCGAAGTTCTTAACCAGAAACTCCAAAGTGAAACACTTCCAACGGGTGCAAACACCAAAGACCGCATCTTCTATTCAGGACCTTTACTGTTTGCAAAAGGCTAAGCTATTTTCTAACTGAATTTCAAAAATAATTCTGACAACCCTAAAATAAATTCTGAAATGGGACGCCCGCTTAATATAGTGATGAAACTTCTATTCACTTGAAAATGAGTGAACCCTTATCCAGCTGAACACAACGACCCCTACCTTTGCAACAGTGTAGATCCAGATCAGATGGCTTCTTGAGAAGCCATCTGATCAGGATCTATGCTGTTTAACTTGCAGTTTGTGAACTGAATGTATACACTATATCAAGTAATTTGATTGGGTGACAGTCAGAAATGGGTGTGGCTAAATTAATTTATTCAGCAGGACAAGGGTTAAAATTGGTCCTTGCTACCACAACATAGAGAAATGAGTCATGAAATTATCAGACATTCTTCTGGTTTAACAGTATACTAAAACTAACAATCTAAGTAACTAACAATGGGTGTCATCTCTGCTCTAGTGTCTTTAAACTTTTCAACAAGTTACTCAATAACGTCGCCAGATTCGTTGCTTGCCTCATGAGATACTTCATGTGTGGGTCTGCTAACGGCTTACCCACTGCCGCATGGGCAGCATTGAGGGTACTCTTGTAAGCATTTGTGACCCTCATGACCTCTGACCCTAGATGCTGTGCTTGGTGTATTTCTACCATCATGAACATTGTTGCCTGACCGTGAAGAAATATTTTAGCCAAGGAATGTAAACTATCATTCATATTTGTTGCCAATTTTTGTCTAGTTTGTGTGGCATTACTCACAAGTAGTTTAGCATCAGTTACAAATTGTTTAACCTGTCTTTGTAACTCATCTTTACACATATTAAATTGTGCAGGTTTTTTGTCAATACGGGAAGACTTTAAGGATTCCATTGTCTGTTTAAACTCACTTAGCAACTTTTCAACATCACTGGTTGCTTCAGTGAAGTCTTCTGAGGTATAAACTTTCTCTAGAATTTGTTTAACACAGTTTGAATGACTGGCACTGACCTTCTCCTGAAGAACAGCAAAACTTCTCTCGGACACTGAACCACTGTCAGATTCTGGAAGTCCTTTGGTTGTTCCTGCTGATGAGGAATGCACATGTTTTGTTTGTGGACTGGTAACACTACTTGTACTATCACTGCCGGCTACATGTCCATTTGGAATCTTAGAATTTGACCTAGCACTGTCCGCAGACATCTCCCTGAGGGCATCAAAATTATTGTATGTTTGATATTCTTCCGAATCTTTAGAGGCACTGCTTGTCATAGACATGGGTCGCCACATTTTACCCACGGTAGCATAGGGGCTAGTTTTGACACTACTTTTCGATGTCTGTCTTTTCAAGTCTGAATCATCTTTACTTTTTGTACCAACTGGTCCCTCACCTGACTTTGGAGTAAAAGTTGCTAAATATTTACGTCTAGGTGGAGGGGTAGGTGTAGTTGATGAAGAGGTACTGGTTGGAGTTTTTGGTGAAGAAGACTTTGCAGGGGTTTTGGGGGAAGAGACTACAGCGAGTACTTTAGGTGAGGTTTTGGGTGATTTAGACCCAGATGAGGTCCCAGGTGATACTTTTTGTAAAGAGGAAACGGAAATGCTTTTGGCAGATATCAAAGTTCCTGGAGGGGATTCAGTATGAGCTAACAACTGTGGTGGAGATGATTTGGGAAGTGGTGGAGCCTCAGGGGCCTTCCGTTTACTAGATTTCTCCCGTTGAACTGATTTCATGTCTTTGCCGTCTGCTGTTTTGTCTTTGTCGAAAACACTGGACAGTGCTTTCAGTGGGCCAGCCTTCTGTTTACGGGCCTGAAAGTATAGGACATTCTGATTAAAATTTCATCTTGTACATTTTGGTATCATAGATGTACTGCTTATCAGACATTACACGTGTGTAATGAAAAATATAGAAGAAACCACACAAATATACAAAATTTTCTTTTTATACAGCAGGGTTGCTCTCAAGATGGAATTTTCTCTCCTTGGAAGCAAATTCTCTCATTTAACCCTTAAGATGCCATGAAAAACTGCATCTGAAAATGTCGTCTGCTTATATTGTCTGCTGAATCTGCTTGCAAACTTTTTAAAAACATTTTTGCATACAGGCAAACAGTGTGGACCCAAATCAGACTGCTCCTAGAGGAGCAGTCTGATCTGGGTCCACACTGTTTGCAAAGTAAATGGCAGATGACAATGCAGAAGACAATTGTGGTGACTGGCATTTTATGGGTTAAGACTTTTTCTAGAATTTTTGGTTGTGGGTATTAATATTTTTCTTCTACTTACAACTTTGTGAACGCGATAGAACAGTCTGGATAAAATTCCAAAACTTACATTTCAGTACGAATAACATTTATCCAAAGTATGAAATTACAAAATAAATGAAATAATAGTGAAGAAGCATGTATGATTAAGATGAAATTATGCGTTGATTTATGTATTTGGCTGAAAAAAATTATCATACAATGTTTTTAACACTCTATATCCTGGTATATTTGTACCATCAATCACTGGTTACTCAGTGTACCATTTGAACTCCTTTCCCTGCACCCCACCCCCAACAACCACGCCCTGCCCCCAACTATATCAGAGACTCCTGGCCTGTAGCTTAATAATTTAAGGCAGTATTTTTTAAGAAAATGAAAAAAAAAAATCTGAAAAGAAAAAAAAATATAACATGTTAGCTCAAACATTCAAGCCATCATCTCTACAAGATGCATTCTGTTAGCAAAAAAACAAAACAAAAAAACTGAAAACTTGAAATGAATTGCAATGGCACAGGGCGTTTTACCATTCTTACCCTAAATTATTTGGACACCAAAATGTCATAAAAATAACCCTGAGCAAACAGATCAGACCCAGATCAGACTGCTCCACAAAGTTTTTTGTTTTGTTTGTTTGATTTGAGGTTTAACGTCCCCATCAACACTGTAAAGGTCATTTTGAAGATGTTGCTTCCAATTTTGTGGGACTTTTACCCGACATTGAGATGAAATGACATCTCAAGCCCTGTCGCCCAATGAAACCAATAGGGATTATAAGCATGGACGGTCCGACTGGCACCGCTTTGCCTGGGTAGGCTTAGATCCTCTAAGCAGTTTACCAGTACTCGTGTGCGGGACGGATTCAGCTCTGTGTGGAAGCATCATGCAGCCCATTTATTTCTTCAAGCCCCTATGGGCGGGGGCCCTATCCTCTAAGCGGTTTACCAGTACTCCTGTGCGGGCCGGATTCAGCTCTGCGTGGAAGCATCATGCAGCCCATATATTTCTTCAAGCCCCTATGGGCGGGGGCCCAAAAGAGCACTCTGATCAGGGTCAACACTGTTTGCCACTGAGCAAAACCCTGTGTGGCCCAGATATAATGAATAATTTATATCATAAGGCTCGTTCAAAAGTGTCTGAATATTTAGGGTAACTATGGAAACCATTAAAGCAACCAGTAAAATTGGTCTTTTATGATAGGTTTTTAACCCAGAAGATACCGAGAAACAATACATCTTAAAATGTCGTCTTCTTATGTCTTCTGCTGAATCTTCTTGCAAACTTTTTGAAAATATTTTTGCATAAAGACAAACAGTGTAGGCCCAGATCAGACTGCTCCTATAGGAGCAGTCTGATCTGGGTCCACACTGTTGGCAAAAAATTACTTTTAAGGCAATCGGCAGATGGCAAAGTAGATGATAACTGTCATGATAGCCATTTTATGGGTTAAAACAAACTAAGGCTTAACATTTCAGATATTTCACATGACATGACAGCCTTATTTTCTTTAAAAAATATCATAAAAATATTTGAAAATATCATTTGCTCAAATTCTGCTTGTTGCTTTCAGTGTTTTTATTCTGTTATTTCTCTTCCAATCACATCATCAATGATGCAACACATCAGCTGTTAGATCATGCAAAACTCTTTTTCCTTTTATCGTTTTATAACTTCCATTTTGTATAAAATAAAAATGCTTTTATTAAAATTAAATTCCTGAGCATATATCTGAGTCAACATCAATGCAACTATAACGCATAATACCTCAGTCAGTATCAATGCAACTATAATGCATAATACCTGAGTCAACATCAATGCAACTATAATGCATAATACCGGAGTCAACATCAATGCAACTATAATGCATAAAATGTCTTCTACCTTGGTGTTTTCAAGATTTTTACCACTTATTATTAAGTGGATCATTTATTAAAGGTAGGCAAAAACTGCAGTACCCTGAGCTTCCACTGCAGAAGTTGGCATCTCAAATGTGAATTGAGCAAGGCTTGAGCCCGCAGTGATGAGAGACCTATTGTTTAAAAGTCAACACATTGCCTAGAAATGATAGCAAGAGCAGTCAAAAGACAGCTCACAGTCACATGATGACAAAGCTGAAATATGACAGTCATGACTAATGAGCAGACAATTCACATGAAATGACAGGTTTTTTTTTTCTCTGAAAAGGCTTTTCTTTCTCTGAAAAAAAAAAAACAAGACAAAAATTGGATTGTCGTATGATCAACAATTGAAGGGTTAGCTGGTTCTCTGCATCACTTTTGCAGCATCACAATATTCTTCAACATACACAATGTATGGACAATATTTACATAACATGTAGGTATATATCAGAAAAAATAATGGGAGATAGTATTTGGGAGCATGTTATATTTACAAAACAATTAAGTCTTGAAGAGTCAAGCAAAACTATACGACAGACAACATTCTGATTTTTTTTTTATTTTTCAGGGAAAACATGGCTTATAGGCAACTGAGACATATCAAGCTTTCTTTTTCATGTGATAATAAGAAAAAAAAAATATTTGAAAATATCCTCTGCAAAGGTTGTAAATGGCAGTAGATCTACAGAATTTAACAGGTCTTTTGTTTGTTTGTTTGATTTGAGGTTTAAAGTCCCCGTCAACAATGTATAGGTCATTTTTGAGACATTGCTTCCAATTTTGTGGGACTTTTACCCGACAATGAGATGAAATGACGTCTCAAGCCCTGCCTCCCATTGAAACCAATAGGGTTTCTATGCATGAAGGGTCCGACTTGCAGCATTTTTCCTGGGCAGGCTTAGAAACTCCAATCAGTTTACCAGTACTCATGTGCGGTCGGTTTCAGATCTGCCTGGAAGCATCATGCAGCCCAATCTATTTCTTCAAGCCCCGACTGGCGGGGGCCGACTTTCATGATGCACATGTATACCTATTCAAAGATAGTACCGTAACCCAACTTCATTACCCATTTTGACCCCAAAGGAAATCTCAAGCCTTATACAGAGCAGGAGTCTATTTAAAAATTTGGTGCTGTTTGCGGTTGATTTTGAAAATGGCAGAACTTTGTGAGTACAGTGAAGACCCAGATCAGATGTCGCACTTAACCCTTAAGATGTCATGAAAGGTTGTCTGTTTATGTTGACTTGCAAACTTTTCAAACACATTTTTGCATACAGGCAAATACGGTGGACCCAGATCTGACTGGTCCTCAAGGAGCAGTCTGATCGGGGTCCAAACTGTTTGCATCAATGACTTTTAAAGTAACCAGCAGATGACAAAGCAGACAACAAATGTTAAGACTGGCATCTTGGTCCTCCCCTACTTACAAGGGAGATAATTTGTTAACATGGTTACAATGCTTCCTGATTTTGATAAAATTTAATCAAAAATAATTTACATATCTCCAATTTTTTTTTCTGTCCACATCTGGGTTGCACCAAGTGAAAAGGGTGTCTCTGAGCACTGAAACAAAGCTTCTAGCAGATCCTGAAGGTGGCATTCTAACCCTTAACCAATAAAATGCCAATCGTGACAATGTCATCTGCTAGTTACTTTAAAAGTCATTTTTACAAACAGTGTCAACCCAGATCAGACTGCTCCTCAGAGTAGGAGCAGTCTGCAGAGAAGCAGTCTGATATGGGTCAACACTGTTTGCAATAATGCCTTTTAAAGTAACCAGCAGACGACAAAGCAGATAACAATTGTTGTGTTTGGCATCTTAAGGGTTAACCCAGTTTAGGCCAAGGTTACCGGTAATTTGACATTTTGCTGAGTTGACATGCTCAAAAATCCCTTTTGGCTTGCGGCTGCCCAAGTTAATCCTTCAAGCACAAAGCTCATTTAGCAGACGACAGTTTCAAAGTTTATTTTCTTATCATTTTTCAGCAAAAATATGGCTTAACATTACATATGAATTGCCTGCTGGACACATGATTCACTAAAAATGTCAAGCCATGTTTTCACTGAAAAATAATGAAAAAAAAATTGTAGTTTGTTATAGAATTTTCAGTGAAAATAAAGCTTGACATTTCAAGTGAATCGTCTGACGATTCACTTGAAATGTCAAGCTTTATTTTTGGTGAAAAATAATGACAAAAAAAAAAAAAGAGATTGTCGTCTGCTCTGGAATTTGCCATCTGCTCAGTGGTCGAAGGATTGAAATTCTCTGTAGTAGAAGCTGTAAAACTGCAGCAGTATTAATATCATGCCAAACCTACCTTCTGAGAATATACAATTTGTGCTAAAATGTAATGATGGTATAAAATAGTTATTCACACATCAAACCGGCCCCCACCCATCAGGGCTTGAAGAAATAGATGGGCTGCATGATGCTTCCACGCAGAACTGAAACCAACCGCACACGAGTACTGGTAAACGAGTACAGGATCTAGGCCTGCCCAAGCAAAGCAGTGCGAGTGGGACCGTCCATCCTTATACACCCTATTGGTTTCATTGGGCGACAGGGCTTGAGATGTCATTTCATCTCAATGTCAGTTAAAAGTCCCACAAAATTGGAAGCAACATCGCCAAAATGACCTATACAGTGTTGACATTAAACCTCAAAACAAATAAAGAGTTAAAAAGTCAATCAAAAGGTACATACTTTCTGGTTAAAAAAATTGTTATGTACAAGACTAATCCATGGCACTAATCAACCAAAATTTAAATCTTTATGTCTACACGAGAGGTGTAGAGAAGTGTGGGCTCTCCTCGGCTGTTTTCACAGAGACGTGAAGCATAAAAATACTTAACGCCTGTAACCATTTGTACCACAAGCTGATAGATAAAATGTGGTAAGAAAAGTAATATCTTTATGGAAATCTTAAAACAACTTTTCAATCATTATTTTTTCATGAAACTATAAAAAGATCTCCAGATAAATACCGTAATGATCCTTTACCCTTTTTGTACCAAATGGAATCTTCCTCCTTATATATAGCATGAGTCCATTTCAAAATTTAGGGGTGTCAGGTTGCGTTGTCATTAAAATTTATTAGGAAAATGGCTAAATGTTTTGCAAACAGTGTAGGCCCTGATCAGATGCCGCGTTCTGCGGCATCTGATCTGGGCCTGCACTGTTTGTCAACTACCCGTTATGGGGTTTTGGGGTTTCCGGTACCAAATGTTTTTTTTTTTGGTTTGGTTTTATGGCCCTTTCAAGATTATTTCACTCATGGAGCCGATCGTTAATCAGAGGTGGGTGAAAACCAGAGTACCCGGAGAAAAACCACCTGACCTTCCGTTGCAGAACTTGGCATCTCACATGTGACCCGAGCGAGGCTCGAACCCACAGCGGTGAGAGACCTAATGATTAAGAGTCAGCGCTCTTATCCACTAGGCTACGGAAGCCCGTACCAAATGGGTTAATATTGGGAAAGGTAGGCCTAAGCAAACAGTGTAGACCCAGATCAGACTGTTCCTGAAGGAGCAGTCTGATCAGGGCCTACACTGTTTGCCATTCTGTCGGCACCTTTTGGACTCCTTGCTGTATTGTGCAACAAATTTAATAAAATTTTTGGAGAATTACAGCAAGTCCTCATTTTGGTGTCCGAATTTTTAGGATTTTTACGGTATGAAGAATAATGAGGATAACTGAGGGCTAATTTTTTTTCCTTATCTCTTGTTTGTTTGTTTGTATTGGAGTTTAAAGGCCCAGTCAACACCATTTAGGTCACTTTTGAGCCGGTCAGTTTACCTATCCTCACTTTTCCTGGGCAGGCATATACGTAAGGGGTCAACCAGTACAATGCACATTCTTTTGCCACAAACTTACAACTGCCCTTCTTGAATCAGCGGAAAGGGAGAGAATGACCGTACAAAAGATTTCATGATCAATCTTCTCGAAAGAATGTTGCCAACCCCGGCAGGTATCGAACCCGCGTCCTCCTGATCGCCAGTCAAATGCGTATCCAAATGAGCTACCGAGGCCGGCCCTTTTCTCTTGTTAAAATCATATATTACGAAAACTTAATTGTTAGAACAGCCGTTTCCAAGGCAATTCTAACAAGTACCCACAATTTATTCTGCAATCGAGCAAAATTGAAAACTATCCCAAATTTATACCAGACACTTTTCCCTATCTGAAGCTATGTAAAAATGATGATATGGTTTATAAATACTTTATGTACATCATTAAATATTGATAACTTTTTCTGATTCTGCATAAAAGTACAAGTAAAATTCCTATATTAAGACCACTTTTGAACAGTTCCAAAGGTGGTCTCTTATTAAGAGACACTGGGTGTAGAAATCACAAAGAAAGAATAATTGCAACCTTCTCAATAAGCTTTTAAAAGGAGATTTAGTCTTAATTCTAGGTGGTCTTAATAGCAGGATTTTACTGTATTTGCTGTGAGTACAGGTTAGCAATTCTTTCATGAACATACAGCATATTTTATAAATGGTGGGAGTCAGACCGCTTCTTAAACCCTAGCAGTTTCTTTGGGGCGGTAGGGCTTGAGATGTCATTTCATCTCAATGTTGGATAAAAGTCCCACAAAATCTAAAGCAACGTCTCCAAAATGACCTAAAAAGTGTTGATGGTGACTTAAAACCTGAACACAAACAAACAAACTAACAACATATTTCATGAGGGAAATTCTAACCTGTACAGACCTGTATAGTCTTTCAAAATGCAGTGAGACGTGGCTGCACTTTTAATTTTGGACTAGTCCGTGTTTTAGATAAGTCGCATTCAGTTTGGATTTTACATTGGGCGATATGGTTTTACTGATATTTGTACTGCATAATATTAACCATTTGACCACAACTTCTACATAAAGGCATTATCAAAAAAACATATTTATACTTTTAAAATCCTGTGAAAAAAATGAAATCAGAAACCTGCTTTCCCTAAAACACGGCAAAGTCTTGTCAGGCTTGAACGTTAAACTCTCAAAGGTGGTTGATAAACTATATATACTGCATAATTCCTCTGCGAAAAATATCTAAGAATAACTTTATTTAAGTTGCTAAAAAAACCCACAAAAACAACATTCCCACCAATTTTTAAAGATACATGTTCCATGCACTTATGAACATGCATATAATATCATGAACACACACCCACACACAACTCATAATGCAACCATATCCAATCCCTCTATGTTGGTCATGCAACCACTGAAAACTATATGTACACCATTATGAACCATATGAGCGACATCACAAGAAATCCTGTCTTCAGGATCTGTAACCAGGTAAGACGCAAACTAGGCTGCTCATCCTAACCCTTCTCTTGCTGAATATTCATTTAGGCCACACCCCTTTCTGTCTATCAACCAATCAAATTACCTGATGCAATTAATTGCTACAAATTCATAAGCAAAATGCAAAACAGTATAGATCCTGATCAGATGGCTTCTTCAGAAGCCATCTGATCTGGATCTACACTGTTTCCAAAGATAGGGGTTGTCGTGAACAGCATGATAAGAATTAACAGACTAGCAAAAGTTATGAAATTTTTGATACAGGAACTAGACACAACAAAAACATGCCTATTGAAATATATTTAAAATTTGCTGCCAAAAAAATGAGAATTTTCAGATAAACAATTCTGATATTTTTAATATTTCTGCACAAAACATAGATTGTGGGTACTTGTTAGAACCGCCTCTGAGGCCGTTGACCGAGATCAGACTGCTCCTAGAGGAGCAGTTTGATCTGGGTCCACATTGTTTGCAAAAATGACATTTAAAGTAACCGGCAGACGACAATTGTCATACTTGGCATTTTATGGGTTAAACGTTTTTGTGACGAGATATCATACTATCCAAGGTGGTGATCAGACTGCAGAAAATGTCTGATCAGCAACTTTGTTGTTCTCAAATGACAGAAACAGGTTTTCTCATGATGCCTCTCTAATCAATATACATAAAATTTATGCATATAATTAATAAAATTTGCACAATAATGAAGGCATTTGACAATGATGAATCTACCAGTAATAAAAACAACAGACATTTAAAACCCATCAAAATGCACTCTGAGATGTAAATTAACAAAACAAAACAAAACAAAACAAAACAGCAACATGAACACAATAAGATGTATAGTAACACCATCAACATACCACAAAAGTGCTAAAATTTGAACAGTAAGAATAGTTTGCGGACTTAACCCTTGACCTGCTGAATATTTATATATGCCACACCCACTACTGATTATCAACCAATCAGATTACTTGATGCAAATTATTGCAACAAATTCATGAGCTGAATGACAAACAATGAAGATCCTGATCAGATGGCTTCTTCAGAAGCCATCTGATCTGGATCTTCATTGTTTGAAAGATAAGACATAACCAGTTGCAAAAAATTTGTATCCATTTTTTTTTTTCAAGACAGGAAAATTCAGCAGACGACATTCCAAATTTCTTTTTATTTTTCAGCGAAAGTCAGGTTTGATATATTTTTTTTAATTTTGTTCTTTTTTATACTGATTTTTATGCCCTGAAGGAGCAGTCTGATCAGGGTCTACACTGTTTGCCATTTCCTCTGCACTTTATGGACACCTTGCTGGATCGTGAAACAAACTTGTTAAAATTTTTGGAAAAAATACAGCAAGTCCTTTTTAGGATTTCCCTGTATTCCAGGTGCATTAATATCCGTTAAAAACAAGACACATAACAACAACAAACAACAAGAAGACAGCCAAGCAACAGGACAGGGCGCCACATGTTAATGTTAATTGTGGGTACATTACACATGACACCGCATGCTGCATTATCACACCAGGCTTTTACCTCCACTGGATGTTCACGCGGACTCACTGATGTCCGCGGACTTGCAGGTGTAGGAGGTTTTGGTGCCATTCTCTCCTGCAAACATGAGTATTCATACCATTGTTATACCAATAGATGACAATAGGCATAATAACAATTTAACATGAACCAAATCTCAAATTTTTACTGCTATATTCCATATAAAAAATTTAGATTTGAGTTATTTTTTTCCCGCCATTTTCCCTAGAACTATTCCTAGTATATCACTACGATAAGGCGAAACAATGATTGAATTTTAACCTTATCCTGCTGTTCACGACAACCCCTATCTTTGCAAACAGTACCCTGTTTGACATTAAATTTATGAATTTGTAGGAATAAATTACATCAAGCTATCTGATTGGTTCAAAGTCAGAAATGGGTGTGGCTATACTGAATATTCAGCAAGAGAAGGGTTAATAACACCTGTAATACCCATAAACCTTTTTATAACAATGTTCAATATAAGTTGATTTTGAATATAACATTATACTAAGTTTGAAATGGATAAAACAAGAAAAATGCCAAATGATATTTTTGGACGGGTTTTTCAGGGTTAACCAAAAAACCAAGATGCGGACGCCTGGCCGGCCGTCCGCCCGCCCGCCCGCACAGGCATCACTATTCTAAAGGACGGGATTTTTCCTTGAAAAACCCATCTAAAAATGTACAGATTTTATAGAAAACATAACCATTTTGGAACCTTCCATTGCAGAAGTTGTCGCCCCACATGTGACCTGAGCAATGCTGGAAGTCACAATGGTGAACAACCATAAACAACAAAACATGACCATTTTGGAATGTATTATGTTCCATTGCAGAGTGAGTGAGTGAGTTTAAGTTTTACGTCCCACCAACAGCTAAGGTCATACGGAGACGGGACCTCGGTTTAAAGACTCATCCGAAAGTCTGGAGAAGCCCGGGATCGATCCTGCGATCCCTGGTTTACAAGGCGAGTAGCGTAACCACTGCACCACGGAGGCTTCTATTCCATTGCAGAACTTGGTATCCCACGTTTTCAATATGATCTTTACATTTTTTGTTTGGAAATAATACAGTTCGCAACTGAGAACGTTATAATGCCACATATTAAATTCCGTAATCAAATTGTGGATTAAATATGCAAATTAGTTGGATAGCCCCATATCGTTACATGTACTACGCCCTCAAAGACACCACACTCACCTATGGTGGAATATTGGCATTTTTGTTTAAAAATCGTGAAGAAATGCGTTTAAAATAGAATCTTGCACTTCTGTTCCTGTATTATTGAATTTATTAAACTCGTCGAGGTAAAGGGATAACAAGAGCTGTCACTATAAGTGAGCAATGCCCCCGTGGGAGCCAATTTGAGGAAAAAAAGTGCGGAATAACCCACAAACCCACAAACAAACGGATATGGGGGCATAAAAATTTAACAAAATTGTCAAAGAAATGTGGAAGTAGTACGCATCACAAGGTTTAAGAATGCGTTTTTCAGAAAATAAAGGGCCATAACTCCTTCGCAGATGATAGGATCAACTTGAAAATTGTGTTAGGCACCCCTTTACCTCACAAGGAATGCATGTGCAAAGTTTCAGCTCAATCGGTGAAGAAATCTGGAGGTAGTTTGCGTTACAAGATTTTTTAGCGCATTTTTGAGAAAATCAAGGTCCATAACTCCCAAACGCTTCATCCAAGCAGAATGAATTTAAAATGAGGCACATCTACATATCATTGTAAATGCATATGCAAAAATTTAACGAAATTGTCAAAGAAATGTGGAAGAAGTGCGCGTCACAAGGTTTAAGAATGCTTTTTTCAGATAATAAAGGGCCAAAACTTCATTGCAGGTGATAGGAACAACGTGAAAATTGTGTTAAGCACCCCTTTACCTCACAAGGAATGCATGTGCAAAGTTTCAGCTCAATCGGTGAAGAAATCTGGAGGTAGTTTGCATCACAAGATTTTTTAGTGCATATTTTAGAAAATCAAGGGCCATAACTCCAAATCGCATCATCCGAGCAGAATGAATTTAGTGTGAGGCACATCTTCATATCATTGTAAATGCATATGCAAAAATTAAACAAAATTGTCGAAGAAATGTGGAAGATGTACGCGTCACAAGGTTTAAGAACGCGTTTTTCAGATAATAAAGGGCCGTTACTCCTTCGCAGATGATAGGAACAAGGTGAAAATCGTGTTAGGCACCCCTTTACCTCACAAGAAATGCATGTGCAAAGTTTCAGCTCAAATGGTGAAGAAATGTGGAAGTAGTTTGCATCACAAGGTTTAAGAATGCGTTTTTCAGAAAATAAAGGGCCATAACTCCTTTGCAGATGATAGGATCAACTTGAAAATTGTGTTAAGCACCCCTTTACCTCACAAGGAATGCATGTGCAAAGTTTCAGCTCAATCGGTGAAGAAATCTGGAGGTAGTTTGCGTTACAAGATTTTTTAGCGCATTTTTGAGAAAATCAAGGTCCATAACTCCCAAACGCTTCATCCGAGCAGAATGAATTTAGTATGAGGTATATCTACATATCATTGTAAATGCATACGCAAAAATTTAACGAAATTGTCGAAGAAATGTGGAAGAAGTGCTTGTCACAAGGTTTAAGAACGCGTTTTTCAGATAATAAAGGGCCGTAACTCCTTCGCAGATGATAGGAACAACGTGAAAATTGTGTTAGGCACCCCTTTACCTCACAAGGAATGCATGTGCAAAGTTTCAGCTCAAACGGTGAAGAAATGTGGAAGTAGTTTGCATCACAAGGTTTTCAAACGCGTTTTTCAGAAAATCGAGGGCAGTAACTCCATCACAGATGACAGGATCAACGTGAAAATTGTATTAGGCACCCCTTCACTTCACAAGATGCATGTGCAAAGTTTCAGCTGAATCAGTGAAGAAATGTTGAAGTAGTTTGCATCACAAGGTTTTTAGTGCATTTTTTAGAAAACTAGAAATGGTGTTTGTAAAACACAATGCCCCCAACCTTTGCTGGCAAAATATTCAACAAATATTGTTAAAGACTCAAAAACATACAACAAGAATTCCCCTGAAGGCTATGTCGCGCCTGTGGGGGCGCAAAGTCACCAAACCATGAAATCTAGGTCAAGGTCAAACATGGATGCCTGCATAAAAATTTCACTCCTAGTTGCAAGCATGTACCAAGTAACTCTTAAAAACAGACTCTTACATCAGGGTCAAAGTTAGGGTTGTCACACTATTTTACAAAGTCAGTGAACCATAAAATGTAGGTCAAGGTCAGAAATGGATACTTGCATTGAAGTTTCAATTCCTAAATGCAAGCTTGTACCAAATACAATTAATGAAGCTCTAATAGATCTTGAGATATGGACTCTTACATTAGATAGAAAGTCAGGGTGGTCGCAATAATTCACAAAGTCAGTGAACCATGAAATATGGGTAAAAGTCAAATATGGATGCTTGCGTTGCAGTTGGAATTCCTAGATGCAAGTTTGTACCAATTATAATTTAAAAAGCTTTAATAGTTTTCGAGAAATGGTGAAAGTCAGGGTGGTCGCAATAATTCACGAAGTCAGTGAACCATGAAATATAGGTCAATGTCAGATATGGATGCTTGCGTTGAAGTTGCAATGCCTGGATGCAAGTTTGTACCAAGAATGATTAATGAAGCTCTATTATTTTATACTTAGCAGTGAAATCAATGCATATCTGAAACAAATAAAAAAGATATCAACCACAAGTGAAATGATATCGTATCATTTCACATGTGACTGATACCATTTATATCATTTCACTGTAGCGTGCCGGAACTATTTTTTTTTGTTTACGTTATGGTCGAAAAAAAGGGTTAATTTTCCTTTTATCATGTTTATTTACTAAGAATAATAATTCCTTATGTCGTTAGAATATATTTTGACGTTTGAAGACAGAAGAGTGGCATTAAAACTGAATGAACAGGCGCCATATTTGACAACAGCAGCGCTGTGATTTTTGCCGACACGCATCTCGGTCACAATTTAAATGCTCCCTCTGAGATTTAGGCTAAGCTGTCTTGTTACAAATGGTCTACAAGGCGTTCCAGTTCACTGAATGGCTCAGTAAGAGTTTGTGCGAGGAAATATGGGCTCAAATCAGCGTGTTTTATGTGTTTTTTCCAACGTGAAAAACCGCCCGCGACCGACTGGTACACATGGAATCGATTCTACAGTGGCTGGGTGCATGCCACGTAGAGCCTTTAATAATAAAATTAACTTCAAATAAGCACAACGCATTCATTAACATACCTTGAAAAGAATTCTTTGAACTAGAAATGCTGAATCCAAAATGGCGATTTGTTTATGCTTTGAAATTGACAGTTGTGACGTCATGTAGCCTTGTCAAAATCGTGACGTCACCGCCTCGGTTGATCAATAATTACCGTACGTGTCCCAATAAATTATAAAATAAAAAGAAAATTAACTTATATATGGATGCTTGCGTTGAAGTTGCAATGCCTGGATGCAAGTTTGTACAAAGAATGATTAATGAAGCTCTAATAGTTCTCAAGATATGGACTTGCTGTCAAGATTTTATTAAAAAAAAACAAGGCATCGCATGCGATACAAATCCCCTTGCACAAGACAACTTCGTGTGTGGAAAACACTGAAATGGCAAAAGTCCAACTTGCTTGAGATATTATCATATGCAACATTTGTGTAAAGTTTGTTTAAAAATCCATCCATAAATGTAGGTTCTAGAGTGATGACAATATTTCTCTAAAAATAGTCATAGGGACCTTGACTTGAGGCCATGGCCGCGAAGTAGATCTTGCTCAAGATATTATCATAAGCTTCTTTTGTGTGAAGTTAGATTAAAATCATAAATGTAGGCGGTAGAGCAATGACAAAGTTTTTCTAAAAATAGCCATAGTGACCTTGACCTTAAGGTCATGACCAAGCATAAGAAACATTTGTGTGAAGTTCTATTAACATCCATCAATAAATGTAGGCACTAGAGGGATGACAAAGATTTTCTAAAAATAGCCCCAGTGACCTTGACCTTGAAAGTCGAAATAGTTCGAGATATTGTCATAAGGAACATTTGTGTGAAGTTATACTGAAATCGGTGAAGAAATGTAAGCGCTAGAGCCATGTCAAAGTTTTTCTAAAAATAGCCACAGTGACCTTGACCTTGAAAGTCAAACTCACTCGAGGTATTATCATAAGGAACATTTGTGTGAAGTTATATTGAAATCAGTGAAGAAATGTAGTTGCTAGGGCGATGACAGTTTTTTTCAAAAAATAGCCACAGTGACCTTGACCTTGAAAGTCGAAATCGCTCGAGATATTGTCTTAAGGAACATTTGTGTGAAATTATATTGAAATTGGTGAAGAAATGTAAGCGCTAGAGTATTGACAAAGTTTTTCTAAAAATAGTCACAGTGACCTTGACCTTGAAAATGGAACTCGCTACAGATATTGTCATAAGGAACATTTGTGTGAATCGATTTTGAAATTGGTGAAAAATGTAAGCGCTAGAGCAATGAAAAAGGTTTTCTAAAAATAGCCACAGTGACCTTGACCTTGAAAGTCGAACTCTTTCGAGGTATTGTCATCAGGATCATTTGTGTGAAGTTATATTAAAATCGGTGAAGAAATGTAGGCGCTGGAGCGATGACAAAGTTTTTCTAAAAATAGCCATTGTGACCTTGACCTTGAAAGTTGAAATGGCTTGAGATATTGTCATAAGGAACATTTGTGTGAAGTTATATTGAAATCGGTGAAGAAATGTAAGCGCTAGAGCATTGACAAAGTTTTTCTAAAAATAGCCACAGTGACCTTGACCTTGAAAGTGGAACTCGCTAGAGATATTGTCATAAGGAACATTTGTGTGAAGTTATATTGAAATCGGTGAAGAAATGTAGGTGCTAGAGCGATGACAATTTTTTTCTAAAAATAGCTACAGTGACCTGGACCTTGAGGTCATGACCCTGAAAGTCGAACACACTTGAGATATTGTCATAAGGAACATTTGTGTGAAGTTATATTGAAATCAGTGAAGAAATGTAGGCGCTAGAGCAATGACAAAGTTTTTCTAAAAATAGCCACAGTGTCCTTGAACTTGAGGTCATGACCTTGAAAGTCGACCTCGCTCAAGATATTGTCATAAGGCACATTTGTTTGAAGTTATATTGAAATCAGTGAAGAAATGTAGGCGCTAGAGTGATGACAAAGTTTTTCTTAAAATAGCCACAGTGACCTTGACCTTGAGGTCATGACCTTGACAGTCAAACTCGCTGAGATATTGTCATAAGAAACATTTGTGTGAAGTTATATTGAAATTGGTGAAGAAATGTAGGCCCTAGAGCGATGACAAAGTTTTTCTAAAAATAGCCACAGTGACCTTGACCTTGAGGTCATGACTTTGAAGTCGAACTCGCTCGAGATTTTTTTTTTCATGACCTTGAAAGTCGAATTCGCTGAGATATTGTCATAAGAAACATTTGTGTGAAGTTACATTGAAATTGGTGAAGAAATGAAGGCGCTAGAGCGATGACAAAGTTTTTCTAAAAATAGCCACAGTGACCTTGACCTTGAGGTCATGACTTTGAAGTCAAACTCGCTCGAGTTTTTTTTATAAGGAACATTTGTGTGAAGTTATATTGAAATTGGTGAAGAAATGTAGTCGCTAGGGCGATGACAGTTTTTTTAAAAAAATAGCCACAGTGACCTTGACCTTGAAAGTCGAAATCGCTCGAGATATTGTCTTAAGGAACATTTGTGTGAAATTATATTGAAATTGGTGAAGAAATGTAGGCGCAAGAGCGATGACAAAGTTTTTCTAAAAATAGCCAGTGACCTTGACCTTTAGGTCATGACCTTGAAAGTCGAACTCGCTCGAGTTTTTTTTATAAGGAACATTTGTGTGAAGTTATATTGAAATTGGTGAAGAAATGTAGTCGCTAGAACGATGACAAAGTTTTTCACAAATTACCAAAATGACAAAGGGCCATAACTCACAAAGTATTTTTCGGAATGTTGTCAAAAGTTAACTAGAGCTGTCAGAGGATCTGACTATAGCCCCGCTTCAGCGCTGTCAGAGAAGAAAGTTATTTAAGCTGCAGAGAAAACAGTTATGAACAAGAAATAACTGTTGAAAATTTTACATTATCTGGAAAAACTCTAAGAGTTGTGAGCCCTTGTCCCTCATTTCAATGAGCATGATACATTACCAGAATGTCCATGTTTATACTAAATTTCATTTTCCATTTTTCAATGTTCAAAGGGTAATAACTCCTAAAGTAGGCAAATCAGAGTCAGGGTTCCTGCGCTCTGCACATTGTCTCATGGTGCTTTACACTTGTGTGAAGTGTCATGAAAATATCTCAAATGGTTTGTGAGTTATGGAGCCGACACAGTCAAAATTGCCTTTTTAAATGTTCAAAGGGCAATAACTCCTAAAGTAGGCAAACCAGAGTTATGGTTCCTGCACTCTGCACATCATCTCAAGGTGCTTTTCATTTATTTGAAGTTTCATGAAAATATCAGAAACGGTTATGGAGCGGACATAGTTAAAATTGCCATTTTTTAATATTCAAAAGCCTATAACTGAAAAAGTAGACAATCCAGAGTTTGGGTTCCTGCGCTCTGCACACGTAATATGGTGCTTTACATTTGTGTGAAGTTTCATAAAATTATCTCAAACGGTTTTTGAGTTATCGAGCAAAGACGGCTAAAATTGATATTTTTCAATATTCAAAGGGAAATAACTCAAAAATTAGGCAATCCAGAGTTATGGTTCCTGCACTCTGCACACCATCTCATGGTGTTTAATGTTTGTGTGAAGTTTCATGAAATTATCTCAAACGGTTTTCGAGTTATGAAGCGGACACTGTTAAAATTGCCATTTTTCAATGTTCAAAGGGCAATAACTCCAAAAATAAGCAATGCAGAGTTATGGTTCCTGCGCTCTGCACATCGTCTCATAGTGCTTAACATTTGTGTGAAGTTTCCTAAAAATATCTCAAACGGTTTTCGAGTTATGAAGCGGACACAATTAAATTTGCCATTTTTCAATGTTCAAAGGGCAATAACTCCAAAAGTAGGCAATCCACAGTTATAATTCCTTCGCTCTGCACATTGTCTTATGGTGTTTATCATTTGTGTGAAGTTTCATGAAAATATGTTAAGCAGATACAAAGTTATGGAGCCAACACAAATTAACGGAATCACGGAATCACGGAATTACGGAAAATGTTCAAAGGGCAATAACTCCAAAAGTAGGCAATCCACAGTTATAATTCCTTCGCTCTGCACATTGTCTTATGGTGTTTAACATTTGTGTGAAGTTTCATGAAAATATGTTAAGCAGATACAAAGTTATGGAGCCAACACAACAGACAGACACACAGAAAATACGAAAACCAGAGTTATGGTTCTTGCGCTCTGCACATTGTCTCATAGTGCTTAACATTTGTGTGAAGTTTCATGAAATTATCTCAAACGGTTTTCGAGTTATGAAGCGGACACTGTTAAAATTGCCATTTTTCAATGTTCAAAGGGCAATAACTCCAAAAATAAGCAATGCAGAGTTATGGTTCCTGCGCTCTGCACATCGTCTCATAGTGCTTAACATTTGTGTGAAGTTTCCTAAAAATATCTCAAACGGTTTTCGAGTTATGAAGCGGACACAATTAAAATTGCCATTTTTCAATGTTCAAAGGGCAATAACTCCAAAAGTAGGCAATCCACAGTTATAATTCCTTCGCTCTGCACATTGTCTTATGGTGTTTATCATTTGTGTGAAGTTTCATGAAAATATGTTAAGCAGATACAAAGTTATGGAGCCAACACAAATTAACGGAATCACGGAATCACGGAATTACGGAAAATGTTCAAAGGGCAATAACTCCAAAAGTAGGCAATCCACAGTTATAATTCCTTCGCTCTGCACATTGTCTTATGGTGTTTAACATTTGTGTGAAGTTTCATGAAAATATGTTAAGCATATACAAAGTTATGGAGCCAACACAAATTAACGGAATCACGGAATGACAGAAGGACATGGCAAATCCAATATAGCCCCACTTTTTCAAAGCGGGGCTATAATCAGTTCATATACTCATCACCACTAATATACTCAACAACTTTCAAGGCTCTAGCTCCAATAGTGTTTGAGATATTTTGCTGACAAGATTTTATTAAAAAAATTTCAAAGGGCAATAACTCTTAAAAGGGGCATAATCCGGATGAGAAAAAAAATACGCGTCAGCTAATTTTCCATGAGGAATCCACATATGAAATTTCAAAACCCTAGCATACACGGTTCTAAAGATATGCTATGCATCACTTTTAGCATACATTACAATGGGCACAAATTACCAAAATGACAAAGGGCCATAACTCACAAAGTATTTTTCGGAATTTCGTCAAAAGTTAATCAGTTCATCTACTCATCATCACCAATATATTCACCAACTTTCAAGGCTCTAGCTCCAATAGTTTTTGAGAAATCTTGCTGACAAAATTTTATTAAAAAAATTTCAAAGGGCAATAACTCTTAAAAGGGGCATAATCCGGACAAGAAAAAAAATACGCGTCAGCTAATTTTCCATGAGGAATCCATATATGAAATTTCAAAACCCTAGAATACACGGTTCTAAAGTTATGCTATGCATCACTTCTAGCATACATTACAATGGGCACAAATTACCAAAATGACAAAGGGCCATAACTCGCAAAGTTTCAAATCAATCGGGTAAGAAATGGGGAAGTAGTTTGCATCACAAAAAAGTGCGGACTAACCCACAAACAAACAAACAAACGGACAGTGCAAATACTATATGCCCTCCTGCGAGGGCATAAAAATGCTCAGCAACAGCTCACATTCTATCCCTTTTCCTCAACTCATTTAATAAATTCAATAATACATGAACACTCGTGAGATCCTCTATATCCAACATAGTTTCTTCTTTGGACCCCTACAACAGTGTTGTAAAGAGGTAGTGTCTACAAAAAGTACAGTAAAGACTAAACTATAGTTAACCCTTATCTTGCTGAATATTCATTTAAGCCACATCCATTTCTGTCTGTCAACCAATCAAATTACTTGATGTAATTTATTGCTACAAATTCATAAACTGAATGCCAAACAGTGTAGATCCTGATCAGATGGCTTCTTCAGAAGCCATCTGATCTGGATCTACACTGTTTGCAAAGATAGGGGTTGTCATGAACAGCAAGATAAGACTTCTTCAGAAGCCATCTGATCTGGATCTACACTGTTTGCAAAGATAGGGGTTGTCATGAACAGCAAGATAAGGCTTCTTCAGAAGCCATCTGATCTGGATCTACACTGTTTGCAAAGATAGGGGTTGTCATGAACAGCAAGATCAGACTTCTTCAGAAGCCATCTGATCTGGATCTACACTGTTTGCAAAGGTAGGGGTTGTCATGAACAGCAAGATCAGACTTCTTCAGAAGCCATCTGATCTGGATCTACAGTGTTTGCAAAGATAAGGGTTGTCATGAACAGCAAGATCAGACTTCTTCAGAAGCCATCTGATCTGGATCTACACTGTTTGCAAAGATTGGGGTTGTCGTGAACAGCAAGATAAGGGTTAACATCCTCGTGCACTTGATGTGCACTCCACCATCACCTCTTGAACCTCAGACCAGTTACCCTGTTCACTATAATAATGGCGGAAGTTTGATTGTGACAAAATAGGTCAGGGTCAATGAATGGTCATTATTTGAATTGCCCCCGATGATGTATACAAAGTTTCAAGGTCATTAGCATTCAGTTTCTGAGAATAACATTTTCAAATGGTTATTACAATATATGGGCATGGCTGCCATCTTGGTCATTATACAGGGACTCGGTCCTACTGAACAAACTTTTTATCCCCATCCCATGGCCCTATGGTTTCAGAGAGATGCTGTTCAAAATGTTCAACAGAAAACAGACCACAATCTATCCCAAGAGCTTTCCCCTCTGGTAAGCTAAAAAGATCAGATTGTCCTTTATTTAAGAATTTTCTTTGGCACTTTCTGGGTAATCTGTGACAGTTATCTGCTTCAAAGATATTTCTAGTTTGTTTATGGTTGCTTTTTCCCCCTTTTTCCACAAAGAGGATAACATCACTGTTTGTGTTGAAGCATGTAAATGAATATTCATGTACCTAAAAGAAAAGTGTTCATTTTCTTGTTGATGGTACAAAATTTGAGGACAGTCTAGGACTAAGAAGAGTACATGATAAATTGCTGGTGTCTGCCCCCGCCCATCGGGGCTTGAAGAAACCGATGGGCTGCATGATGCTTCCACTCAGAGCTGAAACCAACCGCATGTGAGTACTCAGGTAAACCAATTAGAGGTTCTAAGCATGCCCAGGAAAAGTGGTGCGAGTTGGACTGTCCATGCATATTAACCCTATTGGTTTCATTGGGCGGCAGGGCTTGAGATGTCATTTCATCTCAATGTTGGGTCAGAGTCCCATAAAATTGGAAGCAACGTCTCCAAAATGACCTATACAGTGTTGACAGGGACTTTAAACCTCAAATCAAACAAACAAACAAACAAAAACTCCTGGTGTAACCAACAAATACACTCATTTTGTCAAGCCAGCAAAACTGTTAATTTTGAAGAAACCAGAAATGTGTCAATAGGACACAGATGCCCTCACGAAGGCTCCATCTAGGTACAATACCTTAAACCGAGGTTACAGGCTCACCTATATAGGTAAGTACACACACCCGTACATTCGGATGTACATACATACGCACATACAGAAAAATGAAAAACTATCTGCCACCCACATCATTCGATGCAGGGGCATAAAAATAATGAGTGGAAATACAGCAAAAATAAATATCCCTCACCCCCACTTAACACCCCTCTGGCTCAGCTAAATCTCTGCAATATAACTATTTAACCCTTATCCTGCTCAATAAATTAATTTAGCCACACCCATTGCTAACTATCAACCAATCAAATAACTTGATTAAATGTTTTTGCAAAAGTCACAAACAGCATGACAAGCAGTGTAGATCCTGATCAGATGACTTCTGATCTGGACCTACACTGTTTGCCAAGGCAGGGGTTGTCATGAACAGCAGGATAAGGGTTAAGACAAGAGAAAATCAAACAAGTGCTAAATCAAAACACCACTCCAAACTATATCATGTTTTGGATTTGTTAGTGAAACTACTACATGTACCGTATTCGACCTATTTACCGCACATGCTCCTATAAGTGCACACCCAAGCTTTTTCTGGAAAAAATTAACAAGCGCACACTTTACAGTAACCTCCCAATAAATTCATATTGAGTTTTGCTGCATCTTTGACCGAGACAATCATATGTATATGTGGTGAACCCCTATCCTGAAATTCAACTCTATAAAATAATCATACCGGAAGCTTTTTTTTGTATTTTTTTTAGTATTGAGTGTGCGCTTATTAGGTAGATTTTTCACCACAATATTTTCATACAATTTTGAAAAAACTAAGCGCACGGTGCGGTAAATAGGTCGAATACGGATATCTTGCTGAAATGTTTCATCTTAATTCCAAGGGAGCTAACACTTGCAGAAAGAATCAGCTGTAATGATATGCCTTAACCTCTTTATATCACCAATCATTATAACACAGTTTTGAAAAGACAGTGTTTCATTACGCAAACACACCTATACAAATACATTGCCACCTTTATTGCCGAAAAAATGAAGAGTTTATGATGAAAAATTGTGATATTTTTCTTATTTCCGCTCCAAATATAGATTGTGGGCACTAGTTAGAACCGCCTCATCGACGCAGTTCTAATGAGTACCCACAATCTATATTTTAGAGCAGAAATAAGAAAAATAAGGTATACCCCCGGAAACCCAGTTTTACTATATAAAAGTGGGGTTCAAGGGGGTCAAAATTATATAGGCGTGTTTTCGTGATGAAAGATGCATCCAAAACATGTAAAGTTTATATTGACAAGAATTCCGCAGAGGGCTATGTCACCCATGTGGGGACACAGTCACCAAACAATAAAATCTAGGTCAAGGTCAAACAGGATGCTTGCATAAAAGTTGCCATTCCTAGATGCAAGCAAGTATCATTACTGAAGCTCTTATAGTTCTTGAGAAATAAACTTGAAAATTTGGGTGAACGCTTTGGTGAACCATGGAATATAGGTCCAGGTCAATTTTTGTTTGTTTGATTTGAATTTTAACGTCCCCGACAACACTGTAAAGGTCATTTTGGAGACGCTGCTTCCAATTTTGTGGGACTTTTACCCAACATTGAGATGAAATGACATCTCAAGCCCTGTCGCCCAATGAAACCAATAGGGTTTATTAGCATGGACAGTCCGCCTCGCACCGAGGTTCCTGGACAGGCTTAGATGCTCTAAGCGGTTTACCAGTACTAGTGTGCGCACCGGATTCAGCTCTGCATGGAAGCATCATGCAGCCCATATATTTCTTCAAGCCCCTATGGGTGGGGGCTTAGGTCCAGGTCAAATATAGATGCTTGCATTAAAGTTTCCTTCCCAATATGCAAGTTTGTATCCAGTATCATGAATGAGCCTCTTAATAGTTTTTTACATTTGGGCGAACGCTTGGGTGAATGTTTACAAAGTCAGTGAACCATAAAATGTAGGTCAAGGTCAAATATGGATGCTGGCATCAAAGTTGCCATCCCAAGATGCAAGTCTGTACTTAAAGTATCATTGATTAGGCTCTTAACAGTTCTTGAGAAATGGACTCTTACCATTCTTAAAGCAGGTGTGACAAAAAATGACCATTTATGGTCAGTCTTCTATATAACCTTTACAATTTTGGTTGTTTAACTGACATGGTCTTTGCACTGTACCCTGATAGCAATATTATCATCATCATCCGACCCCCTTGAACCCCACTTTTTATAAAGTAAAACTGGAGTTCACAGGGGTAAAGTTAATTTTTCTTATTTCTGCTCTAAAATATAGATTATGGGTAACATTAGAAGCACCTCATTTAGGCAGTTCTAACATGCACCCACAATCTATATTTTGTGCAGAAATAAGAAAAATATCACAATTTTCCATCTTGATTTTTTTTTTTTTTTTCAGTCACTGTGGTAAAATTTACAATGTATTTGTATAGGTGTGTTTTGTATTGGGTGTGCATGTACCAAGTTGTACACTTTGTGAGCACAGGCACAAATATATCCCTTCTCTTGCTGAATATTCAGCTTAGCCACACCCATTTCTGACTATGAACCAATCAGATTACTTAATGTAATTTTTTCCTACAAATTCATAAACTTAATGTCAAACAGTGCAGATCCTGATCAGATGGCTTCTTCAGAAGCCATCTGATCTGGATCTACACTGTTTCCAAAGATAGATGTTGTCGTGAACAGCATGATAAGAGATATGTTCAAAACGATGGAATTCTCAGAATATCAACAATATACAAACATGTGTAACAGGGCCCAACCTTACTGTCTCTACGACTATCTGGGCTTGCCTCAATGTCTGAAAAAACCTTAATATCTAACCATGGTAAATGTAAACCAATATTCTTCTCGGAAACATTATTTTTTTCTTTTCAGAAGGCAGCCAAAAACTAGAGCTGTCAGAGGATCTGACTATAGCCCCGCTTCAGCGCTGTCAGAGAAGAAAGTTATTTAAGCTGCAGAGAAAACAGTTATGAACAAGAAATAACTGTTGAAAATTTTACATTATCTGGAAAAACTCTAAGAGTTGTGAGCCCTTGTCCCTCATTTCAATGAGCATGATACATTACCAGAATGTCCATGTTTATACTAAATTTCATCTTCCATTTTTCAATGTTCAAAGGGTAATAACTCCTAAAGTAGGCAAATCAGAGTCAGGGTTCCTGCGCTCTGCACATTGTCTCATGGTGCTTTACACTTGTGTGAAGTGTCATGAAAATATCTCAAATGGTTTGTGAGTTATGGAGCCGACACAGTCAAAATTGCCTTTTTAAATGTTCAAAGGGCAATAACTCCTAAAGTAGGCAAACCAGAGTTATGGTTCCTGCACTCTGCACATCATCTCAAGGTGCTTTTCATTTATTTGAAGTTTCATGAAAATATCAGAAACGGTTATGGAGCGGACATAGTTAAAATTGCCATTTTTTAATATTCAAAAGCCTATAACTGAAAAAGTAGACAATCCAGAGTTTGGGTTCCTGCGCTCTGCACACGTAATATGGTGCTTTACATTTGTGTGAAGTTTCATAAAATTATCTCAAACGGTTTTTGAGTTATCGAGCAAAGACGGCTAAAATTGATATTTTTCAATATTCAAAGGGAAATAACTCAAAAATTAGGCAATCCAGAGTTATGGTTCCTGCACTCTGCACACCATCTCATTTTGTTTAATGTTTGTGTGAAGTTTCATGAAAATATGTGAATGGGTTTTAAAGTTATGGAGCGGACACAAAAATTGTTAACAGACACAGACAGACACACAGACAGACACACAGAAAATACGAAAACCAGAGTTATGGTTCTTGCGCTCTGCACATTGTCTCATAGTGCTTAACATTTGTGTGAAGTTTCATGAAATTATCTCAAACGGTTTTCGAGTTATGAAGCGGACACTGTTAAAATTGCCATTTTTCAATGTTCAAAGGGCAATAACTCCAAAAATAAGCAATGCAGAGTTATGGTTCCTGCGCTCTGCACATCGTCTCATAGTGCTTAACATTTGTGTGAAGTTTCATGAAAATATGTTAAGCAGATACAAAGTTATGGAGCCAACACAAATTAACGGAATCACGGAATTACGGAAAATGTTCAAAGGGCAATAACTCCAAAAGTAGGCAATCCACAGTTATAATTCCTTCGCTCTGCACATTGTCTTATGGTGTTTAACATTTGTGTGAAGTTTCATGAAAATATGTTAAGCAGATACAAAGTTATGGAGCCAACACAAATTAACGGAATCACGGAATGACAGAAGGACATGGCAAATCCAATATAGCCCCACTTTTTCAAAGCGGGGCTATAATCATGTGATATTGTCTTTCCATATTGTACCTTATGGATTTATATCCAAGTGAGTTCAAACTGGCCTAGTGAATAGCAAATGCATAGAACCCAAATCAGAACATCTTACTTATTTTTACTGGCTTTACAAATAAAAATAAAAAATGAGTTCCTTTAAGAGCAACGAAAACATTCATAAGAAAGAAGATGGGTCATACTACGTAGTTTCGGCTAATAAAGCCTCATCAGTGACCCTGTAATGATCCGGCAGAGAAAGCCAGAGGAAACATAATGCAATTTTGCAAATTTCGAATAGGCAGTCGATACAAAGCCCGATATAAATCAAATTGGGGTCCAAAAAATCAAAAACCCGTCTAGAATGAGTCTAAACCAATAATTTATTTCCGAATTCTCAGAATATTCATGCTGATCTCAAAGGACCAAAAGTAAACTAGAGCTGTCAGAGGATCTGACTATAGCCCCGCTTCAGCGCTGTCAGAGAAGAAAGTTATTTAAGCTGCAGAGAAAACAGTTATGAACAAGAAATAACTGTTGAAAATTTTACATTATCTGGAAAAACTCTAAGAGTTGTGAGCCCTTGTCCCTCATTTCAATGAGCATGATACATTACCAGAATGTCCATGTTTATACTAAATTTCATCTTCCATTTTTCAATGTTCAAAGGGTAATAACTCCTAAAGTAGGCAAATCAGAGTCAGGGTTCCTGCGCTCTGCACATTGTCTCATGGTGCTTTACACTTGTGTGAAGTGTCGTGAAAATATCTCAAATGGTTTGTGAGTTATGGAGCCGACACAGTCAAAATTGCCTTTTTAAATGTTCAAAGGGCAATAACTCCTAAAGTAGGCAAACCAGAGTTATGGTTCTTGCACTCTGCACATCATCTCAAGGTGCTTTTCATTTATTTGAAGTTTCATGAAAATATCAGAAACGGTTATGGAGCGGACATAGTTAAAATTGCCATTTTTTAATATTCAAAAGCCTATAACTGAAAAAGTAGACAATCCAGAGTTTGGGTTCCTGCGCTCTGCACACGTAATATGGTGCTTTACATTTGTGTGAAGTTTCATAAAATTATCTCAAACGGTTTTTGAGTTATCGAGCAAAGACGGCTAAAATTGATATTTTTCAATATTCAAAGGGAAATAACTCAAAAATTAGGCAATCCAGAGTTATGGTTCCTGCACTCTGCACACCATCTCATGGTGTTTAATGTTTGTGTAAAGTTTCATGAAAATATGTGAATGGGTTTTAAAGTTATGGAGCGGACACGAAAATTGTTAACAGACACAGACAGACACACAGACAGACACACAGAAAATACGAAAACCAGAGTTATGGTTCTTGCGCTCTGCACATTGTCTCATAGTGCTTAACATTTGTGTGAAGTTTCATGAAATTATCTCAAACGGTTTTTGAGTTATGAAGCGGACACTGTTAAAATTGCCATTTTTCAATGTTCAAAGGGCAATAACTCCAAAAATAAGCAATGCAGAGTTATGGTTCCTGCGCTCTGCACATCGTCTCATAGTGCTAAACATTTGTGTGAAGTTTCCTAAAAATATCTCAAACGGTTTTTGAGTTATGAAGCGGACACTGTTAAAATTGCCATTTTTCAATGTTCAAAGGGCAATAACTCCAAAAATAAGCAATGCAGAGTTATGGTTCCTGCGCTCTGCACATCGTCTCATAGTGCTTAACATTTGTGTGAAGTTTCCTAAAAATATCTCAAACGGTTTTCGAGTTATGAAGGGGACACAATTAAAATTGCCATTTTTCAATGTTCAAAGGGCAATAACTCCAAAAGTAGGCAATCCACAGTTATAATTCCTTCGCTCTGCACATTGTCTTATGGTGTTTAACATTTGTGTGAAGTTTCATGAAAATATGTTAAGCAGATACAAAGTTATGGAGCCAACACAAATTAACGGACTCACGGAATTACGGAATTACGGAAAATGTTCAAAGGGCAATAACTCCAAAAGTAGGCAATCCACAGTTATAATTCCTTCGCTCTGCACATTGTCTTATGGTGTTTAACATTTGTGTGAAGTTTCATGAAAATATGTTAAGCAGATACAAAGTTATGGAGCCAACACAAATTAACGGAATCACGGAATGACAGAAGGACATGGCAAATCCAATATAGCCCCACTTTTTCAAAGCGGGGCTATAAATATAAACTACACTAAACTACAAACCTGATTAAGCAGTTTGTAGTTAGATGGAAATATCATTCTACTGTTCACGATGGGGCACTTGTTGATAATCGCCCCAAAACTGAAGCCTGTCATAACATTCTCTTGAGGGTATGGAGATAATCAGCCATGCTCTCAGAGAATTTTTTTTTTTGCTACAAAATACACATAATTCTCTTTTGGCCATGCCACCGAAAAATATTGGTTTACAGGGAAATTCAAACTGTGAGTTCAATCAACCACTACAAGATGGTGAGTGGTAAAAGGAAAACAGAATCTACTTTCAACTGACCTTGACCTTAACTGGAAACGTATGCCGCTGAAATAAGTATTGAAAGAACTGTACTACAAAAAACGTGTCATCTTTGAGCTTGGTATGTATGGTAATGCATTACAAAGTAGTTTAGGTCGTAGTACCAAAGCGTTAATCCAAAATCATTAGTCCATAGATTTATGATGATATTTTTAATGAGATATAACTATGAAATATGAGTTAAAATTGTAATTAACAGCAATAACTGACAAAATATATTTAAGAAAGAACAAAAATAGATAACCCATAACATGCCCATCATGACGATTGTCGTCTGCTTTGACGTCTGCTGGTTACTTTAAAAGCCATTTATTCCAAACAGTGTGGACCCAAATCAGACTGTTCCTCAGGAACAGTCTGATTCTGGGTCCACACTGTTTGTCTGTAAATAAAAATATTTTTAAAATGTTTGCAAAAAAAAATTAGCAGACGACATAAGCAGATGACATTTTCAGATGTAGTTTTTCTCCGCGTCTGAAATAGGTATTGAAAGAACTACTAAGAAAATCATCTTTGAGCTTGATATGTATGGTAATGTATTACAAATTCAGATTTATTATGATGTTTTTAACCCAATGTATACTAGTGGACTCTTCCATTGCTATATATGTCGGACAAGTCCATTTGCCAAAAAGGGGTGGTAGGCCTATTTTTTGTTTTTATTCTATTTTTGAAGGAAAATTCGGTAAGCAAATAGTGCAGGCCCTGATCAGACGCTGCAGAATACGCCGCATTCTGTGGCGTCTGATCTGGGCCTGCACTGTTTGCCAAGGTACCCCTTAACGGGTTTAACGGGTTTCCCCGCATCCAATGGGTTAATGAGATATAACAATGAAATATGCAGTTAAAATTGGAAGAGCAATAAACAGCAATAAATGACAAAATATCTATTTCAGAAAGAACAAAATCAGTTAAAATTTAACGTCAATGACTTGAAGACAAAGTAGAACTCATTCTTGACTTCCTCATCACATGAACAAGTCCGTGAAATGAACACCCCCTTTAAACCCCACTTTATATAGAGAAAACTGGGGTTTACTGGGGGTATTTATTATTTTTCTTATTACTGCTCCAAGACATAGGTTGTGGGTACTCATTATAACCGCCTCAATGAGGCGGTTCTAATGAGCACAAACAACCTATGTTTGCAATATAAATAAGAAAAATATCACAGATTTTCACCAGAAAAGAAGCCATAAAATGCACTTTGCCGCAGGAGTGTGTCATTGTAATGCAAATCCCAGTTAACAACTTTTCAGGGATGATTTAGGTGGCTGGGTAAGTGTTTTCTTATTTAACCCTTCTCTTGCTGAATATTCAGATTAGCCACACCCATTTCTGACTTTGAACCAATCAGATTACTTGATGTAATTTATTCCTACAAATTCATAAATTGGATGTCAAACAGTGTAGATCCTGATCAGATGGCTTCTTCAGAAGCCATCTGATCTGGATCTACACTGTTTCCAAAGATAGGGGTTGTCGTGAACAGCATGAAAAGAGTTAATCATGAAAATGTATGTTGAGTGTACTCATTAGAATGATACTTCAATGAGGTGGTTCTAATGAGTACACACAATATATCTGTATTTTAATTTGTTTGTTTGTTTGATTTGAACGCCCCCGCCCATAGGGGCTTGAAGAAATATATGGGCTGCATGATGCTTCCACGCAGAGCTGAATCTGGCCCGCACACTAGTACTGGTTAACCGCTTAGAGAATTTAAGCCTGTCCAGGAACCGCGGTGCGAGGCGGACCGTCAATGCTAATAAACCCTATTGGTTTCATTGGGCGACAGGGCTTGAAATGTCATTTCATCTCAATGTCGGGTAAAAGTCCCACAAAATTGGAAGCAACGTCTCCAAAATGACCTTTACAGTGTTGACGGGGACGTTAAACCTCAAATCAAACAAACAAACAATTGTTTGATTTGAGGTTTAACGTCCCCGTCAACACTATTTAGGTCATTTTGGAGAGGTTGCTTCCAATTTTGTGGGACTTTTATCTGACATTAAGATGAATTGACATCTCAATCCCTGCGGCCCAATGAAACCAATAGGGTTTATAAGCATGGACGGGCCGACTCGCAGCAATTTTCCTGGGCAGGCTTAGATATTCTTATTAGCAGATTACCAGTACTCATGTGTGGTCGGTATCAGCTCTGCGTGGAAGCATCTATTTCTCCAAGCCCCAATGGGCGGGGCAAGATCTGTATTTTAAAGAAAATCAAAAAGATATCCCCAAGTCATCCCCATTATGTCTCCTGACCTGCCACAATACATTACGCAAACACACCTATACAAATACATTGCCACCTTTATCGCCGAAAAAATGAAAATTTTATGATGAAAAATTATGATTTTTTTCTTATTTCTGCTCAAAATATAGATTGTAGGTACTTGTTAGAACCACCTCATAGAGGCGGTTCTAACGAGTACCCACAATCTATATTTTAGAGCAGAAATAAGAAAAATAAGGTATACCCCCGGAAACCCAGTTTTACTATATAAAAGTGGGGTTTAAGGGGGTCAAAATTATATATGCGTGTTTTCGTGATGATTAACCCTCAATGTATAAAACCACCCGTATCTCAAATTTTCATGGTGCCAAACATGTTTAAGCCGTTATTTGAGCTCAAGAATCTGAAAAACAAATGACAGTGGAACTTCAATGGCTCGAACACCTTTGGGCCCTTGAAAATCTGTTCGAGAGAGGGGTAGTTCGAGCCACCAAGGGTTACTGTCAGGAGGCATAAAGAGATACTTTTGGACATCTTTTCGGTGTTCTATAATGAAAATGTATGCTGTGTGTACTCATTAGAATCACCTCGTCAAGGCGATTCTAATGAGTACACACAGCATACATTTGCAAGATAAAAGACTAAAATCTGCTAAATTATCCCCCACTTTTTCTTATGTAGAGGATTTCCCTAGGTGCTCAAGAATGAGTTCGACTCAGACATGGTAAACGAGCCATGGGTGTTCGAGCCATTGAAGTTCAACTGTAGAATACTAGAAATGTTTTCAGAGGAAAACAATGTCCCCTCTCCATAAATATAACTTAAACACCCATTTGAGCTTGAAAACTAGGTTAAGGTCACCAAAACCTAAACTGCATAAAGGCATAAACTGCCATTTTTCGGGAGCTTGTGACCTTAAAAAAGGTCAAGATAGCCAAAATCTAATCAAATCTTTGGTAGGTTGCAATGTAAAGTGTACCAAGTGTGACCACCAAATTCATCAATTCTTAATGAAACAGGGTGTAGACAAGCCATTATTTGCCCAAAACTGACAGTTTTCGGCAGCCTGCGACAAGGTCACCAAAGTCTTATCAAATCTTTGGTAGGTTGCCATGATATATTGTACTGAGTTTGACCATTTATTAATTGGCTCTTGAGATAGGGTCAGACAAGTCAAAATCAATAGATTTTGGGGGCCTGGGTCCTTGAAAATTAGGTCAAGGTCACCAAAATCTTAACAAATCTTAGTAGGTTGCAATGACATATTGTATCAAGTTTGACTAGATTACATTGATTGGTTCATGAGATAGGGTGCAGACAAGCCATTTTTTGGCAAAAACTTGACAGTTTTCGGAGGCCAGCCCCCTTGAAAATAAGATCAGGGTCATGAAAACCTAATCAAATCTTAGGTAGGTTGCCATGATATACTTTAAAAAGGTTGTTCAGACTTCATCAATTTGTTCACGAGATAGGGTGCACACAAGCCAAAACTTACAGATTTGGGGTGCAAGTGCCATAGAAAATAAGGTCAAGGTCATAAAAATCTAATTAAAACTTTGGTCAATTGCAGGGATATACCAAGTTAGACCAAATTTCATTGATTCATTCACCAGATTGGTCACAGACAAGCCATTTTTGGCCCATAATTGACAGTTTTGGGGGCCTGTGCGTCCCCCTCTCCTTTGGTGGGGGAACATAATGATAGGAAATAAAGTCGCACAGTAAAGCCTACAAGATGACCATGCAGTCTGATCTGAGTCAATGCTGAACATTTGAGTTCCTGAGCATTTTTCAGACCAATAATTGGTTTTAACTTTATTTATATGAAAGAGTGATAACTAAAGACATCACATTTTCAAGTTGATGTAATGAACCCCCTCTACACCCCACTTTATATACAGAAAACTGGGGTTTACAGGGGTATACATTATTGTTCTTATTTCTGTTCCAAGACACAGGTTGTGGGTACTCAATGAACCACCTCCTATGAGCACTCTCAACCTATATCTGGAGTATGAAAAAGAAAAATATCACAAATTTTAATCAGAAAAATAAACATTTTGGAGATATGAATGATAGCACTATGTCACACGGGTGTGTTATCGTAATGCTAGTTTAATGTGCAGATTAATCACACACCCGTGTGACATAGTGCATTTTTTCACATCTCCAAAATGGCTACTTTTCTGATGAAAATCTGTGATATTTTTTTTTATTTATACTGCAAACATAGGTTGTTGGGACTCATTAGAACCACCTCATCATTACAAGAACACGCCTATACAAATACATGGAATAGTTTGTAACCGAAAAGTTGTTTATGATGAAAAATTCTGCTATTTTTCTTATTTCTGCTCCAAATATAGATTGTGGGCACTCGTTAGAACCGAGGCGGTTCTAACCAGTACCCACAATCTATATTTTAGAGCAGAAATAAGAAAAATAAGGTATACCCCCGGAAACACCAGTTTTAGTATACAAAAGTGGGGTTCAAGGGGGTCTAAATTCTATAGGCATGTTTTCGTGATGTTATGAGGCAGTTCTAATGAGTAGTCACAACCTATGTCTTGGAGCAGAAATAATAATGTATACCCCCGTAAACCCAGTTTTCTCTACATAAAGTGGGGTTTATGCAGGTGTTCATTTCACTGACTTGTTCATGTGATGGACACTTCATTGGTCAGGGCAGTCTTCTAGTAGATTTTGTGATGTCTCAGCTTAAACACAACTAAAATATGAAAGACTATGAATAACAAAATACATAAATGTTACTCCCTGCAAAGATACTGTAATTCCTGTAAATTGCATCAAGAATGCTTTGTTAGAATAGGACTGGTATGATACAACTGGCCCTCCCTATATTATGGATCTTTGGATTTTGAAACAGTTTGCTCTCCTAAATTATGGCTATTCTGACTTTGAATAAAACAACTTGCCCTCCTTAATTATTGATCATCTGATTTGGAAAAAAAACAAAAACAAGTTCCACCTACCACCCTCATCCCCAACCCCAGTCACAAAAAAAAAAATTGTATTCACCCAAACTTCACACATTTTCTTCCTCAGACCTCTCTCACTCTGCAACAGGCAATTTAGAACTAAGTGCAGTCTCAGCAACCATCTTAGAACACACAAACAGGAGTGCTTCTTGCACTTGGTTAAGATGAACATTGTCAGAAATTTCAGAAAAACATTTACCCATTCAAATGAAACACATAAAAAAAATAAAACATGATAATTAGACAAAATTAATGACTGTAGAAATGCTCAAAAAACAAAAACAAAAAACAATATCCCTTGTTTACTCATTTGGGAAACCCCAGGATCAGTGGAGAATACAGCATCTGACCAGGAACTACACTGTTTGCTAAAAGTTCAGATAACACAAACTGTCACCGCTGAATTTTGAAATGGAGTCCTGCTTTATATGAGGAGGAAGATTGCATTTGGTACAAAATAGGATAACCCTTTAACATCACTACAGCTGGGTTAAGGGAATGTGTAATGGCCATAAAAAGTCTCCCTGCCCTTCATCATAGTGTAGTTAATATTTTCTTGTCCTTTGGGATCATTAATTTCATTGGGGAAGCTTCAAATATCTTAGAGTCACTGATGAGGCTTAATTGGCCGAAGCTAGCTAGTATGGCCCAGATAACTGGACACTTTTAAGTTTTGTGGTATATAGTTTGCTTCTACAGGATAACCCTTTTATAGAACATATCTAGCATTTCTGGATATGCCCTTTGAGTGCACTCATAGGAGCATGTGCAGTAATTAAGTTGAATATGGCATTTACAGTAAATTACAGTATTGTCAAATCTATAAATCCACATGCACAGAAGCTAGACATATACTGTAAACATCCTAAAAATTCAGACACCTTGAGGACTTACTGTAATTCTCCTAAAATTTTAACAAATTTGTTTCAGGATCCAGCAAGGAGTCCAGAAAAAGCCACCAGAATTGTGAACAGTGTTGACCCTGATCAGACTGCTCCTTCAGGAGCAGTCTGATCTGGGTCTGCACTGTTCGCTAAGGCCTATATGTCCCAATACTTAGGATCCGTACGGTAGAACGTTAACATGCATAAAAGAATCACCCCAATATGACTACTACTATTGCAATATAACATAATTCTACAAGCTTGAGATCTTCTTTAGCCACATGCAGCTGCTACTATTTATTTCAAGGAAAACATAAATATAATCTATTTGTTCTTCTCAAACCACCATTTAAACCTCAACATCAGGTCAAACTGAGGCTTTGAAGCGAGAAATTAGTGTCTCATCAGCGCAATCTTACTGAGTACCCACAACATAAAGTTCAATGGAGAAATTAGAAATTTTTTCCCAAAATTATACATGTCACTCGCTATAACTGGCGTTTTGTATGGTTTAACAACATGTTGATCCTTGAGGGTCATTTTGTGTTATTATATCTCATTAATATTCATGAGCTATTCAAGAATTCTGATTGGTCGAGAGCATACCATTCACAGGGTGACAAAACATCATGTCCCCCTGTTAACTCTTAATTATCATGCTGTTCACGACAAGCCCTATCTTTGGAAACAGTGTAGATCCAGATCAGATGGCTTCTGAAGAAGCCATCTGATCACGATCTACACTGTTTGACATTCAGTTTATGAATTTGTAGGAATAAATTGCATCAAGTAATCTGATTGGTTCAAAGTCAGAGATGGGTGTGGCTAAAATGAATATTCAGCAAGAGAAGGGTTATATTCTCCTCTGATGTCACTGCTCAAAAGTACCAGTGCAAAAGTATTGGCGTGCACTGGTATGATTTGGCATAATAAAGCGTTTATTGTCCATGTGTGAGGGGAATATGGCGATTTGTTCATCCAAGCAGGTAATATTGCCCTCGAGGTTCCTTATGTGAGAGAAAAATGACGATTTGTTCACCCGAGCAGGTAATATTGCCCTCAGGCTTCCTTGTGTGAGAATTAAATGACGATTTGTTCACCCGAGCAGGTAATATTGCCCTCAGGCTTCCATGTGTGAGGGGAAAATGACGATATGTTCACCGGAAGAGGTAATATTGCCCTCGGGCTTTGCCCTCTGGCAATATTACCTGCTTGGGTGATCAAAGGCGAGCAAGGCTATGCTCTCTCCATTCTGGTAATCTTAGTCCCCACTTGTTACCTCAGTTTGACCTGAGAAAGAAAACCCGGTGCTGAAAATCAGTGTTAACACCAGTCACCCTGCGTGCTACAATATTGTAAGCTTAGACCTACCAGTTCGGGGGTCACAATAACCAAATCAGGGGAAGCATATAGAGTCAATTCTGCTGACTCATCCTAAAGGAAGAAATTGTTTTCTAATGAAATCTGAAGCTACCTAAATACATGTATATACAAGATTAATTTACATATAATATAGAGAAAAACTTTACATTACTAGTGCAAGAAATACTGTAAAGGACTAAAATTTGGTGGCAGCAAATTTTGGCGATTTTTATGAGTGGAACTTTTGGCGGATTTATATTTTGGTGGATTTTCGATTTCAAAAAAAAAAAAATACAAAAAAAAAAACACATGACCTGTCTGTCTTATGCATTGGAGTTTAACATAGTGATTTGCAATATATACAGGGTGATTTTCAACTGTTTTCCAAATTGCATTGTTTTTTGTGTGTGTGAAAACAAATCAGTTCTATTCTTATTCAATTACTCCTTTTATTCACAGGCAAAACCATCAATCAATATCAATTAAACAATTTTTGGCAATAACTGTCAAGGGTATTTGCTTTTAATCAGCTTTGTCGAGCATGTTAAATGGCCAAATAACTGGCAAATTTAGCAAAGGGGAAGATTTGATAAGATATTGCCCTATATAATACTTGCGATGTGTATTGGAAAAAATTTCTGCCAGTTTGTTATTAGTTTTTTTTTTCTTTATTGGAGGTTTTTTTTAGTTTTGGTGTTTTTTACCTTGACTGCCAATAGCGCCAAAATAAAATGACCACCAAATATAAGTGTTTTACAGTATGTCAATGACAGATACTGCTTTCAACTATTGTGATAAAGAATACTGAAAGTGAATAAATTTTTCTATGTTTAAAACATAATGATATTGACAATTTACCTACTCCTACTGATACAAAGAGATTAAGAAAGCCTGCTATCAAAGAAGAATACAACCCAAATCAGCATGTGCATATATGAATGTGAGCAGAACAGGCACCATAGACAATTGATTTGGACAGCAACATGTATGGCTCCAATCAAGACAGTGTATATGCTGGTTGATCTGAGCCTTTGCATCAAAACTACTTTGAAAATCCTAAACATTCGGACACCTTGAAAACTTGCTGTAGTTCTCCTAAAACTTAAACAAATTTGTTTCACAATCCAGCAAGGTGTCCAAAACCTGCACACAGAATAGCAAAACAGTGTAGATCCTGATCAGACTGCTTCTTAGCAGTCTGATCTGGGTCTTCACTGTTTGCTTAGGCCTGTCTGTCCCAATACTTAGGATCATTAACATACATCATAGCAGAGGCTTTCTTCCATTGTAATACACCAAGCATCCCCTCCCAGAAGTATAAACATTGTTTCAAGGCACAATTTTTCACCATTTATAAACAGATCTAAACTGCATTTCGAGGTCTCTTTATACCAGACATTGTTTCAAAGGAAAACTGATTAGAAAAAATCATCCCAAAGTATGCCAAATGAAGATTTAAACAAGAGGCCCATGGGCCACTATGCTCACCAGAGCTCAGGTGGGCACTGCCCATCCTGCCCAATGGCAGCCATGTATTTTAACATGATATCATTTAATCCACCAAATGAACCCCCATGTCCAAATGAGCACCCATGTGGACTCAGCATCTGAAAAGTTAGGCCTTTTATGAAGTAGAGGGGGTGGGGCATGGACCCAATGGAGCCCTGGTTGGTATCACTAAATGAGTCTTATCATAAGAAACAAAAATATATATGGTTTAGCAGTGGGGATCTGTAAGGCCTCTTTAACAGTTGAGGGGTTGGGGCATGCCCTGTTGATCCCAGGAAAGCCCAAACTGTTGTCCCTAAATGTGTCTTATCATAAGGACCAAGTATATATATGGTTCAGTGCTGGGAATCTGACCGGTTTCAGAGATTTGAGGCCCTTTTATGAAATAGGAATGGCTCCTGCGGACCCCGCTACAGTAGGTGTGCTAATAATAAGGAACAAGAACATATATGATTATGGGGTGGGGATTTGAATGGTTTCTGAAATATAAAGCCTTTTATGAAATGGAAGGGCGGGGCACATTGCCTCAGCACAAAGAGACCTCCAGGTTGGTGTGATTGAACGAGTCTTATCATAAGGAACAAGTATATGGTTTAGGGGTGGGGATCTGAACTATTTCTGATATTTTTTTTTTTTTTTTTGGTTTGGGTTTTACGGCCCTTTCAAGATTATTTCACTCATATCGAGCCGATCGTTAATCAGAGGTGGGCGAAAACCGGAGTACCCGGAGAAAAACCACCTGACCTTCCGTTGCAGAACTTGGCGACTCACACGTGGCCCGAGCGAGGCTCGAACCTACGGCGGTGAGAGACCTAATGACTAAGAGTCAGCGCTCTTATCCACTAGGCCACGGAGGCCCGTATTTCTGATATATATGGCTTTTAATGAAGTAAAGCGGTGTGGCATGGCCTGGGCGTGCCCCGGGGACTCCCAAGCTGGTGTCACTGAATGCGTCTTATCATAAGAAAGATGAATATATATGGTTTAGGGTGGGGCTAAGAACATTCTCTGAGATATAAGGCCTTATGTGAAGTGGAGGGGTGGGGCAAGGCCCAGGGAGACTCCCAGGTTGGTGTCAATGAATGTGTCTTATCATAAGGAACAAGACTATATATGGTTAAGGGGTGGCCATCTGTAGGGTTTCCGAGATATTGTGATATTATGAAATGGAGGGGGTGGGGCATGGCCCCAGCATATCCCTGGGAACCCCCAGGTTGGTGTTACTGAATGCGTCTTATCATAATGAACAAGAATATATATGGTTTAGGGGTGGGGATCTGAACAGTTTCTGAAATATATGGCCTTTTTTGAAGTGGAGGGGTGGGGCAAGGCCCCAGCGCGTCTTTGAGGACCCCCAGGTTGGTGTCAATGAATGTGTCTTATCATAAGAAGCAAGCATATATATGGTTTATGGGCGGGGATCTGTAAGGTTTCCGAGATATTGGGCCTTTTATCAAATGGAGGGGGTGGGGCATGGCCCCGGTGCATCCAGGGGACTCCCAGGTTGATGTCACTGAATGGGTCTTATCAAAAGGAACAAGAATATATATGGTTTAGGGGTGGGAATCTGAATGGTTTCCGAGATATTGGGCCTTTTATAAAGTTGAGGGGGTGGGGCCTGACCTGTGCGCATTCCTGACGACCCCCAGGTTGGTGTTACTGAATGCGTCTTATCAATAGGAACAAGAATATATATGGTTTAGGGGTGGGGATCTGAACAGTTTCTGAGATATATGGCCTTTTGTGAAGTAGAGGGGTGGGGCAAGGCCCCAGCGCATCTCTGAGGACCCCCAGGTTGGTGTCAATGAATGTGTCTTATCATAAGAAGCACGCATATATATGGTTTAGGGGCGGGGATCTGTAAGGTTTACGAGATATTGGGCCTTTTATGAAATGGAGGGGGTGGGGCATGGCCCCGGCGCATCCAGGGGACTCCCAGGTTGATGTCACCGAATGGGTCTTATCATAAGGAACAAGAGTATATATGGTTTAGGGGTGGGGATCTGAATGGTTTCCGAGATATTGGGCCTTTTATTAAGTGGAGGGGGTGGGGCATGACCTTGGCGCATCCCTGAGGACCCCAAGGTTGGTGTTACTAAATGCGTCTTATCAATAGGAACAAGAATATATATGGTTTAGGGGTCGGGATCTGAATGGTTTCTGAGATATATGGCCTTTTATGAAGTGGAGGGGGTGGGGCATGGCCCCGGCACAACCTGGGGGACCCTCAGGTTGGCATAAAAGCATATGGCTGAAAGAATTTTACTCAAGAAACATTTCTATAAAAGTTTTGTCCAAATATCTGCAATGACTTGGCAGTAAATGCCATTTTTCAATTTTCCCCATTATAAGTCTATGGAAACTCTAAGTTGCCATAGCAACCAAACTAATGGGCCGATTTTCATAAAAAACACAAACTTTCAATCCCCCTGCCCAAGGATGCTACAGATAAAATTTGGCATGAATCGGTCCAGTGGCTTCAGAGAAGAAGATGTTTGAAAGTGTTGACGTCAGACGACGACGACGACAACGACAACGACGACGACGACGACGACGACGCCGGACAACTGCCTATCCTATAAGCTCCCCCGGAGCCTTCGGCTCTGGTGAGCTAAAAACCAGGACACTCAGAATTGTGGTTCTTGCGAATGACATGCCTGCTTAAGCTCATGTATTTCTGTACAAAGTACCATCAATATGTCTCAAAGGGTATTGGAGATATGGGGATCACAAGCTGGTCAAACTGTTACATCGGAAGGGTAGATAACTCAAATACCACAGCACCAACAGTTGTGGTACTTGCACCTGACACCCCTTCTGTACCTTGTATACAATTGTGCCAAGTTCCTTCAATATATCTCAAAGGGTGTTGGACTTATGGCCTTCACAAGGTTATACTGTCTGGGGAGATTACTCAAAAAACAGAGCACCCAGAGTTGTAATTCTTGAGCATGACACACCTGCTTAACCTCATGTACATCTGCATCAAGTGAGATATAAGGCCTTTTGTAAAGTGGAGGGGTGGGGCAAGGCCCCAGGGGACTCCCAGGTTGGTTTCAATGAGTATGTCTTATCATAAGAAACAAGAATATATATGGTTTTGGGGGTAGTCATTTGTAGGGTTTCCGAGATATTGTGAGATTATGAAATGGAGAAGGTGGGGCATGGCCCCAGCACATCCCTGGGGACCCCCAGGCTGGTATCACTGAATGCGTCTTATCATAATGAACAAGAACATATATGGTTTAGAGGTGAGAATCTGAACGGTTTCTGAGATATATGGCCTTTTGTGAAGTGAAGGGGTGAGGCAAGGTCCCGGCCCATCCCTGAGGACCCCCAGGTTGGTGTCAATGAATGTGTCTTATCATAAGGATCAAGAATATATATGGTTTAGGGGCGGGGATCTGTAAGGTTTCTGAGATATTGGGCCTTTTATGAAATGGAGGGGGTGGGGCATGGCCCCGGAGCATCCCGTGGACTCCCAGGTTGATGTCACTGAATGGGTCTTATCATAAGGAACAAGAATATATATGGTTTAGGGGTGGGGATCTTAATAGTTTCCAAGATATTGGGCCTTTTATTAAGTGGAGGGGGTGGGGCATGGCCTCGGCGCATCCCTGAGGACCCCTAGGTTGGTGTCACTGAATACGTCTTATCAATAGGAACAAGAATATATATGGTTTAGGGGTCGGGATCTGAATGGTTTCTGTGATATATGGCCTTTTATGAAGTGGAGGGGGTGGGGCATGGCCCCGGCACAACCTGGGGGACCTTCAGGTTGGTATAAAAGCATACGGCTGAGAGAAGTTTACTCAAGAAACATTTCTATAAAAGTTTTGTCAAAATATCTGCAATGATTTGGCAGTAAATGCCATTTTTCAATTTTCCCCATTATAAGTCTATGGAAACTCTAAGTTGCCATAGCAACCAAACTAATGAGCAGATTTTCATAAAAAACACAAACTTTCAATCCCCCAGCCCAAGGATGCTACAGATAAAATTTGGGCCCAATCGGCTCAGTGGCTTCAGAGGAGAAGATGTTTAAAAGTGTTGACGTCACACGACGACGCAGACGCAGACGCAGACGACACAGACGCAGACGCCGACGGACAACTGCCTATCCTATAAGCTCCCCCGGAGCCTTCGGCTCTGGTGAGCTAAAAAAAAATGCATTTCTCGGGACTATTGATAAACATTTTATACCAGTATCTGCACTTTCTTATTTCTCATCACGAAATAATTTTGACCCCCTTGAACACCACTTTATATCCTGAAACTGGGGTTTACAGGGGTAAATCTTACTTTCTTATTTCTGCTCTGAAGTATAGATTGTGGGTACTTGTTAGAACTGAGGCACCTCTAACGAGTACCCACAATCAATATTTTGAGCAGAAATAAGAAAAATATCACAATTTTTCATCTGAAAGTTTTTGTTTTTTTTGGGGCAGTGAAGTTTACAATGTATGATTTTTATTTCTCTCTGTTTTTCTGGATCACATTTTAATGAACAGGATACTTTGTTGACTAGATTTTTCTGAAATTTGTTTTCCGAAGAACCAACATCAAACAAAATTAAAGAAATTACCTGAACTTGCATAGGCCCTGTGTTAGGTCGAAAGTTGGATCTAGGAGTTGTTAGTGTATTCAATATTTTCAAGTCTCTAGCCGATGAAACTGGAGAGGATGCATTCTGGGAATCTGTTACAGCTGTTGTTGGACTGTTGCTGCGATCACTAGTTTTTCCAGACCGCTTGAATAGCTGAGAAAATGAGTTTGACCGGGTTAGAGAACTTTTCCTCTGACCAGCCTCTCCATCTAAAGATGCTCTTTCAGCTCTGTCAGCACTGCCACTTCTCTTTCTTAATGATCTATTCAGTAAAGTATCTCTACATAACTGTAGTTTAGCTTTTAGTGAGGCAAATGAATCATTTCTCTCACCAGAAGTTAATTTCTTCTCTGGAGCCAGAGCATCATATGAATTTGCTCTCTGAATGGAAGTGGTCACATTTGTACTGGTTTGTGATTCTAAAACATCAGAATTTGCATCAGAAATGACATCTGATACTGTAACAGGTTCAGAACCAATGTGAAATCTTGGTCCTCCATTGGCAACAGACATTGGTCTTTCTATATTAAGAGCTGGCCTAATTCTAGGTTTTAACCTCACAGATCCTGTCTGTAATGCACTGTTTTCCTTGTTTGTTGCTTTGACATCTGATGCCAGAAAGTCTAATGATGAACAACGACCAAGTCGCAGCGAAGAAGTCCTTCGAAAATGACCCGTGCCTTCATCTTCATGATCATACACAGACAGAGACTTTAATAATTCATTTAGTTTCTCTGAAACAGATGCTGGTGACTCTGTCTTATCAGCTTCTGTTTTATCAGTTACAGTTTTAGCTTGTTCAGTTTCAGTCCTAGCTGTATCTGATACACTAGGATCTTTAAACATATTCATCACTCTGGAATCTTTTAACTTTATAGGTTTGGTTTTACTTATACTACCTTCAGGCTGAAAAACTGATTTTCTTGACTTCAAATCTGAATCATCTGAATCTCTTTTCTTTGAGTCTTCAGACTTAGAACTATTACTTATTGCTGTTTTTAAATTTGCTTTTAGTATCCGAGACATTTCTGATGTTTTTGAGTCAACACTTTCAAACTTTTTCCGTCTTTCCTTCACTGACTCAACAGGGGGGACAATTGGTATCTCATCTATTGTTTTAGATTCTTCAGGTGGTGGAGGTATGACAAGAGAAGAATACTGATCATCAAGGGCCAGGACACCTAGGTCAACAGTATGACTTAGTTCTGGGTTTTCATTATCTAACCCATTCTGGTTAACTGGACCATTCCAGCTCTGACCTAGCCTTTCACTATCTGTAGTTTCACTTTCAACATCATGTTCAAGTTCATTAATATTGCTAACAGAATCATCAGTAGGTGGTGGTTGCACAGTTAACTTGTCTATTATTGCATCAATGTCTGAATCTAGAAAGTCAGGAGTATATCCTACACTCATCGACTTTTGCAACAATGGGTGTATTGAATGTTCTTCCACAATACTGGCTGTCTTTAACAGTGGTGAATGCTTTGGTGTTCCCGTTCTTGGGGATGGGGGTAGGGGTGACATTCTGTATTGGTTTTGCATTTCATCTATTTCCTCCTTTGTTGGGGGGTAAGGAGGTAGTAATGTTAAATCTGAAATACAAAGAATTATTCTAGGTACAGAGAAACTTCGAAGACTTAAAACACAAATGGATTTTATCTTGTGTTGAAAAAGTACAGTAAAATTCCTATATTAAGACCACCTTTGGGACGGTTCAAAAGGGGTCTTAAAGACCACTTTTGAACAGTCCCAAAGATGGTCCCTGACCAGAAGACATTATGTGCAGACAATATGAATAAATAATAACTGCAGCCTCCTGAATAAGCTTTTTAAAGCAGAATTGGTCTCAATTTTAGATGGTCTTAATAGGGGAATTTCAGTGTATGTTGTGTGTACTCATTGGAATTGCCTCAACGAGGCAATTCTAATGAGTACACACCACATACCATAATTTTATTGAAGATCAAAATAACTTTCCTAAGTCATCTCTTTTATGTTTCTGGACCTGGAACTATTAACACTCAATGACCACCCAGGTCTGGTGTTCAAGCCACTGAAATTGAAATGTTTTACCATAAAATGCAATTATCCTACAAACGAGTTGATTATATCAAGTCTTCAGATATTTAACTTGTATATTTTCTTTGGTTGTTTGGAATTTAACAGCCTAGTCTGCACTATTAAGATCATATTGATCTGGTCAGTTTGCCTAACCACATTTTTCTTGGGCAGGACAGTACATAACCAGTTAACGAGTACAGTGTACATTCTTTTTTGGCAGAAACTGACAATTGTCCTTTTTGAATCAGCAAGAAAAGAGAGAATGACCATAGAAAATATTTCATGATTGGTCGCCATGAAAGAATGTTGCCAACCTGGCATTAACCCACAATGTTTGCAAAAATGATTTTGAAGTCACCAGCAGATCACAAAGTGGGCAACAATTATTGTGATTGGCATCTTAACAGTCACCCCCTATATTAGTTGCATTGTAGCACATTGACCTGATAAACATATGCTATCTCTGGACAAGTGAGCTTTATAAAGGTCAACGTGACATTGCACTTCTTAGAACTGGACTGCTGGAAAAAACTGGCACAAATGTAAGTGTATAATGGGATAAACTGATAAATAGAATACCAGATTCGTGTCATTTGATATCAAGTTTATCAAGCTCGGCTTCGAGAAGGCATGTAGAATCGCTCGGCAAGCCTCGCTATTCTACAAGCGTTCTCGAAGCCTTGCCTGATAAACTTGATATCAAAAGACACTCACCTGGTATTCTCTATTTATGGGTTAACTGCAATAACTGTATTAAATACTATTCTTACCTATAATATCTGGGTCAAAGTAAACCTCTTTATTGAAGAACATTCTAGGATCATACATAGCATCTGCAAGTTCATGTGGAAGTTGATCTTCATTGAACGGACAGAAGCTTGATGACTCGGGGTCGAGAGATGTTGATGATACTGGAGATATATCCCCTACCGTTACTGTTCCAAACTGTGAATTTGTGATTGAACCTAGAAGCAAAATCAGTATTATTTTTAACAACAATTATCAACTGCTCCAATGTTTTGACATATGACTTTGTTTATATTTCATTGTACATGTGTCAATGACCTCCCCTAGAAAAGTAGCTCTGTTATTTATTGGCAAGACATGCATGCTTTTTTATGCATTATATGACCCATGCTGTCAGTGCCTTGATTGAAGAAGCTGAAAGGAGAGAATGGCCACAGAAAATGTTCCATGTTCTATCTCCACAAAATAACCTTGCAAGGCATCACATGAACAGGTCCGTAAAATGAACACCCCACTAAACCCCACTTTATATAGAGAAAACTGAGGTTTATGGGGGTATACATTATTTTTCTTATTTCTGCTCTTAAACATAGGTTGTGGGTACTCGTTAGAACCACCTTATTGAGGCAGTTCTAACGAGTACCCACAACCTATGTTTGCAGTATATATTGGCAAAAATATCAAGGATTTTCACCAGAAAAGTAGTTATTTTGGACATGTGAATAAATGCACTACGTCATACAGGTGTGTTATTGTAATGACCTGTCAGGGATAAAATCCACCAGATTATCACATCCTGGCAGGGATAAAATCCACCAGATTATCACATCCTGGCAGGGATAAAATCCACCAGATTATCACATCAGATTCAGTCACCAAGGACAGCTCTATTTTACAGAGAAATTTTTATTTATTACATTTTCATTTTTATTAACCATGAGGAGAGATAACTAGAAAAAGACTAATTGTTTGTGTTGGGTCATTCTGTCGTCTCCCGGAGAAAGGGAGAACAGAGACAGAAGAGGAGATGAACGAATGGGAGAAAGAAGAATATGAAAGAAAGTGAGAAAGCAGAAGAAAAATTCCCCCTCTACTCTCACCTGCTGCAAGCAGTTGGACAGCCCAGTAACCAGAAGAGAACCAGTTCTATATCTTTCTTGCCATCTCCCCTCATTGACTGGTCATTTCAGGTAATTCAAATTTAATAAGCAATGCATTTCATAAAGTTTATATGAAATGGCTACTTACAGTAAATTCTTGTTCATTGATATTAAATTCTTATCAAATCACAGCATAAAAACATTTAGGAGGTTTAACCCATCTTGTACCAGAAGCCCCAAAACAGGTAATTGGCAAACAGTGCAGGCCCAGAATGCGGTGTCTGATCATGGCCTACACTATTTGTGAAAAGTTCAGCTATTTTCCAAATAATTTTTTAAGAAAAGACAATCTGACACCCCTAAATTTTGAAATGGACTCCTGCTGTATATATGGAGGAAGATTCCATTTGGTACAAAAATGGTTTAATTACTTACATGTACTTACATTTTTTTTTCATGACATTTATAACTGATACACTGACAAAGGCAATAGAGACAGTATGTTTGTTTATTTATTTGGAGTTTAATGACCCAGTCAACACTATATAGGTCATATCAAGCCAGTCAGATACCATACTTTTGGTGGCCAAGCTTATACATAATCTGTCAACGGGTACAGTACACATTTCTTTCACTAGAAATTAATAGTCACCCTTTTTGGATCAACAGAAGGCAGAGAATGACCTCAGAAAAGACTTCATGATCAATCTCCATGAGTGAATGTTGATGACCAGGCAGGTAATGAATGATCACCGTCCTACTGTGCTACCCAGGTGGGCCATTAAGAATGCAAGATATCCCAGTTGACAAATGACATCTAAGGAACTTAGTAGTATCAATGTCGATGCAACGTCATGACCTTGCATCAATGATGATGCGACATGGCATACATGTTGTGTGTCCACTTGGAAATATGGCAGTTCATCACATTTATAGTATTGCTTAAGTTAGTAACATCAGTCATATAATAAGTCTTTGTATGATTAATCTAATATTCTATCAAATATTATATGTTTCCATTTAGACTGTTTCTATAATACAATATATGTTTCTATGCTGATTGTTAAGTAATTATTCTAAATACATGTACAATTTTAACACTTATCCTGCTGAATAAATTAATTTAGCCACACTATTTCTGACTGTAAGACTATTACCTATTAGAATACTTAAAATATTACATTTGTTCAATTTATAAACAGAAAAGACAAACAGAGTAGATCCTGATTAGATGGATTCTGATCTGGATCTACACTGTTTGAAAGAGTAGGGGTTGCCATGTTCAACGGAATAAGGATTAACGTTCACGACAACCCCTAACTTTGCAAACAGTGTAAATCCAGATCAGATCAGATGGCTGATCAGGATCTTCACTGTTTGTCAAGCAGTTAATGAATTGAACAAATATATTATATCAAGTAATTTGATTGGTTGATAATCAGCAATTGGAGTGGCTTAATTAATTTATGCAGCAGGATAAGGATTAAAGAAAACTGACAAAATGATATCTATCTAGACTGGGTAAGTTGTGGATAACACACAAACTTGGGGAGGGGTGAATGGTACAAAATGAATTCCATATAGGTTTATACATTTACTTCCATATTTATCCTAAATATTTGGACACCAAAAAGTCATAAAGCTAAGCCTGAGCAAACATTGTAGGTCAGGATCAAACTGGAGCAGTCTGACTAGGGTCTACATTGTTTGGTACTGTGTAGAAGTCTATTCCACATGGAAGACAAGTGTATACTAAATGTATCCACCCTCATTAAATAATGTTTATTATCATTATTATTATTATTATCCCCACGTTTTTAAAAAAAAGTGGGGGTCAAAATTAAAGTTTTTCAGAACATAGTCATGTTGCATATCTATGCGAAGGGGATAATGGGTAGAATAAACTACAAGTAAAATTTTGACCCTGGGGTCAGATTGGGGCCCTGGGAGAGGGGTCAAAGGGTCAAAATTAAAGTTTTTCAGAACATAGTCATGTTGCATATCTATGCGAAGGGGATAATGGGTAGAATAAACTACAAGTAAAATTTTGACCCTGGGGTCAGATTGGGGCCCTGGGAGAGGGGTCAAAGGGTCAAAATTTAAGTTTTTTGGAACATAGTCATGTGGCATATGAAATTGAAGGGCATGATTAGTAGAATATAATACAGGTAATATTTTGACCATGGAGTCAAATTAGGGCCCAGGGTGAGGGGTTTTCGGTACTTGGCCCCTCTGTAGAAAACGTGGGGATTTGCGATGGCGCGCCATCGACAGAATTCTAGTTTTTTTTTATTCAGCTGAAATGTTTGTACAATTTACATTATTAGTAAACTGTACAAATTTTCATGGTAAATAGGGTACCGTTGAAGTTTTTTTCCGTTTTGGTTTTACGGCCCTTTCAAAATTATTACACTCATATCAAGCCAATCGTTAATTAGAGGTGGGCGAATACAAGAGTACCCAGAGAAAAACCACATTACCTTTCGGTGCAAAACTTGGCGTCTCACATGTGACCGAGCCAAGCTCGAAACCACAGCAGTGAGAGTCCTAATGATTAAGAGTCAGCGCTCTTATCCACTAGGCAACGGAAGCCCGTATCACTGAAGTTATCTGCGAATTACTATGCAAGGGGTGTATTTTGCTAACTGTAGTATATAGTGAAGAAAAATTGGTATATATATAGGGGGATACAAGAATAGATACACCTGGAGCCAGTTGTTCAAAGCATCGTTAGCTTAACAAGCTCGTTAGCAGTCAAATTGTTAACTGTTCTGGCAAGTACAATATCTAAAATTCTGTTATTTTTGCTGAAAAAAAAATGCAAAAGCTGCTCACATTTTTTGCAGCAAATATATTAGCATATTTGCCATATTAAATGATCAAAAGTTTACCCATACGTTAACTAACAACAGTGTTAGTTTTGAACAACTGGCCCCCAATGTCATTTCTGCCAGTTTTGTTCTTACAAGAAAGATTAGTCTTGTGACTTCCAATCTGCATTTACTTTAAAAAAAAAAATCCTCTAAAGAATCTATACCTAAAGAAAAGAATTTTCTCTGAAGGAGCAAAAATTTGTTTGTTTGATTTGAGGTTTACTGTCCCCGTCAACACTATTTAAGTCAAAAGAGATTTTCACTGTGGAAAAGGAAAGAATTTGCTCTGAAGGTGCAAATAGAGTGTTCCTCTGCAGAAAGGGTCAATTTAAAGGAAAGATTTTTTTCCCAAGGAACAAATTCTTTCCTTTAAGAGTAGACCCATGTTAAGGAGCAAATGCTTTCCTTCAAAAATTGTCCCCTGTTAAAAGGATGACAAAATGTCTCTTAAAAGGGAGATACTTTTTTGACTTCCAATTTTGCTCTTCTTTAACGAGATCTTCTCTGAAGAAGGTTTGCTTTCCTTTAAAAAGATCTTCTCTGAAGAAGATGTCTCCTCTTTAAGTGTAGACCCCTGCAGAGGAGCAAATGGTTTTCTCAAAGGACAGCCACCAAAAAACTATTTTGAACGAGTTGCCTCCCCTGCAGGAGTATCCATCGCCCCCCCCCACCCCCCCAAAAAAAAAAACAAAAAAAAAAACAGAATTTACCTGTTATGAAATAGGTAAAAATCCACAATTTTGGACACCTTTAGGACCTCTGTTATTGTCATAAATTTTTGACAAATTTATTTCACTGTCCAGCAAGGAGTCCAAAAGGTACAGATGGAAAGGCAAACAGTGTAGATCCTGATCAGACTGCTCCTCAAGGAGCAGTCTGATCTGGATCTGCACTGTTTGCTTAAGCCTATCTCTCACAATACTTAGGATCATTACGGTAGGTGAAATACAGCGTCAGTGACATTATGTTTTAAAGTGTGCATTTAATGCATTCAATATCATCAGATATAAGATCTAAACTTCCTCAAGTCATGGTACAGCAGTGTTATGTAATTAAAGGCGTCTAATGTGCATTAGACAATGGATAATAGGTTTTAAAGAATGCCTGACACAGTCAAATGTTTTCCATCACGAAAACAAACACGTATATATGGAAAATTAGTACTAGTACTAAATGGGTAACCCTCTATTAATTAAGGTCGATTATTATTATTAGTATATAATTTCGACCCCTTTGCACCCCACTTTTATATAGTAAAACTGGGTTTTACAGGGGTAAACCTTATTTTTCTTTTTTTTTTTCTGCTAAAAAATATATATTGTGGGTACTCGTTAGAACCGCCTCAAAATATATATTGTGGGTATTCGTTAGAGCCGCCTCGATGAGGTGGTTCTAACGAGTACCCACAATCTATATTTTGAGCAGAAATAAGAAAAATAACACAATTTTTCATCTGAAAATTTTTATTTTTTGGTTGTAAAATTTTCTGTGTATTTGAATAGGCATGTTTTCGCAATGCCAACTTAATTTTAGGTAGTGGTCTAAGGTAACACTGGAAATTGAAACAAAAATAAAGTTTGCTTTTTATTTTCCTTTTTCGTCAATCATGCATATCAAAGGATTGTCCTATATGTGGGTAATTTTGGATTGTAATTAAACAGTGTTGAAAATCTGGGGTAAAATTTGAACAAATCAAATTGAATTTTTGTCAGTGAACTCATTCCAAATATTTGTTTGTTTGTTTTGGAGTTAAATGGCCCAGTCAACACTATATAGGTCATATTAAGCCAATCAGTTTACCAATCCACACTTTATCCTGGGCAGGCTTACACCAAATATCATTTCCTTTTTCTTTCAGGTAAAGCTCAAGATAAAGGTGGTTCAATGACGCCCATCGGGGCTTGAAGAAATAGATTGGCTGCATAATGCTTCCATGCAGAGCTGAAACCGACTCGCACACGAGAACTGGTAAACCGCTTAGAGGATCTAAGCCTGCTGCCCATTGCCCCTGCCCAGGCAATGCTGTGTGAGTCGGACCATCCATGCTTATAAACGCTACTGGTTTCATTGGGCGGGAGGGCTTGAGATGTCATCTCAATGTCGGGTAAAAGTCCCACAAAACTGGAAGCTACATCTCCAGAATGAACTTTGCAGTGTTGACAGGGTCGTTAAATCTCAAATCAAACAAATGAATAAAGATAGCTTTGGAATAAATTTTCTAATTTCTCCACAAAAACCTATGTTGTGGGTACTTGTTAGAATCGCCTCATCAAGCCCTAAATAATCCTCACCATCAATACAAGAGGGCCATGATGGCCCTGGATCGCTCACCTGATCCATAGAGTAACAAGTGGGCCCTGGGGAGGACCATTATTGACCCCAGGGTTACAATGTGCATTATGTTGAGAGAGGTCTAAAAAGGTGAAGCTTCATACCAAATATCAACAAAGGCTATAATTTGAACAATCTTGGTAGGGGTCCAATAGATGAAGCTACATACCAAATATCAAAGACCTGGGCCTTGCGGTTTCAGAGAAGATTTTTTTAAAGATATTTCCAACATAAGCCTATGTAAAACCAAATGGCCCAAGGGCTGGGCATTTTTGGCCTCAGGGCTATAATTTAAACAATCTTGATAGAGGTCCACTAGATGAGGCTTCACACCAAATATCAAAGACCTGGGCCTTGCTGTTTCAGAGAAGAAGCTTTTCAAAGATTATTTCAATATAAATCTATGTAAAACCAAAGGGTCTCGGGGTGGGGGCATTTTGGCCCCAGGGCTATAATTTGAACAATCTTGATAGAGGTCCACTAGATGAAATTTCACGCCAAATATCAAAGACCTAGGCCTTGTGGTTTCATAGAAGATTTTTAAACATAGATAAGTCTTACAAAGTCCCTTTATAAGTCTATGTAAAACCAAAGGGCCACGAGGCGGGGACATTTTTGGTCTCAGCAAAATAATTTGAACATTCTTGGTAGGGGTCCACTAGCTGAAGCTTCATACCAAATATCAAAGACCTAGGCCTTGTGGTTTCAGAGAAGATTTTTCAAGATATTCCCTATATAAGTTTATGTAAAACCAAAGGGCCCCGGAGCGGGGGCATTTTTGGCCATAGGGCAATAATTTGAACAATCTTGGTAGAGGTCCACTATATGAAACTTCAAACCAAATATCAAAGACCTGGGCTTTGCAGTTTCTGAGAAGAAGATTTTTAAAGATTTTCCCTATATACGGTAAGCCTATGTAAAACCAAAGGGCCCCGGGGCGGGGGCATTTTTGGCCCCAGCACTATAATTTGAACAAACCTTGGTAGGGGTCCACTAGATGAAGCTTCATAGCAAATAGCAAAGACCGAGGCCATGCAGTTTCAGAGTAGAAGATTTTTAAAGATTTTCCCTATATAAGCCCATGTAAAACCAAAGGGCCCCGGGGCGGGGGCATTTTTGGCCCCAGCACTATAATTTGAACAATCTTGGTAGGGGTCCACTAGATGAAGCTTCATCCCAAATATCAAAGACCTGGGCCTTGTGGTTTCAGAGAAGAAGATTTTTAAAGATTTTCCCGATAAAAACCCATGTAAAACCAAAGGGCCCCGGGGCGGGGGCATTTTTTGCCCCAGCACTATAATTTGAACAATCTTGGTAGGGGTCCACTAGATGAAGCTTAATACCAAATATCAAAGATCTGGGCCTTGTGGTTTCAGAGAAGAAGATTTTTAAAGATTTTCCCTATATAAGCCAATGTAAAACCAAAGGGCCCTGTGGCGGGGGCATTTTTTGTCCCAGCACTATAATTTGAACAATCTTGGTAGGGGTCCACTAGATGAAGCTTCATACCAAATATCAAAGTCCTGGGCCTTGTGGTTTCAGAGGAGAAGATTTTTACAGATTTTCCCTATATAAGCCTATGTAAAACCAAAGGGCCCCAGGGCGGGGGCATTTTTGGCCCCAGCACTATAATTTGAACAATCTTGGTAGGGGTCCACTAGATGAAGCTTCATACCAAATATCAAAGACCTGGGTCTTGTGGTTTCAGAGAAGAAGATTTTTAAAGATTTTCCCTATATAAGCCAATGTAAAACCAAAGGGCCCCGTGGCGGGGGCATTTTTTGTCCCAGCACTAAAATTTGAACAATCTTGGTAGGGGTCCACTAGATGAAGCTTCATACCAAATATCAAAGACCTGGGCCTTGTGGTTTCAGAGAAGAAGATTTTTAAAGATTTTCCCTATATAAGCCTATGTAAAACCAAAGGGTCCCGTGGCGGGGGCATTTTTTGTCCCAGCACTATAATTTGAACAATCTTGGTAGGGGTCAACTAGATGAAGCTTCATACCAAATATCAAAGTCCTGGGCCTTGTGGTTTCAGAGAAGAAGATTTTTAAAGATTTTCCCTATATAAGCCTATGTAAAACCAAAGGGCCTGTGGCGGGGGCATTTTTTGTCCCAGCAATATTTTGAACAATCTTGGTAGGGGTCCACTAGATGAAGCCTCATACCAAATATCAAAGTCCTGGGCCTTGTGGTTTCAGAGAAGAAGATTTTTAAAGATTTTCCCTATATCAGCCCATGTAAAACCAAAGGGCCCCGTGGCGGGGGCATTTTTGTCCCAAGCACTATAATTTGAACAATCTTGGTAGGGGTCCACTAGATGAAGCTTCATACCAAATATCAAAGACCTGGGCCTTGTGGTTTCAGAGAAGAAGATTTTTAAAGATTTTCCCTATATAAGCCAATGTAAAACCAAAGGGCCCCGTGGCGGGGGCATTTTTTGTCCCAGCACTAAAATTTGAACAATCTTTGTAGGGGTCCATTAGATGAAGCTTCATACCAAATATCAAAGACCTGGGCCTTGTGGTTTCAGAGGAGAAGATTTTTAAAGATTTTCCCTATATAAGCCTATGTAAAACCAAAGGGCCCCGTGGCGGGGGCATTTTTTGTCCCAGCACTAAAATTTGGACATTCTTGGTAGGTGTCCACTAGATGAAGCTTCATACCAAATATCAAAGTCCTGGGCCTTGTGGTTTCAGAGAAGAAGATTTTTAAAGATTTTCCCTATATAAGCCTATGTAAAACCAAAGGGCCCCGGGGCGGGGGCATTTTTGGCCCCAGCACTATAATTTGAACAATCTTGGTAGGGGTCCACTAGATGAAGCTTTATACCAAATATCAAAGACCTGGGCCTTGTGGTTTCAGAGAAGAAGATTTTTTAAGTTTTTGGTGAAAAAAATCTATTTTTGGCTCCTGTGACCTAGATGTGCAACGGACCGGAACCATTTGAACAACTTTTAAAGGGGACCACCTAAGGATCATTCCTGTGAAGTTTGGTCAAAATCCGATCAGTGGTTTAGGAGGAGATGTCGTTTAAAGAAATTGTTTACGCACGGACGCACGGACGCACGCACGCACGCACGACGGACGACGGACAAAAAGTGATCCCAAAAGCTCACCTCGTCACTACGTGACGGTGAGCTAAAAACATGCCTACATAATTTTGACCCCCTTAACCCTTATTCTGCTGAATAAATGATTTAGCCACACCCATTTCTGAGTTTGAACCAATCAGATGTTTTATGTAATTTATTACTTCAAATTTAAAAACTGTATGTCAAACAGTGTAGATCCTGATCAGATGGCTTCTGAAGAAGCCATCTGATCTGGATCTACTTCTGAAGAAGCCATCTGATCTGGATCTACACTGTTTGGAAGAGAAGGGGTTGTCATGATCAGCGGGGTAAGAGTTAAAGCCTACTTTGATATTGTAAAACTGGGGTTTACAGGGGTATACATTATTTTTCTTGCACATCAGACAAGGAAATCCGTGATTTTACCCTGGGATAGAAATTTATGTTCTGACCCTGCTATTCTGACCCAAAATCGAATATAATTGCGTGTTTGATAAATGGACTGGTTGATTACGACCTTGTATGCGCCGTTGTTAAGGTTGACGTCACAGTACGTTATGTGACGTCACTAAACATTCCTGCAGTGCCTACACAATATGGCGGACGTCGGTAACCGAAGAGACTGCAGCATTAAAAATCCGCACTAAGAAATGGAAGGTATGCAAGAAAAAGAATCCAATATGGGTGTGAGGGGTGGATAGAAAAATCCGTCCCTCGGGATCACTGTCCGGAATCACTCGGCAAGCCTCGTGATGCCTGACAGTGACCCTTGGGACGGATTTTTCTATCCACCCCTCACACCCATATAAGATTCTTATATTCCTATTTCTGCTCAAAAACATAGATTGTGGGTACCTGATAGAACCGCCTCACTGAGGTGGTTCTAAGGAATACCCACAATCTATGGTTTTGAGGCTCACAAACAGTTTGAGCAGAAATATGAAAAATATCAGATTTTTTAACTGAATATTTTCATTTTTGATGGTAAAATTTTCAATAAATTTGAATTGGTGTGTTTTCAAAATGCTCCTCCATATATCTGGAGCTGATGTGAACTGTGCTGGTCTGAGTTAGTTTTGTTAGTACTTACTAAGGTCAAGGTGCAGATCAGTAAACTGAGACAGACCAGTACCTGATCCCGCGGAGTTGGCGCTCAACTCCACTCCTGTATCATCTGCTGTCTCCCAGCCCTCACCATCGTCACTCTCGTCCACACTAGAACATCGCTCCGGAATAGAGTTTTGAATGACAACAATATGTTTATCAGCCTCTGCACCCACACCACTGTCGGTATCAGAATTCTCGTTATCCATTTTTTTGTAATAAACCCCTTTCAGATTCTCATATTCAACAATTTCCTCAGCACGTAGCTGTTTCTCAAGTTCTAGCTTTTTGTCATGAGAAGGTGGTGGGGTAGGAGATCTTATCGTTCGTTTTCGGACAGGTTTATCAATCACTGGACTGTCTTCCATTCCTTCTTCCGAATCTGACATTTGAGAGGCACCTGTTGAAGAACTACTTGCTATTGAATCAGTCTCATGTTTCTCTTGCTTTTGATTGGTCAATGAAATTGAGACTGGCTGTTGATTGGTCAAAGAGTCTGAGATCACATGGTCCTGTTTTGTCAAGGTGTGCGAGTCTACCATTATCACAGTTTTAATAGGTGTACTAGTGACACTGTTACTTACAGGCAAGTTAGTGCTTACACTTTTTGTGTCTCCTTTACCAGGAGATTCAGATATTACAGAAATATTTGTCTGCGAAATATCTGTGTCTTTACGAACTGAAAAATCAGTTTTTGTGTCATGTGACACTCCATCTGAGATTTCATTGGTGGAAGAAGCAGTACTTAATGCTGGTTTCTTAGCTGGTGGTGGTGTAAGACCTATTTCTCCTTTCTTGCTCTTGTCGTCTGCCTCCGACTATAAACAGAAAAGACAAATCAATTAGCCCTTAAAATGCCAAGAAAATCTGCATCTACCTACAAATGTCGTCTGTTTATGCCGTCTGCTGAATCTTCTTGCAAACTTTTCAAACATATTTTTGCATACAGGCAAACAGTATGGACCACAATCAGAGGAGCAGTCTGATCTGGATGAACACTCATTGCAACAATGACTTTTGAAGTAACTGGCAGACAACAAAGCAGATGACAATTGTTTGTTTGTTTTTGTATTGTAGTTTAATGGCCCAGTCAACACTATTTTAGGTTATTTTTAAGCTGGTCAGTTTACCTATCCACACTTTTCTTGGGCAAGCTTATACGCAAGCGGTTAACCAGTACAGTGCACATTCTTTCACCAGAAACTGACAACTGCCCTTCTAGAATCAGCGGAACGACAATTGTTGTTACAACTGTTGCGACTGCCAAATTAACCCCTTCTTTTGCAAACAGTGTAGATCCAGATCAGATGGCTTCTTCAGAAGCCATTTAATCAGGGTCTACACTGTTTGATATTCAGTTTGTGAATTTGAAGGAATAAATCACATCAAGTAATCTGACTGGTTAAGTCAGAAATGGGTGTGGCTATATTAATTATCTAACTAGAAAAAGTGTCCATAGGACATGGATGCCCCCGCCAAATGCCATTCATAAAAAAATATTACAAATGTACTTCAAATCAATCATAAATTATATTAAAATCATAAATGTAGGCCGTAGAGCAACGACAAAGTTCTTCTAAAAATAGCCACAGTGACCTTGACCTTGAGGTCATGACCTTGAAAGTCAAAGCAACTCGAGATATTATCATAAGAAACATTTGTGTGAAGTTCTATTAACATCCATCAATAAATATAGGCACTAGAGCGATGACAAAGTTTTTCTAAAAATAGCCACAGTGATCTTGACCTTGAAAGTTGAAATAGCCGGAGATATTGTCATAAGAAACATTTGTGTGAAGTTATACTAAAATCGGTGAAGAAATGTAAGCGCTAGAGCCATGACAAAGTTTTTCTAAAAATAGCCATAGTGACCTTGACCTTGAAAGTCAAACTTTCTCAAGGTATTGTCATAAGGAACATTTGTGTGAAGTTATATTGAAATCAGTGAAGAAATGTAGTCACTAGAGCGATGACAAAGTTTTTCTAAAAATAGCCATTGTGACCTTGACCTTGAAAGTCAAAATGGCTTGAGATATTGTCATAAGGAACATTTGTGTGAAGTTATATTGTAATCAGTTAAGAAATGTAGGCGCTAGAGCGATGACAAAGTTTTTCTGAAAATAGCCACAGTGACCTTGACCTTGAGGTCATGACCTTGAAAGTCGAACTCGCTCGAGATATTGTCATAAGAAACATTTGTGTGAAGTTATATTGAAATCAGTGAAGAAATGTAGGCGCTGGAGCGATGACAAAGTTTTTCTAAAAATAGCCACAGTGACCTTGACCTTGAGGTCATGACCTTGAAAGTCTAACTCGCTCGAGAATTTTTTGTAAGGAACATTTGTGTGAAGTTATAATGAAATTGGTGAAGAAATGTAGGCGCTACAGCGATGACAAAGTTTTTCTAAAAATAGCCACAGTGACCTTGACCTTGAGGTCATGACCTTGAAAGTCGAACTCGCTCGAGATTTTTTTATAAGGAACATTTGTGTGAAATTATGCTTTATCCCCCCTCACAACTATGTTATGCGAGGGGATAAAAATATTACAAATGTACTTCAAATCAATCATAAAATATATGCATCAAGGGCAGATAATCCAAAAACCAACAAGAGCACCGCAAGCGGGTGCCAACGCTCGTCTGCAGATTCTTTTAGAAAACAAAAGTTCTAAGTCAAATCAAATTGCAAGATGGAGTTATAAAACTTATAGGGAATGTAGCTCTTGTGATGGTGAGTATGTGTATGAAGTTTCATGAAGGTAGGCCAAATACTTTTGGAAATATGGTCAAGGTTAAGTTTTTTGGTTAATTTTTCGAAAAATAGGTCAAAGTTCAAAGGTCAAGGTCACAGGTCAAAAAGCGTGGTATGACTGAAAAGGTCTTGTCCCAAGGAACATTCATGTGAAGTTGGAAGGCTCTGTTGTGAATAGTATTGAAATAAGAGACAAAAACAATTTAAAAACAAGAGGGCCATGATGGCCCTGGATCGCTCACCTGATCAATAGTGTAACAAGTGGGCCCCAGAGAGGGCAATTATTGGCCCCAGGGCTTTAATGTGCATAATGTTGAGGGAGGTCTTAAAGGTGAAGCTTCATACCAAACATCAACAAAGGCTTTAATTTGAACAATCTTGGCAAAGGTCCACTAGATAAAGCTACACATCAAATATCTCAGACCTGGGCCTTGCGGTTTCAGAGAAGAAGATTTTTAAAGATTTTCCCTATATAAGCCTATGTAAAACCAAAGGGCCCCGGGGCAGGGACATTTTTGGCCTCAGCACTATTATTTGAATAATCTTGTTAGGGGTCCTTTAGATGAAGCTTCATACCAAATATAAAATACCTAGGCCTTGTGGTTTCAGAGAAGAAGATTTTTAAAGATTTTCCCTATATATATAAGTCTATGTAAAACCAAAGGGCCCTGGGGCGGGGGCATTTTTGGCCCAAGGGCTTTAATTTGAACAATCTTGGTAGAGGTCCACTAGATGAAGCTTCATACCAAATATCAAAGTCCTGGGCCTTGCGGTTTCAGAGAAGAAGATTTTTAAAGACTTTCCCTATATAAGCCTATGGGCCCGGGGGCGGGGGCATTTTTTGCCCCAGCTCTATAATTTGAACATTTTGGTAGGGGTCCACCAGATGAAGCTTCATACCAAATACCAAAGTCCTGGTCCTTGTGGTTTCAGAGAAGAAGATTTTTAAAGATTTTCCCTATAATTATAAGCCTATGTAAAACCAAAGGGCCCCGGGACGGGGGCGTTTTTGGCCCCAGCACTATAATTTAAACAATCTTGGTAGGGGTCCACTAGATGAAGCTTCCTACCAAAAATTAAAGTCCTGGGCCTTGTGGTTTTAGAGAAGAAGATTTTTAAAGATTTTCCCTATATAAGCCTATGTAAAACCAAAGGGCCCCGGGGCGGGGGCATTTTTGGCCCCAGCACTATAATTTGAACAATCTGGGTAGGGGTCCACTAGATGAAGCTTCATAACAAATAGCAAAGACCTAGGCCTTGCAGTTTCAGAGAAGAAGATTTTTAAAGATTTTCCCTATATAAGCCTATATAAAACCAAAGGGCCCCGTGGCGGGGGCATTTTTGGCCCCAGCACTATAATTTGAACAATCTTGGTAGGGGTCCACTAGATGAAGCTACATACCAAATATCAAAGTCCTGGGCCTTGTGGTTTCAGAGAAGAAGATTTTTAAAGATTTTCCCTATATAAGCCTATGTAAAACCAAAGGGCCACGGGGCGGGGGCATTTTTTGCCCCAGCACTATAATTTGAACAATCTTGGTAGAGGTCCACTACATGAAGCTTCATACCAAATATCAAAGACCTGGGCCTTGTGGTTTCAGAGAAGAAGATTTTTAAAGATTTTCCCTATATAAGCCAATGTAAAACCAAAGGGCCCCGTGGCGGGGGCATTTTTTGTCCCAGCACTATAATTTGAACAATCTTGGTAGGGGTCCACTAGATGAAGCTTCATACCAAATATCAAAGTCCTGGGCCTTGTGGTTTCAGAGAAGAAGATTTTTAAAGATTTTCCCTATATAAGCCTATGTAAAACCAAAGGGCCCCGGCGGGGCGGGGGCATTTTTGGCCCCAGCACTATAATTTGAACAATCTTGGTAGGGGTCCACTAGATGAAGCTTCATACCAAATATCAAAGACCTGGGCCTTGTGGTTTCAGAGAAGAAGATTTTTTAAGTTTTTTGTGAAAAAAATCTATTTTTGGCTCCTGTGACCTAGATGTGCAACGGACCAGAACCATTTGAACAACTTTGAAAGGGGACCACCTAAGGATCATTCCTGTGAAGTTTGGTCAAAATCCATTCAGTGGTTTAGGAGGAGATGTCGGTTAAAGAAATTGTTTACGCACGCACGCACGACGGATGACGGACAAAAAGTGATCCCAAAAGCTCACCTCGTCACTATGTGACGTTGAGCTAAAAATGGAGAGAAAAGGGGAGATAATTCAATCAAATTGCAAGATGGAGTTATAAAACTTGTAGGGAATGTAGCTCTTGTGATGGTGAGTATGTGTATGAAGTTTCATGAAGGTAGGTCAAATACTTTTGGAAATATGGTCAAGGTTAAGGTTTTCGGTTAAATTTTCGAAAAATAGGTCAAAGTTCAAAGGTCAAGGTCACAGATCATAAAGTGTGTTATCACTTAAAAGGTCTTGTTCCAAGGAACATTCATGTGAAGTTTGAAGGCTCTGTTGTGAATAGTATTAAAATGAGAGCAAAAAATGTGTTTCAGAAAAAAAATTGGAAAAGGGGAGATAATTCAGCCAAAATCAACAATGTTGTTATGGTCCTTGGTCAAAATGTAGCTCTTGTGATGATGAGTGTGTGTATGAAGTTTCATGAGGCTAGGTCTATTACTTTTTAAGTTATAGCCAAGGTTAAGTTTTTTTGGAACAACGCAGGACGACAACGCAGATGCCGGAGTGATGACAATAGCTCGAAAGTTTTTTTTAAAAAAAAAACAGACGAGCTAAAAATGCAATAGTTGTCTTCCTTGTTCATGACACATCGTCTCAGTGTGATGAATGCACCTGTGAAGTTTCATGAATATATTCCATATGGTTTGGGAGTTATGGCCCGGACACGGTTTACTATTGGGTACTAAGTCAAGGGCAGATAATTCAAAAACCAAAAATGCAAAAGTTGTCTTCCTTGTTCATGGCACATCGTCTCAGTGTGATGAATTCACCCGTGAAGTTTCATGAATATATTCCATATGGTTTAGGAGTTATGGCCCGGACACGGTTTACTATATGGTACTAAGTCAAGGGCAGATAATTCAAAAACCAAAAATGCAAGAGTTGTCTTCCTTGTTCATGACACATCGTCTAAGTGTGATGAATGCACCTGTGAAGTTTCATTAATATATTCTATAGGGTTTAGGAGTTATGGCCCGGACACGACATACCATTTGACTATATATGGATGTAAGTCAAGGGCAGATAATTCAAAAACTTAACAAGCAAGAGTTGTCTTCCTTGTTCATGACACATCGTCTCAGTGCGATGAATGCACCTGTGAAGTTTCATGAATATATTCCATACGGTTTAGGAGTTATGGCCCGGACACGGTTTACTATATGGTGCTAAGTCAAGGGCAGATAATTCAAAAACCCAAAAAGCAAGAGTTGTCTTCCTTGTTCATGACACATCGTCTCAGTGTGATGAATGCAACTGTGAAGTTTCATATATTCCATACGGTTTAGGAGTTATGGCCCGGACACCGGACGAACGAAAACACGGACGAACGGACGTTCTTAGTAGAGGTACCTTGTGGGGTTACTAATGTAAAGTCTACGGAGACTTTAACCCCATAACGCACCACTGTACAGAGTTTTAACCCCACATACGAAATTTTTAACCCCACTAACTATAAAGTTACTGTGCCTTACGGAATAAACCTCATTAAGTTGAATTGGGCAGAATCCTAACCCCACTAGGTACCTCTAGTCTGCCCGGACAAACGGACGAACGGACAGGGGTAACACTTAATGCCCTTCCGGTATTCTCCGAATACGCGGGGGCATAATGAGATAAGGTCAAGGGTTAAACTGCCACAGTCAGTAGCCATTCTAATGATTGGATAACTTCAAACTTCAAAAATCTGTGACAGTATATTCTGTGATATAACAATACTATAGGGATCCAGGCATTGTCACTTAACATTGCTTTTCATTGGCTGGAATAATGAAATAAGGCTTAAAACAGCTGTGCAAATAGAACAATATCAAAACAGAGTGAACAAGAAAAGAGTCTGAAAGACAGCCAAATCCCTCGCCTCACTTTGTATCAAGGCTCAACCTTGTGACCTTCACCTGTGACCTTGACCTTCAGTTGGCATGGTTTATTTATGGTTCAGCACATCAGCTCACTGTGGGGTTTATTTCACAAAAGTTTAATGAAAATCCTTCTAGGGGTAAAGGAGATATGGAACGGACACAAAATTCAAAGTTTCAAATTCTTGACCTTCAACTGTGACCTTGACCTTGAGTTGGCATGGTTTATTTATGGGTTCTGCACATTAGCTCACTGAGAAGAATATTTGACCAAAGTTTAATGAAAATCCTTCCAAGGGTAAAGGAGATATGGAACGGACACAAAATTCCAAGTTTCAAACTCGTGACCTTCAACCTACCTTGACCTTGAGTCGGCATGATTTCTGCACACCAGTTCAATGAGACAAATAATTGACCAAAGTTTAATGAAAATCTATCAATGGGTTCAGGAGATACGGATCAGACAAGAAAGTGTTACGGACAGACAGACGACGGACGGACGGATGGAAGAATGGATGGACTTGATTCATTTATGAGCTCTGCACATGAGCTCACTGAGGGGAATAATTGACCAAAGTTTAATGAAAATCCTTTGAGGGGTAAAGGAGATACGGAACAGACAAAAATTCAAAGTTTTAAACTGGTGTCCTTTAAATGTGACCTTCAACCATGACCGTGACCTTGAGTCGGTATGATTCATTTATTGGTTCTGCACACCAGCTCACTGAGACGAATAATTGACCAAAGTTTAATGAAAATCTATCAAAGGGTTCAGGAGATATGGAGCGGACAAGAAAGTGTTACCGACAGACAGACAGATGGATGGACAGAAGGATGGATGTTGGAACATTTCGGGTTTAAGGGCTATTTCTTTTGTTATTTTCTTTTGTTTGGTTTAGGGGCTAACCTCCTAAACCTTTTGTTTACGGAATAAATCTATTATTTTCCAATCATTTTCGATTGTTATCTTATCCTAATACTAGCCCCTAAACCCTGGATGTTCGCCTGTCCATCCATCCGTCTGTCCATCCCTCTATCTGTCTGTCCATCCATCTCTCTGTCCGCACTAACAAATGTATAGTTAGGTGGCTATGTAAATGGACAGAATCAATGTAAGTCTATGGGATTTATTCCGTTAGGCACCGAAAATACTTCTTTTCTGTGGCTAAAAGTAGCCACTTAAGTATCAATCCTGCCAAAAATAGCCAGATGGACGGACAGACGAAGGCCAATCCTATACACCGCTAGAAACTGGAAGTATTGCATTACCCAAGCAGTGCTGATCACACAGCACAGATGTGCAGGCAGAGCTGTACCTTTGTCGTTTACAAACAAAATTGAAAACATTACCTTTATTCCAAGATCTTCCTTTAATCTTGATATGTATTCCTGGTTACCCTCGTAAGCTGGTGGTCCCCTTGTGAGGTCAACAATTCTCTCGTTGTCAGGGATACCCTGGTTACCAGCTTCATCTATCACCATGGAAACAAGGTCCTCTGGGTAACTCCAGGGAGCCGTGAACACTTTGTGCTTCCCTTCATAAGGTGGAACTGAAACAAAACCATGATACCGTATTGTTCCTAAGTACTGGGACAGACAGGCCTAAGCAAACAGTGTAGACCCAGATCAGACTGCTCCTGAAGGAGCAGTCTGATCAGTGTCTATACTGTTTGCCATTCTGTCTGCACTTTTTGCACTCAAGAAACAAATTTGTTAAAATTTTAGGAGACTTACAGCAAGTCCTCAAGGTGTCTGAATTTTTAAGATTTTTATCGTACACTTAAAAAAAAATATATTTATTTTTTTAAAACACAGCTAGACATTACATGAACATCACAACTTCTTTGTTACACTATTGTTTGGTCCAAAGTAGATTTTATACAAAATCTACTTTTAATAGGTAATTGAGACGGTTCCATTTGTTCGTTTTTGTGTTTTCTTCACCCAGTGTCTCTTAACCCTTAAGATGCCGAGAAAAACTACATCTTAAAATGTTGTCTGCTTATGTCATCTGCTGAATCTTCTTGGAAACTTTAAAAAAAATCGCACACAGACAAACAGTGTGGACCCAGATAAGAGTTCCTAGAGGAGCAGTCTAATCTGGGTCCACACTGTTTGCAAAATTGACTTTTAAAGTAACAAAACAGGTGACAAAACAGACGACATTTGTCATGATTGGCGTCTTTTGGGTTAATGATAATATTATTAAGTGTACATATTGAAGAACAATGTTATAAAGAGAATGTAGCGAACATACAAACTTAAACAAAATGTCTAGCCATGGAAGAAAATTTGGATATAATGTCAAGCCCTAGATTTAGGAAAAAGAATGAAAACAATGCACTGTCTTTTTATCTCAGACGCGGATATTGCAGAGATGGATATTGCAAAGAGACGGATAAAACAAAAAGACAAACACTTGATATAGTAGATCGTCTAAAAATGACTACTAGATGTATAATAGATCCTCTAAAACACTGCGTTTCAACTAATTCCCTGCATTTAACCTTTACCACTCTGTGCTAATTCGGCAGACCGCACATTGTTTGTATTTTTCCCTGAAAACCGGTTTGACAAATCCTGCTTTCTGGGAAGAATATTCCATAATATTCTCTGCCGAAAACAATACCCAGCATGCCGAGTGTTAGTTTTTAACCAGTCAGAATATAGATTGATTTATAATAAGGATGTTTTGTACTTATCTTGACAATGTTTATTTTAGATCTATATACTTTTTTCCTTGTCCAAGCAGAAAGGGCCCTTTGTACAGATTTTACTCTTGGAAGACAGCAGACATTTTTGATGGCAATGCCTTGCCTTAACCCATTGTATACTAGTGGACTCTTCGGACAAGTCCATTTTGTCATATAAGAGATGTCAGGTCTATATTTCGTTCTTATTCTATTTTTGACGGAAAATTCTATTAGTGCCGGCCCTGATCAGACGCCGCGCTCTGGGGTGTCTGATCTGGGCCTGCACTGTATGCCAAGGTACAGCTTTAGGGGTTTCCCCGCATATAATGGATTAACTCATTTTGTACTGGAAAGTGGAAACCCCAAAACGGGATACTAGCAAGCAGTTCAGGCCATCAGATGCCACAGAACATGACATCTGATCAGGGCCTACATGGTTTGCAAAAAAGCTCAGCAATTTGTAAATTTCATGATTACACAACCTGTCACCCCAAATCTTGTAATGGCCTCCTTATATACAAGGAGGAAGATTCCATTTGGTACAAAATTAAAGAACATTTAAAAGATATCCCAGTTATACCTCCTGAGCAGGCACTCAGTAGCTCAAATTCCCTGTGTCTCGTGCAAATTTTCATGGTACCAAAGGTTTCCGAGTCAGTTTTTTTTCTTATTTTTCATTGAAAATTAGACTTCACATTACATGTGAATCATTTCTTATTCAAGCTGCATGTATATTTCTCTGTTTGTTTGATTTGAGGTTTGAAAGTCCCCATCAACACTGTATAGGTCATTTTGGTGATGTTGCTTCAAATTTTGTGGGACTTTTACCCGACATTGAGATGAAATGACACCTCAAGCCCTGTCGCCCGATGAAACAGATAGGGTTTATAAGCATGGACGGTCCGACTGGCACGGCTTTGCCTGGGCAAGCTTAGAGCCTCTAAGCAGTTTACCAGTACTCGTGTGCAATTGGTTTCAGCTCTGCGTGGAAGCATCATGCAGCCCATCTATTTCTTCAAGCCCCGATGGGTGGGGGCCGGTATTCTTCTCTGAAAACTAGAAAAATAAGTTGTCCTGGTCAGCTCTTGAATTCTCTGTTGAGCTTGAACAGTTAACTTTTTATCAATCAAGCCTTGTCTTCTTGTAAATAATACTTTTTAAAACATCAAAGCTTAGTTTCATTTTTATGGTCTTCAATATTTAATGTGAAAGTTACTGTCATGTAAAACTATTAAACTTCAAGGGCCATTGGTGTAGTTGGATCAACTAGTGAAACTGTAACCCATTCTATGTGGGAATACCTTGGCAAACTGTGCAGGCCCAGATCAGACACCGTAGAATATAAGAATCTTATATGGGTGTGAGGGGGTGGATGGAAAAATCCGTCCCGAGGGTCACTGTCCGGCATCACGAGGCTTTGCCTCGTGATACCGGACAGTGATCCCGAGGGACGGATTTTTCTATCCACCCCTCACCCCATATAGGATTCTTTTTCTTGCATACCTTCCATTTCTATTGCGAATTTTTAATGCTGCTGTCACTTCTGTTACCGACGTCCGCCATTTTGTGATGACACAACAGGAATGTTTAGTGACGTCACGCATGATGCCGCCGCGCATGAGGTTGTAATCAACCAGTGCATTTATCAAACACGCGGTTATATTCGATTTGGGGTCGGAAAACCAGGGTCAGAACATAAATTTCTATCCCAGGGCAAAATCGCGGATTTTCTTGTCTGGTGTGCAAGAATGCGGCATCTGATCAGGGCCTGCATGATTTGCAAACAGAATTGCCAGTCAAAAAATAGAAAAACAAAAATATATACCTGACATCCCTTAAATGACAAATGGCTTTTGTCCAACATAATAGCAATGGAAGGGTCCACTAGCATACAGACAAGTATTATACATTGAGTAAAAGTGACAATCACAATCAAAGCAGATAACATATACAGATATTTCTTTCTAACTGTTCAAACAAAATAAGGCTTGGCATTTCATGCGAATTATCTGACACTGATGTAGTGACAAGTCTGTGTTTATTTTATTTTATTTTATTTTTATTTTTTGGCTGAAAAAAAAAAAAAATGATGTCAGCTATATGTTTGTGTATCCCTCATTCAGCTTAACATGACAATCTCTACCTTTGCAAACAGTGCAGTTCCAGAGAACAGATGCAATCTGATCAGAATCCACACTGTCATGCAGTTTAGTAACTGAATAAATACATTATAACAAGTAATTTGATTGGTTGATGGTCAGAAATGGGTGTGACTAAATTGATTTATTCAGCAGGATAAGGTTCATGTTCTATAGGATAACATCAAATGTAAGCCAGAAAATGTGTAACGAATCCTTATCTCACATCCAATAAGGTGGATTCTTACACTTGCGTTTTCTGCATGCAGTGTCCTCTGGTCAGAGACCACCTTTGGGACTGTTCAAAAGTGGTCTTAAAGACCACTTTTGAACAGTCCCAAAGGGGATCTAAATATATGAATGGCTTTATCATATGACGTCGCATCTGAGAATGTAATAACGTTATGCAATAAATTCGGTAATCCACCAGTGGATTAAATAAGCAAATTAGTTAGATACGCTCAGTAATGTTACATGTACAACATCCTTAATGATGTCACATTTACTAAGTGTGAAATATTGACATTTTTGTACAAAAATCATGAATTAAATGCATTTAAAATGTCATATGATAAACAGAATATTCGTGCCCATGTATTATTAAATTTATAAAACTCATTGAGGGAAGAGATAAAATGCTTGGTAAAGCCTCGCATTTTATCTCTTTTCCTCAACTCGTTTAATAAATTCAATAATACATGAACACTCATATAAGATCCTCTATTATTAAACTCAATGAGGAAATGGGATAAAATGCTCGGCAAAGCCTCACATTTTATCCTTTTCCTCAGCTCGTTTAATAAATTCAATAATACATGAAGACTCTTATAAGATCTTCTATTATTAAACTCATTGAGGAAAAGGGGAAAAAATGCTCGGCAAAGCCTTGTCTCGCATTTTATCCCTTTTCCTCAACTTGTTTGATAAACTCAATAATACCTGAACACTTATGTAAAATCCTCCATATCTGGAGATTTATTAAACTTGTTCAGGAAAAAGGATAAAATGCTCGGCACAGCCTCACATTTTATCCCTTTTCCTCAACTTGTTTAATCAATTCAATAATACATGAGCACTTTAAATATGTAAGATCCTCTATATCTGGAGATTTATTAAAGTCATTGAGGAAAAAGGATAAAAAGCTCAGCAAAGCATTGTCTCGCATTTTATCCCTTTTCCTCAACTTGTTTAATAAATTCAATAATACATGAAAGAATTCTCAAGTGATAGTTCTAGTTAATGATGGTAAACAAGCTATTGGTGTTTGAGCTGTTCAAGTTTGAACTTTGGGAACCAGTACTCACTGTCTGGATCATCACTCTGTTTCCCAGCATTCTTCTGCAGCAATGTCTTGTTGGGGTCTACAAATATTCTGTAATAACCATTGACCATGCTTACAAAGTTGGTGGCATCTTCCTTCAGCAAACCAAGATTTAATGTCTGGAATGAGATGGTAAAAAGTTTATCGAAGTACTGATAGCTCTCTCTGAGTGTAGGCTGGGAATATAAGAATCTTATATGGGTGTGAGGGGTGGAAGGAAAAATCCGTCCCGAGGGACACTGTCCGGCATCACGAGGCTTGCCGAGTGATGCCGGACAGTGATCCCGAGGGACGGATTTTTCTATCCACCCCTCACACCCATATTGGATTCTTTTTCTTGCAAACCTTCCATTTCTTAGCGCGGATTTTTAATGCTGCAATCACTTCGGTTACCAACGTCTGCCATATTGTGTTGACACTGCAGGAATGTTTAGTGATATCACGTAACGTGCTGTGAGGTCAGCCTTAACAACGGCGCATACGAGGTCATAATCAACCAGTGCATTTATCAAACACGCGATTACATTCGAATTTGCGTCGAAACACTAGGGTCAGAACAGAAATTTCTTGCACACCAGACAAGGAAATCCGTGATTTTACCCTGGGATAGAAATTTATGTTCTGACCCTGGTGTTCCGACCCCAAATGGAATATAATCGTGTGTTTGATAAATGCACTTGTTGATTACAACCTCATGTGCGGCGTCGTCATGTGTGACGTCACTAAACATTCCTGTTGTGTCATCACAAAATGGCGGACGTCGGTTACCGAAGTGACAGCAGCATTAAAAATTCGCAATAGAAATGGAAGGTATGCAAGAAAACGAATCCAATATGGGTGTGAGGGGTGGATAGAAAAATCCGTCCCTCGGGATCACTGTCCGGCATCACTCGGCAAGCCTCGTGATGCCGGACAGTGACCCTTGGGACGGATTTTTCCATCCACCCCTCAAACCCATATAAGATTCTTATATTCTATGCCAGGGTAAAATCACGGATTTCCTTGTCTGGTGTGCAAGAAATAGTCATTACAACAACACACCAAGTAATCTGATTGGTTTAAAGTCAGAAATAGATGTGGCTAAATTAATAATTTATTGGGATAAGGGTTAAGGCAGTGGCAGCTATAGAAATCAATATTAGAAGTAAATGAATATTTTGGTCCTTTCAAAATTATTTTTCATATCCTAGAGTCAAGAATTATTTTTAATTTCCCAGTAATTATATGGCTAGCTGCTGGACAGTAATATTTTTCAAGTCTTTATAATCTCAGGTATCAGGAGTGTTATAACTTATATCAATATCAAGACCTGAAACTAATTTATTGAAATGAAAAACAAATGATAGATCGAACAGGTTTGCTGTACATATAGCAAATTATGGGTGTTTCAGTATTTAGTAAATATGTAGGGATGGATGAAATCACTGAACTGTCCCGGAAGATACTAAGTAAATCTATAAAATTCAAACTCTTAAGATATTTTGATGTAATAAGGTTTGTGATTTGTAAGGACGAAGAGCATGTTGAGTATAACCTCTTGTTAAGAGAGCTGTATCATAAAACTGATTAGAACTATCATTCAATTTATTTGCCTCAGTGACCAGAATACGTAATACACAGAAATGAGGTGGTATTAACGAGCACCAACAACCTATATTTGGAGTAAATATAAGAAATCAAAGCACTGAGAGTACTGGTGGGTCGATTGTCTCTGGGTATAGTTAGGAAAAATGGGCCTGAGCGTGGACTGTTTTGTTTAACCCTTAAACTCCTTTACTGAAAGCAAACCATGTAGACCCTGATCAGACGCTGCGTTTTTCCGCGCCTGACCCTTAAATTCCTATACTCTAAGCAAGCAGTGAAGACCCTGATCAGACGCCGCGTTCTGTAGCGTCTGATCTGGGTCTACACTGTTTGCCTAGCCCAACCCATGATTCCAGCCCAAATTTTACAGTTAACCTTTTCACCTAAACACGCTGAACTCACTGCGATAAAATTCTATAAATAATCTGCGTGGATTCCTACAAATCAGTGATAGTCACATGGCCTCTAGCACTAATAGAGGTTTTGTCCTTTATACCTTTGGGTTGATTGATAAACAATCGACCCAATAAGAAAAATATCACAAACTTTCTTCAGAAAAGTCACCATTTTGGAAAGACTGCAAAGTGTTATATGGGCATGTTACCATAATGGAATATGAGAATCTTATATGGGTGTGAGGGGTGGATGGAAAAATCCGTCCCGAGGGTCACTGTCCGGCATCACGAGGCTTGCCGAGTGATGCCGGACAGGGATCCCGAGGGAGGGATTTTTCCATCCACCCCTCACACCCATATAAGATTCCTTTTCTTGCATACCTTCCATTTCTATTGCCAATTTTTAATGCTTCTGTCACTTCGGTTACCGACGTCCACCATTTTGTGATGACACGACAGGAATGTTTAGTGATTCACGCATGATGACGCGCGCATGAGGTTGTAATCAACCAGTGCATTTATCAAACACACGATTATATTTGATTTGGGGTCGCAACACCAGGGTCAGAACATAAATTTCTATCCCAGGGTAAAATCACAGATTTCCTTGTCCAGTGTGCAAGAAAATGCTGTCTGCTATATTTATGATCAGCACTCAAAGTATTTACTCTGGTCTTGCAACACCAGGATTTATCCTATCTTTGCAAACAGTGTAAAATCAGACAAGATTGCTTCTGAATCTACACTGTTTGTCATTCAATTTCTGAATTTGTTGGAATTAATTAATCAAGAAATTTAAGTGGTTTAAGTCAAAAGCATTTGCGGATTGTTTCTTATTCATTTAGCAGGACAGTTAACTCTTATCTTGCTGTTCACGACAACCCATATCTTTGCAAACAGTGTAGATCCAGATCAGATGGCTTCTGAAGAAGCCATCTGATCAGGATCTGCACTGTTTGGCATTCAGTTTATGAATTTGCAGCAATAAATTACTTTAAGTAATTTGATTGGTTGATAGACAGAAATGGGTGTGGTTTAAATGAATATTCAGCAGGATAAGGGTTAAGCAATAATTGGTTAGCTATGGTTTTAAGAATGAGTCACTAGCTGATTAACCCATAAAATGCCAATCACGACAATTGTCTTCTGCTGTCCATCTGCCGGTTACCTTTAAAGCCATTTTTTTGCAAACAGTGTAGACCCAGATCAGACACCCACACTGTTGGCCTGTGTGCAAGATTCAGCAGACCATATAAGCAGACCACATCAGATGTTACATCACGAAAACATGCCTATATAATTTTTACCCCCTTCAACCCCACTTTTAAATAGTAAAACTGGGGTTTACAGGGGTAAACAGTATTTTCTTATATACCCACTCAAAAAAGTAACTATACCAACTTCCGGGTAAATACCAGTAGCTATCCGGCAGCCATTCAGCTAAGCGTGGTTGTAAACATGCGAATCGGACGTTTAGCTACAAAATGCATACATTAACTTTTGTCCATACTATTCTGCTCAAGAGTTGTCTTGCAATATGTGCCTAGAAAGGTTTTGAAAGGAATTTAGCATTGCGCATGCGCAGATGATCATTTTTTGTCAGAGATGAAAGATCATGACCTCTGATCATCGAAACTCACTTTACATTTCCAATATCTCATGATTTTGCCCTACAATCAAAGCTTTAATTTGTTAAATTCTCAGATTATCTCCTTTTCAATTAAAAATATAGCAATTTTCAAACTGTTGCTATTTCTATACCTGTCATTCAATTTTTGAAGTTTCTTTAAAAAGCGCTTTGTTGCCACCATTGTTGTTAATCATGATGGAAATTAATGTAGAAAATTCATGAAGCATGTAGCACTACCCATTGCAATTTTCTATGGAGTTTCAATGGAAATCAGCATTTTGCACAAAACTTCAAAGAATGGGAGGCCTATACGCGATCGTCTGTTTCTCTTAGCGAATGGAAATAACGTTACAAACCTTTTGTAAATAGACACACAGGGTATCTAATAAAAGGTTACATTTATCAAAGTTTGAAATCTTGTGCTAAGTGTATTTTTTATGGTGTTAAATCTTGGCCGTTGAATGATTTATTCTGCGAAATTGTCACAGTGACCCCTTGGGTGTTTAAAACAATAGCCCAGGCTGGCGAGTTTACATGAACAAAAACAGTTTGGACTTTTACATGGTAAAATGAGTCCTCTAACTAAAACAAAACAAATTTTGTGTGTTTTTCATTTGTAGTAACTATGGTAACAGAAGCAATTTTATGTATAGGAACTTTTTTGGCTCAGTATATATGCTTAAAAGCATAGATTGTGGGTACTCAATAGAACCGCCTAATCGAGGCGGTTCTATTGAGTCCCCACAATCTATGTTTTGAGCAGAAATAAGAAAAAAAAATCACAATTTTTCCTCTTAAAATCTCCATTTTTTGGCTGAAAAAAAATGACAATGTATTTGTATAGGCGTGTTTTTGTAATGTTTTGGAAGATGTTGTTTTTCTCTGCAGCTGAAAGGCCAACCCTCCCACACAGTGGGATTTACACAGGTCATCATTACTCTGAGTTGTCAAAATAAACAATCAAATCAATTCATGAAAAAATTGCCTTTAACGCTTATCTTGCTGAATATTCATTTAAGCCACACCCATTTCTGTCTATCAACCAATCAAATTACTTGATGTAATTTATTGCTACAAATTCATAAACTGATTGCCAAACAGTGTAGATCCTGATCAGATGGCTTCTTCAGAAGTCATCTGATCTGGATCTATACTGTTTGCAAAGATACAGGTTGTCGTGAACAGCATGATAAGGGTTAACCCACTGAAAACTTATGCACTCTGCCATTGTGATATATTGGACCTGACCATCTACCATTTAAGACATTTGGGATCATTTTGTTTTGTTTTCATTCTATTTTTTACAGCAAAGAGTGTAGACACTGATCAGGTGCCGCATTATACGAGCCCCGCCAAGCGAATTTGTGTCTTAGAGCATTCCGTCATGACAAATTTTAACTGCGCATGCCCAGCCATTCAGAGGGGCCAGGGATATGGCTTTCTGTCTGAAGGTTCCTCTTGATTCACTGCTTGTATGAGCGAGCAGCGAAGGTTCTGGCGAGACTGCACTGATGCGCAGGCTCGCCTGAACCTTCGCTGCTCGCATAGGCGATAAGTACCAAAATCGCTTGACGGGGCCCCTATAAATGTGCAGGCCCAGATCAGATGCTGCCAGAATGCACCATCATATCAGGGGATTTCACAGCTTGCAAAACATTCAGACATTTTCTGATCAATTTTCTTAACCCATTGTATACTGCTGGACTCTTCCATTGCTACATGTGGGAAAGTCCATTTGTAATTTAAGGAGTGTCAGGTCTATTTTTTCAATTTTTGACAGTTTTGATTTGTTTGATTTGAGGTTAACGTCCCCGTCAACACTGTAAAGGTCATTTTGGAGACGTTGCTTCGTTGCTTCCAATTTTGTTGGACTTTTACCCGACACTGAGATGAAATGACATCTCAAGCCCTGTCACCCAATGAAACCAATAGGGTTTATTAGCATGGACGGTCCGCCTCGCACCGCGGTTCCTGGACAGGCTTAGATCCTCTAAGCGGTTTACCAGTACTAGTGTGCGGTCCGGATTCAGCTCTGCGTGGAAGCATCATGCAGCCAATATATTCATTCAAGCCCCTATGTGCTGGGGCCCTCAATCAATTTTTGACAGAAAATCCTCATAGCAAACAGTACAGACTATGATCAGATGCCTCCTGCTGCGGCATCTGATCTGGGTCTGCACTGTTTGCGGTAGATACTGCACAAAATCTACGCACCCCTAGAAGTGGACATGTTTTTCTGTAACGTAACGTAACGTGTAACGGAGTGTTTGTGACTGTATCCTTATATAGACCTAGTTCAAATTAAAATAGGAGTTACAGTCTTGTTACGAAACGTTTCAGTCTGTTTCGTAACGGATTTGTAACAGAAACAAGAAAACACATGTATGTTACAGTCCTGTTTCGTAACGTTTCATTCCGTTACGTAACAGAACTGTAACAGATTCTCCTTGCATCTTGTTTCAAGATAAAAAAAATGAAACGTAACGTAACGGCGTAACAGAATCCCGTTACGTAACGGTCCAGTCCGTTACGTAACGGATTTGTAACAGAAACAAGAAAACACATGTATGTTACAGTCCTGTTTCGTAACGTTTCAATCTGTTACGTAACAGAACTGTAACAGAGTCTCCTTGCATCTTGTTTCAAGAAAAAAAAAGTGAAACGTAACGTAACGGCGTAACAGAATCCCGTTACGTAACAGTCCAGTCCGTTACGTAACGGATTTGTAACAGAAACAAGAATACACATGTATGTTACAGTCCTGTTTCGTAACGTTTCAATCTGTTACGTAACAGAACTGTAACAGATTCTCCATACATCTTGTTTCAAGAATAAAAAAGTGAAACGTAACGTAACGGCGTAACAGAATCCCGTTACGTAACGGTCCAGTCCGTTACGTAACGGATTTGTAACAGAAACAAGAAAACACATGTATGTTACAGTCCTGTTTCGTAACGTTTCATTCTGTTACGTAACAGAACTGTAACAGATTCTTCTTGCATCTTGTTTCAAGAAAAAAAAAGTGAAACGTAACGTAACGGCGTAACAGAATCCCGTTACGTAACAGTCCAGTCCGTTACGTAACGGATTTGTAACAGAAACAAGAATACACATGTATGTTACAGTCCTGTTTTGTAACGTTTCAATCTGTTACGTAACAGAACTGTAACAGAGTCTCCTTGCATCTTGTTTCAAGAAAAAAAAAGTGAAACGTAACGTAACGGCGTAACAGAATCCCGTTACGTAACAGTCCAGTCCGTTACGTAACGGATTTGTAACAGAAACAAGAATACACATGTATGTTACAGTCCTGTTTTGTAACGTTTCAATCTGTTACGTAACAGAACTGTAACAGATTCCCCATACATCTTGTTTCAAGAATAAAAAAGTGAAACGTAACGTAACGGCGTAACAGAATCCCGTTACGTAACAGTCCAGTCCGTTACGTAACGGATTTGTAACAGAAACAAGAAAACACATGTATGTTACAGTCCTGTTTCGTAACGTTTCATTCTGTTACGTAACAGAACTGTAACAGATTCTTCTTGCATCTTGTTTCAAGAAAAAAAAAGTGAAACGTAACGTAACGGCGTAACAGAATCCCGTTACGTAACAGTCCAGTCCGTTACGTAACGGATTTGTAACAGAAACAAGAATACACATGTATGTTACAGTCCTGTTTCGTAACGTTTCAATCTGTTACGTAACAGAAATGTAACAGAGTCTCCTTGCATCTTGTTTCAAGAAAAAAAAAGTGAAACGTAACGTAACGGCGTAACAGAATCCCGTTACGTAACGGTCCAGTCCGTTACGTAACGGATTTGTAACAGAAACAAGAAAACACATGTATGTTACAGTCCTGTTTCGTAACGTTTCAATCTGTTACGTAACAGAACTGTAACAGAGTCTCCTTGCATCTTTTTTCAAGAAAAAAAAAGTGAAACGTAACGTAACGGCGTAACAGAATCCCGTTACGTAACGGTCCAGTCCGTTACGTAACGGATTTGTAACAGAAACAAGAAAACAACTATGTTACATTCCTGTTTCGTAACGTTTCATTCTGTTACGTAACAGAACTGTAACAGATTCTCCATACATCTTGTTTCAAGAATAAAAAAGTGAAACGTAACGGCGTAACAGAATCCCGTTACGTAATGGTCCAGTCCGTTACGTAACGGATTTGTAACAGAAACAAGAAAACACATGTTTGTTACAGTCCTGTTTCGTAACGTTTCATTCTGTTACGTAACAGAACTGTAACAGATTCTTCTTGCATCTTGTTTCAAGAAAAAAAATGTGAAACGTAACGTAACGGCGTAACAGAATCCCGTTACGTAACGGTCCAGTCCGTTACGTAACGGATTTGTAACAGAAACAAGAAAACACATGTATGTTACAGTCCTGTTTCGTAACGTTTCATTCTGTTACGTAACAGAACTGTAACAGATTCTTCTTGCATCTTGTTTCAAGAAAAAAAAAGTGAAACGTAACGTAACGGCGTAACAGAATCCCGTTACGTAACAGTCCAGTCCGTTACGTAACGGATTTGTAGCAGAAACAAGAATACACATGTATGTTACAGTCCTGTTTTGTAACGTTTCAATCTGTTACGTAACAGAACTGTAACAGAGTCTCCTTGCATCTTGTTTCAAGAAAAAAAAAGTGAAACGTAACGTAACGGCGTAACAGAATCCCGTTACGTAACAGTCCAGTCCGTTACGTAACGGATTTGTAACAGAAACAAGAATACACATGTATGTTACAGTCCTGTTTTGTAACGTTTCAATCTGTTACGTAACAGAACTGTAACAGATTCCCCATACATCTTGTTTCAAGAATAAAAAAGTGAAACGTAACGTAACGGCGTAACAGAATCCCGTTACGTAACAGTCCAGTCCGTTACGTAACGGATTTGTAACAGAAACAAGAAAACACATGTATGTTACAGTCCTGTTTCGTAACGTTTCATTCTGTTACGTAACAGAACTGTAACAGATTCTTCTTGCATCTTGTTTCAAGAAAAAAAAAGTGAAACGTAACGTAACGGCGTAACAGAATCCCGTTACGTAACAGTCCAGTCCGTTACGTAACGGATTTGTAACAGAAACAAGAATACACATGTATGTTACAGTCCTGTTTTGTAACGTTTCAATCTGTTACGTAACAGAAATGTAACAGAGTCTCCTTGCATCTTGTTTCAAGAAAAAAAAAGTGAAACGTAACGTAACGGCGTAACAGAATCCCGTTACGTAACGGTCCAGTCCGTTACGTAACGGATTTGTAACAGAAACAAGAAAACACATGTATGTTACAGTCCTGTTTCGTAACGTTTCAATCTGTTACGTAACAGAACTGTAACAGAGTCTCCTTGCATCTTTTTTCAAGAAAAAAAAAGTGAAACGTAACGTAACGGCGTAACAGAATCCCGTTACGTAACGGTCCAGTCCGTTACGTAACGGATTTGTAACAGAAACAAGAAAACAACTATGTTACATTCCTGTTTCGTAACGTTTCATTCTGTTACGTAACAGAACTGTAACAGATTCTCCATACATCTTGTTTCAAGAATAAAAAAGTGAAACGTAACGGCGTAACAGAATCCCGTTACGTAATGGTCCAGTCCGTTACGTAACGGATTTGTAACAGAAACAAGAAAACACATGTTTGTTACAGTCCTGTTTCGTAACGTTTCATTCTGTTACGTAACAGAACTGTAACAGATTCTTCTTGCATCTTGTTTCAAGAAAAAAAATGTGAAACGTAACGTAACTGCGTAACAGAATCCCGTTACGTAACGGTCCAGTCCGTTACGTAACGGATTTGTAACAGAAACAAGAATACACATGTATGTTACAGTCCTGTTTCGTAACGTTTCAATCTGTTACATAACAGAACTGTAACAGAGTCTCCTTGCTTCTTGTTTCAAGAAAAAAAAAGTGAAACGTAACGTAACAGAATCCCGTTACGTAACGGTCCAGTCCGTTACGTAACGGATTTGTAACAGAAACAAGAAAACACATGTATGTTACAGACCTGTTTCGTAACGTTTCAATCTGTTACGTAACAGAACTGTAACAGAGTCTCCTTGCATCTTGTTTCAAGAAAAATAAAGTGAAATATAACGTAACGGCGTAACAGAATCCCGTTACGTAACAGTCCAGTCTGTTACCTAACGGATTTGTAACAGAAACAAGAAAACAACTATGTTACATTCCTGTTTCTTAACGTTTCATTCTGTTACGTAACAGAACTGTAACAGATTCTCATTACATCTTGTTTCAAGAATAAAAAAGTGAAACGTAACGTAACGGCGTAACAGAATCCCGTTACGTAACGGTCCAGTCCGTTACGTAACGGATTTGTAACAGAAACAAGAAAACACATGTATGTTACAGTCCTGTTTCGTAACGTTGCATTCCGTTACGTAACAGAACTGTAACAGATTCTCCTTGCATCTTGTTTCAAGAAAAAAAAAGTGAAACGTAACGTAACGGCGTAACAGAATCCCGTTACGTAACGGTCCAGTCCGTTACGTAACGGATTTGTAACAGAAACAAGAACACACATGTATGTTACAGTCCTGTTTCGTAACGTTTCAATCTGTTACGTAACAGAGCTGTAACAGAGTCTCCTTGCATCTTGTTTCAAGAAAAAAAAAGTGAAACGTAACGTAACGGCGTAACAGAATCCCGTTACGTAACGGTCCAGTCCGTTACGTAACGGATTTGTAACAGAAACAAGAACACACATGTATGTTACAGTCCTGTTTCGTAACGTTTCAATCTGTTACGTAACAGAGCTGTAACAGAGTCTCCTTGCATCTTGTTTCAAGAAAAAAAAAGTGAAACGTAACGTAACGGCGTAACAGAATCCCGTTACGTAACGGTCCAGTCCGTTACGTAATGGATTTGTAACAGAAACAAGAAAACAACTATGTTACAGTCCTGTTTCGTAACATTTCATTCTGTTACGTAACAGAACTGTAACAGATTCTCATTACATCTTGTTTCAAGAATAAAAAAGTGAAACGTAACGTAACGGCGTAACAGAATCCCGTTACGTAACGGTCCAGTCCGTTACGTTACGGATTTGTAACAGAAACAAGAAAACACATGTATGTTACAGTCCTGTTTCGTAACATTTCATTCCGTTACGTAACAGAACTGTAACAGATTCTCCTTGCATCTTGTTTCAAGAAAAAGGTTTCATTTCGTTACGTAACAGTACTGTAACAGATTCTCCTTACATCTTGTTTCAAGAAAACAAGAGGACCATGATGGCCCTGGATCGCTCACCTGATCCATAGAGTAATAAGTGGGCCCCAGGGAGGGCCATTATTGACACCAGGGCTATAATGTGCATAATGTTGAGGGAGGTCTAAAAAGGTGAAGGTTCATACCAAATATCAACAAAGGCTATAATTTGACCAATCTTGGCAAAGGCCCAATAGATGAAGCTACACAACAAATATCAAAGACCTGGGCCTTGCGGTTTCAGAGAAGAAGATTTTTTTTAAAGATATTCCCTACATAAGCCTATGTAAAACCAAATGGCCCAGGGGCAGGGGTATTTTTGTCCTCAGGGCTATAATTTAAATAATCTTGATAGAGGTCCACTAGATGAAGCTTCACTACAAATATCCAAGACCTGGGCCTTGCTGTTTCAGAGAAGAAGATTTTTCAAAGATTATCTCTATATAAGTCTAAGTAAAACCAAAGGGCCCCTGGGCGGGGGTATTTGTGGCCCGAGGGCTATAATTTGAACAATTTTGGTAGAGATCCACTAGATGAAGCTCCATACCAAAATATCAAAGACATGGGCCTTGCTGTTTCAGAGAAGAAGATTTTTCAAAGATTATCTCTATAAAAGTCTATGTAAAACCAAAGGGCCCCTGGGCGGGGGCATTTGTGGCCTGAGGGCTATAATTTGATAAATTTTGGTAGAGATCCACTAGATGAAGCTCCATACCAAAATATCAAAGACATGGGCCTTGCAGTTTCAGAGAAGAAGATTTTTAAATATTTCCCTATATAAGTCTATGTAAAACCAAAGGGTCTCGTGGCGGGGGCAATTTTGGCCCCAGGGCTATCATTTGAACAATCTTGATAGAGGTCTAATAGATGAAATTACACACCAAATATCAGACCTAGGCCTTTTGGTTTCACAGAAGAAAATTTTTAAAGATTTTCCCTATATAAGTCTATGTAAAACCAAAGGGCCCCGAGGCGGGGCCATTTTTAGTCTCAGGGCTATAATTTGAACAATCTCTCTAGAGGTCCACTAGATGAAGCTTCATACCAAATATCAAAGACCTATAGGCCTTGTGGTTTCAGAGAAGAAGTTTTTTCAAGATTTTCTCTATAGAAGTCTATGTAAAACCAAAGGGCCTCCGAGCAGGGACATTTTTGGCCCCTGGGCTATAATTTGAACAATCTTGGTAGGGGTCCACAAGATGAAGCTTCATACCAAATATCAAAGACCTGGGCCTTGCGGTTTCAGAGAAGAAGATTTTTTAAAGATTTTCCCTATATAAGCCTATGTAAAACCAAAGGGTCCCAGGGCAGGGGCATTTTTGGCCCCAGCACTATAATTTTAACAATCTTGGTAGGGGTCCATTAGCTAGATGAAGCTTCATTCTAAATATCAAAGACCTGGGCCTTGTGGTTTCAGAGAAGAAGATTTTTAAAGATTTTCCCTATATAAGCCCATATAAAACCAAAGGGCCCTTGGGCGGGGCCATTTTTGGCCCCAGCACTATAATTCGAACAATCTTGGTAGGGGTTCACTAGTTGAAGCTTCTAACCAAATATCAAAGACCTGGGCCTTGCGGTTTTAGAGAAGATTTTTAAAGATTTTCCCTATATAAGCCCATGTAAAACCAAAAAGCCCCGGGGCGGGGGCATTTTTGACCCCAGCACTATAATGTGAACAATCTTGGTAGGGTACCACCAGATGAAGCTTCATACCAAATATCAAAGACCTGGGCCTTGCGGTTTCAGAGAAGAAGATTTTTAAAGATTTTCCCTATATAAGCCCATGCAAAACCAAAGGGCTCTGGAGCGGGGGCATTTTTGGCCCCAGCTCTATAATTTGAACAATATTGGTAGGGGTCCACTAGATGAAGCTTCATACCAAATATCAAAGACCTGGGCCTTGTGGTTTCAGAGAAGAAGATTTTTTAAGTTTTTGGTGAAAAAAATCTATTTTTGGCTCCTATGACCTAAATGTGCAACGGACCGGAACCATTTGAACAATTTTGAAAGGGGACCACCTAAGGATCATTCCTGTGAAGTTTGGTCAAAATCCGATCAGTGGTTTAGGAGGAGTAAAGAAATTGCTTACGGATGGACGCACGGATGGACGGACACACGCACGACCGACAGACGACGGACGAAAAGTGATCCCAAAAGCTCACCTCGTCACTACGTGACGGTGAGCCTAAAAAAAAGGCAACTTGGTTATGGGCAATGTTAGAGTTTCTTAAAAAATATGTTTGATGTCAAGGTCAAGGTCCAAGGTAAAAAGTTATGGTGATGCTGGAAAGATCTTTTGAATGCACATGTGAAATATGACAGCCATATTGCTTTGCATCAAGTAATGGCCAATGGTAAATTTTTAAAAGTTGGTGAAATGTCAAAGTCAAGATCACAAATTAAAAAAATATATACCACTGGAATGGCATAGTAAAAAGATATGCACATGTAAAATATGAAAGCCCGAACACTTACCATAAGTTTTTTGAAATTAGATCAAAATGTCAAGATCATGAAAATGTTGGTACCGCTGGAAAGGTCTTGTGACATTTAAAGGAATGCAAATGTGTAAAAAGGAAAGAATTATCATTTGCTATTCAAAAGTTATGCCCAACTCAGGTTTTCTCTGGTTTTTGTGGACAGTCATACTGATGGACAGACAGCTGAGCAGACCAAAAAACTGTACTGTATTTGCTCCCGTAACTTTTTTAATTCTGGGGCATAAAAATTCTGTAAAAATGATGGTATTAGGATCCTCAAACAGTAAGACCACTCCACTATAAATAGCTTGTCTGACTGTTACACTAAATTTTTCATTGGTTTGATTACTATTATCCACCAGTCAGACCAGTTCTCGCCAATCATGATGGTGGGCTTAATATAGGCTTCATCTGAGCCATGAGTTTTTATGCCCCCTGCATCGGATGATACACCAATCTATGCCAAGGACACTTTTCCAGGCGAGTCACGCTGTCCAATGACAGGTGTTATTGAAATTCAAGTTTTTTTTTGTTGTTTTTTTTGGTGGGGTGGAGGTAGGCCCCTGGGCGGGGGCATTTGTTTTGTATTGACACATTTCTAGTTTTTTCACATTTTTTTTAGCTCACCAGAGCCAAAGGCTCCGGGGGAGCTTATAGGATAGGCAGTTGTCCGTCGTATTCGTCGTCTGGCGTTAACATTTTCAAACGACATCTCCGCTGAAGCCGCTAGGCCCATTGGGCCCAAATTTCATCTGTAGCATCCTTGGGTTGGGGGATTGAAAGTTTGTGTTTTTTATGAAATTCGGCTTATTAGTTTGGTTGCTATGGCAACTTAGAGTTTCCATAGACTTATAATGGGGAAAATTGAAAAATGGCATTTACTGCTAAGCCGCTGCAGATATTTTGACAAAACTTTCATAGAAATATTCCTTAGGCAATCTACTATCTGCCATATGATTTTAGGCCTACTGCTCATTTGTATTGGTTGCCATGGAAACCAAAATGAAAAAAATAGAAAAAAAATACTTAAAAAATCATCTCCTCAGAAACCGTATGCTCTATGAGGCTGAGAGTTTATGGAAATATTCACCATATTTGCCTTTACAGGTTTTGTGTTTTTTATGAAATTCGGCTCTTTAGTTTGGTTGCTATGGCAACTTAGATTTTCCATAGACTTATAATGGGGAAAATTGAAAAATGGCATTAACTACAAAGCCTTTGCAGATATTTTGACAAAACTTTCATAGAAATGTTCCTTTAGCAAACTTCTCTCAGCCATATGCTTTTATGTCAACCTGGGGGTCCAGTAGGTTGTGCCGGGGCCAGTGCGCCGCCCCCCAGTACTTCATAAAATGCCTTATATCTCAGAAACCTTACAGATCCCCACCCCTAAACCATATATATTCTTGTTTCTATTGATAAGACGCATTCATTGACACCGACCTGGAGGTCCTCCGGGATGCGCCGAGGCCATGCCCCACCCCCTCCACTTCATAAAAGGCCCAATATCTCGGAAACCATTCAGATCCCCACCCCTGAACCCTATATACTCTTGTTCCTTATGATAAGACGCATTCAGTGACATCAAACTGGGGGTTCTCCCGGGATGCGCCGGGGCCATGTCCCGCCCCTCCATTTCATAAAAGGCCCAATATCTCGGAAACCTTACAGATCCCCACCCCTAAACCATATATATTCTTGCTCCTTATGATAAGACACATTCATTGACCCCAAATTGGGGGTCTTCCGGGGTGCGCTGGAGCAATGCCCTACCCCTTCACTTCACAAAAGGCCATATATCTCAGAAACTGTTCAGATCCCTACCCCCTAAACCATATATGTTCTTGTTCATTATGGTGAGACACATTCAGTGACACCAACCTGGGGGTCCCCAGGGATGTGCTGGGGTCATGCCCCACCCCCTTCATTTCATAATATCACAATATCTCGGAAACCTTACAGATCTCCACCCCTAAACCATATATATTCTTGTACCTTATGATAAGACACATTCATTGACACCAACCTGGGGGTCTCCCTGGGCCTTGCCCCACCCCTGCACTTCACAAAATGCCTTTTATCTCAGAAACTGTTCAGAGCCCCACCCCTAAACCATATATATTCATCTTCCTTATGATAAGGCACATTCATTAACACCAGCTTGTGAGTCCCCGGGGCATGCCCAGGCCTTGCTCCACCGCTTGACTTCATTAAAAGCCACATATCTCAGAAATAGTTCAGATCCCCACCCCTAAACCATATATATTCTTGTTCCTTATGATAAGACTCATTCAGTCACACCAACTTGGGGCTCTCTTTGTGCTGAGGCAATGTGCCCCGCCCTTCCACTTCATAGAAGGCCATATATTTCAGAAACCATTCAAATCCCCACCCAATATTCATATATGTTCTTGTTCCTTATTATTAGCACACCTACTGTAGGGGTGTCTGCAGGGGCCAGTCCTCTCCTTTCCACTTCATGAAAGTATATCTTGGATACCGTTCAGATTCCCACCCCTATACCATATATATATACTTGGTCCTTATGATAAGACACATTTAGGGACAACAATCTTGGGCTTTCCTGGGAACGACAGGGCATGCTCCAACCCCTCCACTTATATCTACAGCCATGCAGATCCCCACTGCTAAACCATATATATTCTTGTTCTTTGTGATAAGACACATTTAGTGACACCAACCAGGGCTCCATTGGGTCCATGCCCCACCCCCTCTACTTCATAAAAGGCCTAATGTTTCATATACTGAGTCCACATGGGTGCTCATTTGGATATGACGGTTCATTTGGCAGATTAAAATGATATCCTGTTAAAATACATGGCTGCAATTGGGCAGTGCCCACCTGAGCTCTGGTGAGCATAGTGGCCCATGGGCCTCTTGTTTCAATATAATTATGGTATTCAAATGCCCATTCACAGCTAGCTAATAGGACAAGAGGCTGAACTTTTTCCATGAAATTACCAAGATTTTTTATCAGTGTGCGTTACCAAGGCTCTGGAAAGACTGGCTAAGTGCTGGGTCACCTGGAACTGTGCTAGTTGACTGCATTAATGTAGGTTATTGACTTTATACAGTGAACTTTTAAGCAATATATCATTTGGTGAATCATTCTCAAGGTTGCTTCTCTGTGACCAATATTTCATAATATAAAGCCAATAGCCCTTTTCATATATGTACCCAAGTTTAACTGTCTATTATTAATTTAGTATATTGTTTTTATCGGAGGTCATCCATATTAACACCAGGTCAACCAATATTAAATGAGGTCAAGTGGGGTAAAAAAATCAATATTCACGTTTTAATTTAATTTTGTGCAGTATCCATTTAATTGTATCAATTAATAAAATTGTAATTAATCAAGTAATTTCGTTTTATCCCAAATACAGGTCTGAGGTCTGCTGCATTGGTCCGAGGCCGTAACATTATATTAAAATCTGTCCAAAATGGACAGTAAAAAATTACTGGGACCATATGAGCAAATAGTGTAGACCCACTATTTACCATTCTGTCCCCAGTAACGCATTTTTCTTTTAAAAATAGTAAATCAAATAAACTGTCATTCTACTTTTGATGAGTGAATGCAAATGAGAAACAAGAGGGCCATGACGGCCCTGGATTGCTCACCTGATCCACCCTGTAATACCTAATGGTAGGTAATACAGTAAGGTACCTTGTCAGAAGAAAAATACATGGCCAATATGAAGGCTCTACTCAAATGGTTCAAAAGTTATGATAAAGTAGGTCAAAATCAAGGTCACAGGTCAAACTTTTTGTATGGATGTGAAGCCATTGTAACAAGGAATATACATGTATATGCCAAATATGAAGGCTCTATCTCAAATAGTTCCAAAGTTTTTATCAAGTTGGTCACAGATCAAGGTCAAGGTCACATGTCAATTTTTTTTGCATGAGGGGGAAGACATTGTCACAAGGAACATACACGCCAAATATGAAGGCTCTAACTGAAATTCTTTTTTCTGTATCCCATTCTGATATAATTGTACTTATACAATGATACTGTGTTTAAATGTTTTGTGTTATTATATTTGAATGATCGGGCCTCCGTGGCCTAATGGATAAGAGCGCTGACTCTTAGTCATTACGTCTCCCACTGCCGTGGGTTCGAGCCTCGCTTGGGTCACGTGTGAGACGCCTAGTTCTGCAACGGAAGGTCAGGTGGTTTTTCTCCGGGTACTCCGGTTTTCGCCCACCTATGATTAACGATCGGCTCGATATGAGTGAAATAATCTTGAAAGGGCCGTAAAACCCAAACCAAAAAAAAAAAAAAAAAAAAAAAATATTTGAATGAAATAAAGTTTAAACTAAAAGTTATGAAAAAAACGATCAAACGTCAAGGTCACATGTCATCAAGTTTGCATGTTTGAGAAGCCCTTGTCATAAGAACCCTACATGCCAAATATGAAGGCCCTATCTTAAACAATCTTAAATGGTTCAAAATTTATGAGAAAGAAGGTCAAAGGTCTAGGTCACAGGTCAAAATTTTTGTATGAGTGAAAGTCGATGCCACAAGGAACATACACGCCACTTATGAAGGCTCTACCTCAAATGGTTCAAAAGTTATGATTAAGTAGGTCACGTCAAGGTCACATGTCAATTTTGTATGACACAAGGAAACTACATGCCAAATATGATGGCTGTAACTCAAATGCTTAAAAATCATGACAAAGTAGCTTAAAGGTCAAGGTCATACGACAAAAATTTTTGAATGGGTGGGAAGACCTTTTCATAAGGAACATACATGCCAAATATGAAGGCACTATCTCAAATGGTTCAAAAGTTATGATAAAGTAGGTCAAATTTCAAGGTAAAGGTTACAAATCATTTTATGTGTTATTAGAAAATCCTTTTCGCAAGGAACCTACATTCCAAATATGAAGGCTGTATCTCCAATGCTTAAAAAGTTATGACAAAGTTCAAGCTGGTGGATCAAAATTTTTGAATGGTTGGGAAAACCTTGTCACAAGGAGCATACTTGCAAATATGAAGGCTCTAACTCACATGGTTGAAAAGTTACAGGTCAATATCACAGGTCATTTATTATATTTGAGTGGGAAGCCCTTGTCCCAAGGAACCTACATGCCAAATATGAAGGCTCTATCCCAAATGGCTCAAAAGTTATGGCAAAATAACCTTCTGATCAACTTTTTAATTTGACATGACCCATATTCGAACTTGGCTGAGATATTGTCAAGATGATCATTCTGGGCGAGTTTGATGATGAATGGACTCTAGTGTGTTCACAAGATTTTTCTAAGATTTATCATACTGACCTACATTTTGACCCCATGTGACCCATATTCAACTTGACCTAGATATTGACAAGATGATCATTCTGAGCAAGTTTGATGATGATTAGACTAAAATTGCAGTCTCTAGAGTGTAAACAAGGTTTTCCTATGATATGACCTACTTTTTGACCCCATTTGACCCATATTCAAACTTGACCAAGACATTGTAGAGATGATCATTCTGAGCAAGTTTATGATTTGACCAAAACTGTGGTGTCTAGAGTGTTAACAAGGTTTTTCTATGATTTGACCTACTGACCTAGTTCTTGACCTGACATGACACATATTTGAACTTGACCAAGATATTGTCAGGATGATCATTCTGAGCATGTTCGAGGATTATTGGACCAAAACTGTGGCCGCTATAGTGTTAACAAGGTTTTTTCTTAAGGTTTGACCTACTGACCTACTTTTGACCCAACATGACCCATATTCGAACTTGACTGAGATATTGTCAGGATGATCATTCTGTGCAAGTTGAAGGATGGTTGGACCAAAACTGGGGCCTCTAGATTGTTAACATGGTGTTTCTATGATTTGACCAACAAAGGTCAAAGGTCAAGCTGAAGGATCAAAATTTTAGAATGGTTGGGAAAACCTTGTTACAAGGAGCATACATGCAAATAATGCATACATGCAGATATTGTCAGGATGATCATTCTGAGCAAGTTCGAGGATTATTGGACCAAAACTGTGGCGGCTAGAGTGTTAACAAGGTTTTTCTAAGGTTTGACCTACTGACCTATTTTGATCCAACATGACCCATATTCGAACTTTGGAATACCTTTGTAGTGGCCCTCAAGACAAAGCTTCATACTAAATAGCAAAGACCTGACATGACCCATATTTGATACTTTTGACCTGACATGACCCATATTTGATCTTGACCGAGATATTGTCAGGTTGATCATTCTGAGCAAGTTTGAGGATGATTGGACCAAATCTGTGGCCTCTAGAGTGTTAACAAGGTTTTCTATGATTTGACCTACTGACCTTCTTTTTGACCCCACATGACCCATATTCGAACTTGACCGACATACTCTCAAGATGATCATCCTGAGCAAGATTGAAGATGACTTGACCAAAACTGTGGCTTCTAGAATGTTAACAAGGTTTTCCTTTGATTTGACCTGAAGACCTACCTTTTCACCCGACATGACCCATATTCAAACTTGACCGAGGCATTGTCAGGATGATCATTCTGACCAAGTTTGATGATGATTGGATCAAAACTGTGGTTAACAAGAAAAGTTTATGCACGCACGACGCACAGCACATGACACACACTGCACGAAGAACGACGACACCGGACATCTCACAGTCACAGTGAGCTAAAAATAATTTAAGATCAGTGCCTCCACCCATACAGTGCAGGATATATGGTGCTGTAGGTTTATGCCTGCCCAGGAAGTGATGTGTCTACCTCTCCTTAACCCCAAGTGGTAGGGCTTGAGATTTCTTTCAATCTCAATTTTGGTTGTCCCACAAATGCGAGCTTAGTCTCCAACATGACTTAAAAGTGTTGACTGGGATGTAAACCTTGTCAGGAAGAAACAAAAGATCAGTAGATTAATGAACAACTCTTTTTTCCATCTCTTTTATTTTTTAACTGTACTTTTTGTGCATATATATATATATTTATAAACATCATAACAACAAAGAAAAGTTGAACTTCAATGGCTGAAAATGTAAGGAAATTAGATTGTATACCATGGCAAATAAGGCCATTTTTGGCCCCAAGGCTTTTATTTGTACAATCTTGGTGGAGGTTCACTTGATGAAGCTTCATACCAAATATCAAAGACCTGGGCCTTCTGGTTTCAGACGAAGATTTTTATATGTTTTCCCTATATAAGCCTTTATAAAACCAGTAGGCCCTGGGCAGGGTCGGTTTTGACCCCAGGGCTATAATTTGAACAATCTTGGTAGAGGTCCACTAAATGAAGCTCCATACCAAATATCAAAGACCTAGGCCTTCTGGTTTCAAACAAGAAAATTTTTAAAGTTTTTTTCTTATTTTCCCCTTTTCATTGCCATGGCAACCAGAGTTCTGCACGGAATCGAATTCTTTGAACAAATTTGAGAGAGGACCTCTCAAGGACCATTTCTGCCAAGTTTGGTCAGAATCTGTTCAGTGGTCTAGGAGGAGATGTTGTTTAAAGAAATTGTAAACGGACGGAAAGATGGACAGACGACGACAGAGATGACCGATCACAATAGCTCACTTTGGCTAAGGTGATGTGTGTGTGAATTCGGGTTTAACGTCGCTTTCAACAATTTTTCAGTCATATCACGACGGTGTCTGGTTGCGACAGGGAGCTCAATGCTCACGTTTATAGTGCTGCCTCACTGAAGTATCATGTCCCAGACACATTACATGATACCACACCCAGTCACATTATCCTGACACTGGATCGACCAGTCCTAGCTCTACCCCGTAAATCTGAGTGCCAAAGGAGGAGCAGCTAGTACCATTTTTAACGACTTTGGTATGTCGCGGCCCGGGATCGAACCCGAGACCTCCCGTTCCCCGGAGCGGACACTCTACCAACTGAGCTATCGGGGCCGGTTTGGCTAAGGTGAGCTAAAAAAAGTTGCATAGAACATTCAAACAGATAAGCAAAGTTCCAGATATTTCATAATGGTGCAAAAAACTTTTTGAGGGTTACATCACCTATTGGTATGAGTTCCCCTATTCAAACTGTGCAAGTTTTTGCATGGCGACACAGATGACCAAAAAAAATTCTAAGTCGGAAAAGGGGCATAACTGTGCCAAAAGTATTTTGAGGGTTACCTCACCTATTGGTATGAGTTCCCCTTTTCATAGTGAATAACTAGTCCGAGTTTCAGGTAAATATGTTCAGTAATGACAGAGATATTACAAAATGTGCACGTTTTCGCACAAAGATGATGCAGACGACAAAAAAAAAAACACAAAAGGGGCATAACTGTGCCAAAAATATTTTGAGGGTTACCTCACCTATTGGAATGTGTTCCCCTTTTTATAATGAACAAGAAGTCTGATTTTCAAGTAAATATGTTCTGTAATGACAGAGAAATTACAAAATGTCCAAGTTTTTGCAGATATTCAAATATTTTGAAATTGGCTCATGCTACATATAAGGAGGATGATTCCATTTGGTACAAAAAGGGTTAAATTAACATTAAAAAATTTTAAGTCTGTGACCCTGACCTTAAAGTCTTACCCATGGGTGGGGGTGTTGTCAAATAAACCTGTGTACCTGTATCTATCACCATACAGGTTCTGGAATTTTTATGACACTGTCATAAGCAGCTGATTATTGATAAGACCCATATGTTTACTGGAGGTCAGAAAGTAATAGATAAGATCAAAGAAAATTTGAGGAAAAAATGCTTTTGAGTTCATATTAGAATTATTTAAAAGAAAATAGAATTCAACCTATAATTATAAAATAAATAAACAAATTTCTAAAGGAACATTTTTAAAGATAAATATAAAAGCAAAAAAAGACAAACATTAATATGAGTATATAAATAAATTTATATTGGAACATTTATGATAAATTAAAAGGATAAAGAAATAAGGAATATAAAGAAAAAAGACACTATTAAATAAATAAATAAATAAATAAATAAATAAATAAATAAATAATGGCATTTAGAATTCTGAAATGTACTGAAATAAAAGGAGAATTCATTTCAGCTATAATCCATTGTTGTCAGAGAAACCCTAAAAGGAGGACTGAGCTAACAGTGCAGACCTAGAGCAGAGGCTGCATAATGCATGTCTGATCAGGGTCTCATTCCACTGTCTGATAACAGCAATTTCAGTATAGAACCAAATCCACCTAAAATATTAGACATCCTAATTCCCCATAAGCTGCTGCACCATGCAGCAACTGATCAAGGTCTCAATCCACTGTTTGATAACAGAAATGTATGTGTTATTTAGAAAACATGACATCTATTACCTCTTAAGCAGCTGATGGACTTTTCAAACTTACATATAGGTGTAAAAGTGCATCAGACTAAAATGGGTAAATTCTGAAGTAAAGTAATAAAAAGAAATAAACTTCAAATCTAACATTTTTGAAAATTAATTTGAAAATAAAAATAATGAATAAAATTAGAAAGAAAATATGAACCAGGGTATTCCAGTTGAAAGAAAAAACTGGGGAAAGCCTTTTTATCTGCAACCCCATGACCATGCTGTAATTAGAAGTCACCATGTCAACAAGTCCATGTAATGAACACCCCAGCAGTCCCAACTTTATGCAGTCAACCCTGGATTTCAAGAGTATAATTATTTATCAATCAACCAGGTTGTATAGAACACTAAGCTTTTCAATGCTGAGCCCATGTGATTATTAAAACCGGTGTAACGGGCCAGCCCAGTTCTTCCCCGGGGAAGAAACTGACTGGGGGGAAGAAGCGGCCTGTTACACCGGCAACAGCTATTTATCTAGAGTATTAATATGATGGGTAATTATTAAATTAAGAGGAGTATCTGTAGAATGTGGATTGGAATTGGGCTTGCAAGCATTGTAGACCCAGATCAGTTGCTGCAGAAAGTGGCATCTGACCAGGGTCTACAATTTAGTTCTCAGTCCAGGACCAGTTTCCACAATTTACACCCAGACAGTATCAGAACTTTTATTTTTCTTGTTTAGTTTTGGTTTATATTGAGGTTTAACGTCCCCGTTGACACTATTTAAGACTTTTGGTGACTTTACTTCCATTTTTTGGGGACTTTTACACGACACTGAGATGAAATGACATCTCAAGCCCTGCCAACCAATGAAACCAGAGGGCCAACTGCAAATAGCTTATATGTATTGGACGGTCTGACTCACACCACTTTGCCTGGGCAGACTTAGGTCCTACTAAGTGGTTTACCAGTACTCATGAGTGGTCAGTTTCAGCTCTGCATGGAAGCACCATGCGGTCGATGTCGGTGGCGATTTTCTGATTTGTGCTTCAAAACATAGGTGCAGCAGTTCTACAAGCAGCACAATCTGCCCAAACAGAAGAAAAAATGGACATTCAGAAGGTTTCTTTTCAATAGGCATGACTGTGTTCCCTCACAACAGTTCCCTCACATTTAGATGAGAACAGAAAAATATATGACTGTGTAAATTAATAAGAAACAGAGACTATCAGTGATGAGGTCTCACACCTCATTGTGTTTGAACCTCAGTCCAGTCACATGTTGGGCATCGTTTTCTACAACGTATGGTCAGCTGGTTTTTCTCCAGATAGTGGGATGTGAAAAATTAAATACACCTATTAACCCTTTTAGTACCAAATGGAATCTTCCTCCTTATATATAGCAGGAGTTCATTTCAAAATTTAGGGGTGTCAGGTTGTGTTTTCTTCAAAATTTGTTGGAAATTGGCTGAACTTTTAGTAAACAGTGGAGGCCCTGATCAGACGCCGCGTTCTGCAGCGTCTGATCTGGGCCTGCACTGTTTGCCAGGATACCTATTTTGAGGTTTCTGAAACACTAAAACAATAAGATCTTTTAAAACTTTATTTGCCTTGGAACCAAAACCATAGTGGATGAACACTGGTTCCAAAAAAGAAGAAAAAAAGAAAAATAACTAAGGCTGTTATTCCTTTTTTTTTTTTGTGTGTTGTTTTTTTATCTTGTAATTTTATTTACCCTTATTGTACTTTAGACCATTTTTATCTAAAAATACTTTAAAAATGGAAAAGAAAACAAACTTTAAAAATATATATTTACCTTCCTGTCTGCTCTTTTCACAATGTTGTTAGGCATTTAAGATGATCTGAACATCCACTGCAGTTCTATATGAATGTAGGACGATTTGGCCAGCGGACGATTTGGCCTGGACGATTTGACCTAGGACAATTCAGCCTAGGACAATTTGGCCAGCTTACAATATTGGGTAGGACAATTTGGCCAGATTAATATAATATCTAGTTTAAACTGAAAATTTAATGTTTTAGGTTTGTTTATAGCATACAGTAATGTTTGAATATGTGGAAGGAACATTTTAAAGAAGATTTTAAACAATTAGATTTTTTTGTTGTTGTTGTTTTTAAACTTTTGTAACTTTTGGCCTGAGATTTTCTTTATGTGCAAATTAATAAAAATGGTTAACTATAATCCCCCAAACGCCAAAAATACAATACAATAAAATAAAAAATATAAATAAATAAATTAATTTAAAGGTTTTGTTTAAATTGGCTGGAAAACAATGTCATGTCCAAAATGACTACTTTTCTGGTGAAAATCTGTGATTTTTTTTTCTTATTAGGTTCTAACGAATACCCACAACCTATGTCTGGGAGCAGAAATAAGAAAAAATAATGTATACCCTCTTAAACCCTAATTTTCTCTGTATAAAGTTCATTTCACAGACTTGTTCACGTGATGCCTGCCAGCAGCCTGGTTCAAGAATGTGCACCGCACTGGTTAACCACTTACACTTAGGGAAACTGATCTGCTCAATATGACCTAAATAGTGGCTCTGATACTATAAATGAGCAGAAAATATTTAATGATGTGTGATAAAAATATGTTGTCAAATGAAGAAACTGCTCAAACTATGCAATTTCCTCTTATGTCAACATTTGATTTTCACTCATCAACATTTGATTTTCACTCATCAAAGAAATGACAGATGAAATCACTGAAAAAAAAACATGAAATATTTGATGAAAATATGTAGCCAAATGCAAAAAAAATGCTAATGAAATGATTGATAGAATAAGAATTTGTAAAACCGCTAGGAGATTTCAGTTTGGCCAAATTGTATTGTAAAGTTTAAGCATTTTACGTCCGCTACGGTCAGGCGCGTTAGCATTGCCCCACAACAGGACGTAAAGTTTGAGTGCTGCTGGGCTGCAAAACGCGGCAGATTCAGTGAAATGTGAGTCATGCTGAACTGCCAGTGCCTTCCCCTGAGTAAAGTTGAAGCACTGTAATTTAGAATTTTGAACGCCAGATCGAAAATGGTCATAAAACTGCAGAGGAATCATTGCCAATTTCGGCTGCGAATTGAGATTTCTCTGTCTCACCCGAGAGCATACTAGTTCATGTTGCTCACTCTTAGGGCCGTGTGTAAGGCTATGGACTGGTTAGAAATGATGAAAAACCCAAGTTATACAGGGTTGTCAGATGTGCGGCCCTAAGTTTGCGGTATAATATATCTAAAATAGATATATAAATAATACAGAGGTATACATAAATATATGAAATAAGTAAGAAAGGAAGAAAAAAAAATGTGGAATATATCCAATAAAAAAAAAAAAAGAAAAGAAAAAAAAACAGGAAATAAAAGCATTTAGTTCTTGCCTGTTTGGTAAACAATAATAGTTTAGATGTATAAAATAACAGAACTTCAAAGGCTGTTTGCAAGTTATCATATAAAAGTGCTTAATTGTGTTTTGATCACTAAATTGGCAAGCTCATTATTGGATAGTAGTTATGAAAAAGTAAAGTGGTATTATTCATGAACAGGTGCATTTCATTGAAACATGGTTGTTGTTGTCAAATTGCATTTTTGTGAATAGGAGGTTTTTTCGTGACGTACTTCCGGTTCTAAAAATAGAGCGGGAAAAGCCCTGGCCGTCATCTGTTGTATTGCTTCAAAGGCAGTGGGATATATAAAGTGTTAATTACAGCGTAAAACAGTGGAATTCTTTTAAACTTTTGGGGAATTCTAATATAAGATAATGGGAGAAACACCGATATGCTGCCAGATGTGAAATTTCGCATTACGAAAATGATATATTGTACATACGACCCAACATGGTTCTCTCTCTCTCTCTCTCTCTCTCTCTCTCTCTCTCTCTCTCTCTCTCTCTCTCTCTCTTTGCATACCAACAATTAGCGAGCGCAAGCAAATGTAAATTACAGTTTGTCGTTAATATAAATGACGCTACGTCAACCAACATGTAGCGTGTCAACAACGTCGTGTCTACATCAAACCAACTTCAAAGCGATGCATTGAATTTGACATTGCAACGTCGATGAAACGTCACAGTGTTTCGTTGGCGATAATACGGCGTTGCTAAATGCTATTTGCCCAGTACTCGGACCCATCAAGACTTAGTGGGATTGGAACATTAAATTCAAAACAAACGGAGAACACCCTTTCAGAGCATAAGAATGTTAAACACTCCTTTGCAAGTGCAAGATTTTACAGTAAAATCTGGTAGATTTGTAGATTGGCTCAACCTGCCAAGCCCTTAGGTCTACATTAACCCATTTGGTACCGGAAATCCCAAAAGGGGTAAGTGACAAACAGTGCAGGCCCAGATCAGACGCCGCAGAACGCAGGGTCTGATCAGGGCCTACACTGTTTGCAAAAAGTTCGGCCATTTTCCAAATAAATTTTGAAGAAAACACAACCTGACACCCCTAAATTTTGAAAATGACTCCTGCTATATATAAGGAGGAAGATTCCATTTGGTACAAAAAGGGTTATGGGCTTCTTGGCTACACGGATCAGTCAAACCATCTCAACGGTCACGTGCCATTGTAGTGAGTTGGAGTGGTTGTCGACGGCATGACGTCGAGCCAACGTTGACTCGACGCCCGTCTGTAAGTCCACTCATTGGTTGTTGTTTTTTTTTCAACTGTCAGTATGTGTATTTGTCTGTCTAACAGTCCGTCCGTTCGTCTGTTAGTCAGTCATTCAGTCAGTCGGTCTGTGTGTCGTCTGTCTGTCTGTCTACTGTAAGTTTGTCAGTCAAACCCCTCTCTGTCTGTCTCTCTCTCTCTCTCTCTCATGCCAACGGTCATTTGACAATGAAGTGAGTTGGAGTGGGTGTCGACGGCATGACATCGAACCAACATTGACTCAACGCCCCTCCGTCAGTCCATTCATTAGTTTATTTCGACTGTCAGTATGGACATTTAAATTGCACATGTAGACAGATTGTTGGACAGCTTTCTCAAGATAGATAGATAGATAGATAGATTTCGTCAATTAAAAACGGATTTAGGATAAACGAATTTCGGTAATGAAAGTAAAATATCATTCTTTCCTTCTTGAGGCATTATTTCAATGAAAACGGGTATATTTTCTCTCAAAATGTCTGAATATTGTTAGCATTTTAAGTTCCGCCAATACATTTGAATAGCAATGGTCGTTTCAATTGACGGCCAGTACTTTGCGCATGCGCAAGAATGACATCATAAACGGAATTCCTTAAACCTCCTATACAGTCTTAAGTTAAGATGCAATTAGAATTCAATTGTAAGAAAATGGTAGACTTCAAAGGTTTTTGAATATTTTACAAACATATAGGTAAACAAAAGAGCCATCTAACTGTCTTTCTAAAGAAGCATTATTTTGACTTTGACCATTGAAATATTTGATTACACCAATATTGCATAGCAATTCTTCAAAGCTGTTAAATGTTAATTTGAGACAGGTGCATGTACACAATCTGATGGTTACATGTTTGCAATGTTAGTAAGCTCTGGTCAAAGACATAATTGATAACAAAAGTTGAAAACAATTGAGATAATTGGTTCTGTAAAAACTGTTTATTTGTTGAGAAGTTGTGAAAATTACCATCAATAGATAATATTTATTGTTTTGAGAGGGGGGAAAAAAAGGGAAAGGAAAAAAAATAAAATAAAATAATAATAATAATAATAATAATGAAAACAATAAGCATAAATGTAAATATCTATATGACTTTCCTTCACCATAAAACTATAATACATAATTTAACCCTTGTCCTGCTGGGCCCGGATATGTCTGATCTTTCAAACAACGCAGATCCAGATAAGAAGCCATCTGATCAGGATCCTCGTTGTTTGTGATTCAGTTTAAGAATTTCTTGCATTGACTTGCCTCAAGAAACCCGAATGGCTGATGGTCTGTGGTGGGTGTGGCATATTTATATATTCAGCAGGTCAAGGGTCAAGATTTATGGCCGTGTTAAACAGAATTTGTTTAACACAGCTTTTTTTTTTTTTTTTTGATGAGATTTAAAAGGCGATTAATTCAGTTCTGTTCTGTATTCCAGGTGTTGTATGTTTTCCAAAGAGAAAAAGAAAAAACTTAATATAATGCACAACATTTGAGATGAAAAAATACTATTTACAAGTCTTTTGATGGTTTTGAAAAAATGTACTTCTGCATAACAAAATAACACACACACATTCACTCACAAACACATTCTGTGAAACATATTAATTATTTTACAATATTTACATCTGTCTGAGAGGCAAGGAAAATGACATAAATCATGCAGTGGCAGAGGTATGAGAGGCCAGTCCGCCCAATAGGGGGAGTCAGTATCCAATTAAGAAAAAAGTTAAACCCTTGCCACTGTGTACCTTGCTCTCTTTGAGGTATGAGTGCATCAAACAGCTGTATTGATAGGTTCAGCTTGCCATAGCTCCTGGATTCAAGCTTCACCCATCCAACAAACTGTTGCTTGCACTCACAAACACTCGAAGGATTGGCCTGCAGTACAAAATGATTGCCCTCTTTGGTGCTGTATACTGTTCCCGCTGATATACATTTTCTTGATCCTTAGTATGTATGCATTGAGTATGCCCCGCTTGCCAAATTGTATTGTATTGTATTGTAAAGTTTAAGCATTTTACGTCCGCTACGGTCAGGCGAGTTAGCATTGCCCCACAACAGGACGTAAAGTTTGAGTGCTTCTGGGCTGCAAAACGCGGCAGATTCAGTGAAATGTGAGTCATGCTGAACTGCCAGTGCCTTCCCCTGAGTAAAGTTGAAGCACTGTAATTCAGAATTTTGAACGCCAGATCGAAACTGGTCATAAAACTGCAGAGGAATCATTGCCAATTTCGGCTGCGAATTGAGATTTCTCTGTCTCACCCGAGAGCATACTAGTTCATGTTGCTCTCTCTTAGGGCCGTGTGTAAGGCTATGGACTGGTTAGAAATGATGAAAAACCCAAGTTATACAGGGTTGTCAGATGTGCGCTGGCCAAATTGTCCGCCCACCGTTCTATATAGCCAAGACTGTTTATTGGACATCAAAGATCATAAGGCACCTCTCTTGTAAACCTTGAAACACTTCAAAAGAATTCTTACCACCAGCTGTAATCTAAACATTTCCTGAGGCTGCTGTTGTGAAGTTCCACTGTAGTGCAATATGCCAAGACTGTTTATTGGATATCAAAGATCATAAGGTACCTACCTCTCTATTGTAAACCTTGAAACACCTTAAAAAAATTTACCACCAGCTGTTATCTATCCCTTACAGAATTACTGTAATAATTATAAAATCAAAGCATGTAACATTGCTGCCATGAACAAAGCATTTTAAAGTTTTATTAAGACATCAGAACTGTAACATACATGTTTTCTTGTTTCTGTTACAAATCTGTAACGTAACGGACTGAAACGTTACGTAACGGGATTCTGTTACGCCGTTACGTCACGTTTCACTTTTAATTTCTTGAAACAAGATGTAAGGAGACTCTGTTACAGTTCTGTTACTTATCAGAATGAAACATTACAAAACAGGACTATAACATAGTTGTTTTCTTGTTTCTGTTACAAATCCGTTACATAACGGACTGAAACGTTACGTAACGGGATTCTGTTACGCTGTTACGTTACGTTTCACTTTTTTTTTTTCTTGAAACAAGATGCAAGGAGAATCTGTTACAGTTCTGTTACGTAACGGAATGAAACGTTAAGAAACAGGACAGTAACATACATGTGTTTTCTTGTTTCTGTTACAAATCCATTACGTAACGGACTGAAACGTTACGTAACGGGATTCTGTTACGCCGTTACGTTACTTTTCACTTTTTTTATTCTTGAAACGGAATGGACAAAACAGGACTGTAACATAGTTGTTTTCTTGTTTCTGTAACAAAACCGTTACGATATGGACTGAATTGTTACGTAACAGGATTCTGTTTCGTTTCACTTTTTTGCTTGAAACAAGATGCAATGAGAATCTGTTATAGTTCTTTTACGTAACGGAATGAAACGTTACGAAACAGGACTGTAACATATATCTTGTTTCTGTTACAAATCCGTTACGTAACGGACTGGATCGTTACGTAACGGGATTCTGTTACGCCGTTACGTTACGTTTCACTTTTTTTGCCTTGAAACAAGATGTAATGAGAATCTGTTACAGTTCTGTTACGTAACGGAATGTAACGTTACGAAACAGGACTGTAACATATATGTTGTCTTGTTTCTGTTACAAAACCGTTACGTAACAGACTGAAACGTTACGTAACGGGATTCTGTTACGTTTCACTTTTTTGCTTGAAACAAGATGCAATGAGAATCTGTTACAGTTCTGTTACGTAACGGAATGAAACGTTACGAAACAGGACTGTAACATATATGTTTTCTTGTTTCTGTTACAAATCCGTTATGTAACGGACTGGATCGTTACGTAACGGGATTCTGTTACGCCGTTACGTTACGTTTCACTTTTTTTGCCTTGAAACAAGATGTAATGAGAATCTGTTACAGTTCTGTTACGTAACGGAATGAAACGTTACGAAACAGGACTGTAACATATATGTTTTCTTGTTTCTGTTACAAATCTGTTACGTAACGGAATGGATCGTTACGTAACGTGATTCTGTTATGCCGTTACGTTACGTTTCACTTTTTTGCTTGAAACAAGATGCAATGAGAATCTGTTACAGTTCTGTTACGTAACGGAATGAAACGCAACGAAACAGGACTGTAACATGAAGGATTTCTTGTTTCTGTTACAAATCTGTTACGTAACGGACTGGACCGTTACGTAACGGACTGAAATTACGTAACGGGATTCTGTTACGCCGTTACGTTACATTTCACTTTTTTTGCCTTGAAACAAGATGTAATGAGAATCTGTTACAGTTCTGTTACGCAACGGAATGAAACTTTACGAAACAGGACTATAACATAGTTGTTTTCTTGTTTCTGTTACAAAACCGTTACAATATGGACTGAATTGTTACGTAACAGGATTCTGTTTCGTTTCACTTTTTTGCTTGAAACAAGATGCAATGAGAATCTGTTATAGTTCTTTTACGTAACGGAATGAAACGTTACGAAACAGGACTGTAACATACATGTTTTCTTGTTTCTGTTACAAATCCATTATGTAACGGACTGGATCGTTACGTAACGGGATTCTGTTACGCCGTTACGTTACGTTTCACTTTTTTTGCCTTGAAACAAGATGCAATGAGAATCTGTTACAGTTCTGTTACGTAACGGAATGAAACGTTACGAAACAGGACTGTAACATACATGTTTTCTTGTTTCTGTTACAAATCCGTTACGTAACGGACTGGATCGTTACGTAACGGGATTCTGTTACGCCGTTACGTTACGTTTCACTTTTTTTGCCTTGAAACAAGATGTAATGAGAATCTGTTACAGTTCTGTTACGTAACGGAATGTAACGTTACGAAACAGGACAGTAACATATATGTTGTCTTGTTTCTGTTACAAAACCGTTACGTAACAGACTGAAACGTTACGTAACGGGATTCTGTTACGTTTCACTTTTTTGCTTGAAACAAGATGCAATGAGAATCTGTTACAGTTCTGTTACGTAACGGAATGAAACGTTACGAAACAGGACTATAACATATATGTTTTCTTGTTTCTGTTACAAATCCGTTACGTAACGGACTGGATCGTTACGTAACGGGATTCTGTTACGCCGTTACGTTACGTTTTACTTTTTTTGCCTTGAAACAAGATGCAATGAGAATCTGTTACAGTTCTGTTACGTAACGGAATGAAACGTTACGAAACAGGACTGTAACATACATGTTTTCTTGTTTCTTTTACAAATCCGTTACGTAATGGACTGGATCGTTACGTAACGGGATTCTGTTACGCCGTTACGTTACGTTTCACTTTTTTTGCCTTGAAACAAGATGTAATGAGAATCTGTTACAGTTCTGTTACGTAACGGAATGTAACGTTACGAAACAGGACAGTAACATATATGTTGTCTCGTTTCTGTTACAAAACCGTTACGTAACAGACTGAAACGTTACGTAACGGGATTCTGTTACGTTTCACTTTTTTGCTTGAAACAAGATGCAATGAGAATCTGTTACAGTTCTGTTACGTAACGGAATGAAACGTTACGAAACAGGACTATAACATATATGTTTTCTTGTTTCTGTTACAAATCCGTTACGTAACGGACTGGATTGTTACGTAACGGGATTCTGTTACGCCGTTACGTTACGTTTCACTTTTTTTGCCTTGAAACAAGATGCAATGAGAATCTGTTACAGTTCTGTTACGTAACGGAATGAAACGTTACGAAACAGGACTGTAACATACATGTTTTCTTGTTTCTTTTACAAATCCGTTACGTAATGGACTGGATCGTAACGTAACGGGATTCTGTTACGCCGTTACGTTACGTTTCACTTTTTTTGCCTTGAAACAAGATGTAATGAGAATCTGTTACAGTTCTGTTACGTAACGGAATGTAACGTTACGAAACAGGACAGTAACATATATGTTGTCTCGTTTCTGTTACAAAACCGTTACGTAACAGACTGAAACGTTACGTAACGGGATTCTGTTACGTTTCACTTTTTTGCTTGAAACAAGATGCAATGAGAATCTGTTACAGTTCTGTTACGTAACTGAATGAAACGTTACGAAACAGGACTATAACATATATGTTTTCTTGTTTCTGTTACAAATCCGTTATGTAACGGACTGGATCGTTACGTAACGGGATTCTGTTACGCCGTTACGTTACGTTTCACTTTTTTTGCCTTGAAACAAGATGTAATGAGAATCTGTTACAGTTCTGTTAAGTAACGGAATGTAACGTTACGAAACAGGACTGTAACATATATGTTGTCTTGTTTCTGTTACAAAACCGTTACGTAACAGACTGAAACGTTACGTAACGGGATTCTGTTACGTTTCACTTTTTTGCTTGAAACAAGATGCAATGAGAATCTGTTACAGTTCTGTTACGTAACGGAATGAAACGTTACGAAACAGGACTGTAACATATATGTTTTCTTGTTTCTGTTACAAATCCGTTACGTAACGGACTGGATCGTTACGTAACGGGATTCTGTTACGCCGTTACGTTACGTTTCACTTTTTTTGCCTTGAAACAAGATGTAATGAGAATCTGTTACAGTTCTGTTAAGTAACGGAATGTAACGTTACGAAACAGGACTGTAACATATATGTTGTCTTGTTTCTGTTACAAAACCGTTACGTAACAGACTGAAACGTTACGTAACGGGATTCTGTTACGTTTCACTTTTTTGCTTGAAACAAGATGCAATGAGAATCTGTTACAGTTCTGTTACGTAACGGAATGAAACGTTACGAAACAGGACTGTAACATATATGTTTTCTTGTTTCTGTTACAAATCCGTTACGTAACGGACTGGATCGTTACGTAACGGGATTCTGTTACGCCGTTACGTTACGTTTCACTTTTTTTGCCTTGAAACAAGATTTAATGAGAATCTGTTACAGTTCTGTTACGTAACGGAATGAAACGTTACGAAACAGGACTGTAACATATATGTTGTCTTGTTTCTGTTACAAAACCGTTAGGTAACAGACTGAAACGTTACGTAACAGACTGAAACGTTACGTAACGGGATTCTGTTACAGTTGAAACAGGACTGTAATATATTTGTTGTCTTGTTTCTGTTACAAAACCGTTACGTAACGGACTGAAACGTTTTGTAACAAGACTGTAATTTCTATTAATACTGGAACTAGGTCTATATAAGGATACAGTCACAAACACTTCGTTACACGTTACGTTGCGTTACAGAAAAACATGTCCACCTCTAGGGCTGCGTAGATTTTGTGCAGTATATGGTTTGCGGAGGTAACCTTTTTGGGGTTTCCCACCTGAAATGGGTTAAAATAACCCTACCCGACAGTCCCACATTTCAAAATGGATACCGCAGAAAATTCTATTCTGGACAAATCTGTTAACCCAGCTATAGTGCAAACAATTTGACCTGAGACTGACCTTTACGCATGGAATAAATTGGTCAATGCTATCGCCTTATACGTCGGCTTTCGTAAACTTCTCGTGAATTTTCGGCATCATGTGAATAGCGGCACGTTTACCGACCTCTGTGTATTGTATAACAATATCGCCATCTTTGGAAAACGGCGAAGATAAATATATGCATTCAGTCGCGTATGAAATTATGTTAATAGAGTTCACCAGTATCAGGTCAATTTGTTCGAACAATACAAGAACATATATACATTGTGAATTTACAACTGTTATGATCTGTGAAATCTTTTCTGTGAATTCTGTATATGACACTTTTCCCAAAGTTAACCCGCACCATGTTGACTATATTCTATATACTACATTCCTCCCCAGTTTTCAGCCATTTTTGTCGCATGATTTCAATTTTTACCTTGGATTCAGAATCAAAATGGATGCCATCTGATTAGGGCTAAAATTTTACCATTTGCAAGAAAGTTCAGTCCTTTTACTCCTAAAGTTTGAAATGAATTCTTGCTACATGTTGAATAAAACAGGAGATTCCATTCAGTATAACCCATTTTGTACAAAAGGGAATCTTCCTTCTTACATATAGCAGGGGTCTATTTCATAAATGTAGGGGTTTCAGGCTGTGTATATATCTGGAAAAAGGCCAAACTTTTTGCAAACAGTGTAAGCCCCGATCAGACACCGCATTCTGTGGCATCTGATCTGGGCCCACATTGTTTGCCAATTACCAATTACCTGTTTTAGGGTTTCGGGTACAAAATGGGTTAAAATGATTCAAATGACCATGTAACAGATTTACATCCTGGTGTCTTTTACAGCTAAAAACTGCTGTACTATCATGCATTGACTGGTAGTACGGTAAAATCCAACTTTTAAGACTAGCTAAAATTAGAACTAATTCTGCTTTTTACCCGGCCCCTTTATAGCTGCCAAGAAAAACATTTGAAATTGTCGTCTGCTTACATCGTCTGCTGAATTTTCTGGCAAACTTTTTTAAAAATATTTCTGCATACAGGCAGACAGTGGGGGCCCAGATCAGACTGCTCCTACAGGAGCAGTCTGATCTGGGTCCACAGGCAAACAGTTTGGGCCCAGATCAGACTGCTCCTACAGGAGCAGTCTGATGTGGGTCCACCCTGTTTGCAAAAATGGCTTGTAAAATAAATCAGCAGACGACAAAGCAGATGGCAATTGCTGTGACTGGCATATGGGTCAAGGGTGGTCTTAATATAGGAATTGTACTGTTTTATTTCTTCCAATTTTAGAATAATTACAGTAATAATATTTATATAGGTGTCTATATATCTAGAATATATATGTATATATATATATGCCTTTTACAAAAAAAGATTGAATATAAAATATAATACCCAGATACAGTCGTCATAGCTATACTGTAAATATAGGCAAAGAAAGAGTATACATGAAAAGCTGTATACAACAAAGCAATGACTACAGGAAAAACTATATTGTACCTACAATGTAATAAATGAAGATAGGATAATACAATGTCATGAAACTTCTACACACATCAAAAAAATAATTAAAATAAATAAATAAATGAAATAAAAAAATATATTGATGATACATAACATCTGATTCAACATCTATAACACTATTGTAGAGGTTCAAAACCAAACAAGCATGATGCACCCAAACAAAAATGTATAGATTATATAGAAAAAAACAACATTTATTGTCATTTTCTTATACAATCTGTACATATTAGGAATCCATCTTTTAACATGTAATATCCAAAACTGTGTTATACTCGTAACGAGGAGGTTTCATGAACTACCAAAAAAAAAAAAAATCCTAAAAATTGGGACACCTTCGGGACTTTCTGTAATTCTCCTAAAATTTTAACAAATTTGTTTCAAGATCAAGCAAGGCATCCAAAAAGTGCAGACAGAATTGCAAACAGTGTAGATCCTGATCAGAGCAGTCTGATCTGGGCCTAATATTTAGGATCATTATGCTACTCTTCAATAGAAGCTAACTTGTTTTCCAGTATTGTTTGTTTTTAACTTTTAATTTGTTTGTTTTGGAATTTAACAGCTCAGTCAACACTTTTCAGGTAATATCTAACCAGTCTGGTTTACTTAATCACAAGCACCCCAACCCATTGGGGTTTAGAGAAATAGATTGGGCTGCATGAAGCTTCCGCGGAAAGCTGAAACCGACTTATCTTGAATACTGGAAAACTACTTAGAAGGTCAAAGCCTGCCCTGGAAAAATGATGTCAGTCTGACCCTTCCTTATAAACCCTAGCAGTTTCTCAATGTCGGTAAACGGTGTACAAAATTGGAAGCAACACATCAGAAATTACCTATAAAGTGTTGATGGCGACGTAAAACCACAAAACAAATAAACCACAATCATTTTCCCTGGGCAGGCTTACATATAAGGGATAACCAGTAGCGTGCAAATTCTTTCGCCAGAAACTGACAACTGCCCTTCTGGGATCAGCAGAAGGAAGAGAAAGACCATACAAAAGATTTAGCAACCAATCCCCATAAAGGATTGTTGCCGACCTGGCAGGTAAAGACTCCATGACCTCTTGATCACCAGTGACAGTCAGATGCGCAACCGACAGAGCGCCCGAAGGGGCTCAATCCAAAAGCAGCATGGTAGATAGAGTAGACCCAGAAGAGATGGCTCATCATGAGCCATCTCATCTGGGTCTACCATCATGATCACACACCCATGCGACATAGTGCATTCTTTTATGTCTTCGAAATGGCTTCTCCATTACAGTTTTCTTATTTATACTGCAGGTTATGGGTGCTGGTTAGAACCGCCTCATTGAGGCGGTTCTAACGAGTACCCACAACCTATGTCTTGGAGCAGAAAAAAGAGAAGCAATGTATACCCCCGTAAACCCCAGTTTTCTCTATATAAAGTAGGGTTTGGGGGTCTTAATTTCTCGAGTTAGTTCATGTGATGACTGTTTGCACAGGTATAAGATAATATAAGTTATAAGGTAAAAAGATAAACAGAGATGGCATCTACAGCTTCAAGGTATTAAACACTTTTATAAGATACGGATATAAGATTTGAATGATTTTAGTGGTATAGAATATAAATTCAAATTGGTTAATTTTCATTAACACTTGTAGCTATGTTCCCACTATCACGATTCGCGCCACGATTGCAATCGTGTTCTTAATCGTGGACTAATCGTGGTGATCCTATCAGATCTTATCAGATCTTGAGGTCCGTCGTGGCAATCGTGTTAATCGTAGAAAATTTTTGAACGGTTCAAAATTTTTCCACGATCAACACGATCGATTTCAAATCGGGATCATCGTATCACATCGTGTTGCATCGTAACAAAGCGCGAAGGATCGCATCTAATCGTGCTTCCAAATCGCGGTGATCGGGGCCAATCTTGGACAAAACAAACACCGCGTTCTGTTGAGATGTGTTGCGATCTCACAAGATCTGTCACGATTTGTTACGCTCTGTCGGGTCCCATTGATCAAGACCTGTCACGAATGGCTCGTGATCAGATACGAGATGATACGAGTAAATGCGATTAGATACGAGTAGGCTACGTTTTTATACGAACGTCCACGATCTATTTCGAGTTCTCAAGATTAAATGCGACTCATTCAGCGATCTGCTCATGAGTGAGTGAGTGAGTGAGTGTTTTTCAGTTTTACGTCCCACCAATAACTAAGGTCATACGGAGACGGAACCTCGGTTTCTAGGCACATCCGAATGTCTGGAGAAGCCCGAGATCGATCTTGAAATCCCTGGTTTATACAGGCCTTTGCTAGTATTTTTAAACCCTTTGAAAAATGCCACCCAAAGGTAATGGAAGCTAAGAATGGAAACGGCAAGCCTGAACCATTCCAGCCAGAGAAATTGCCACATTGTCATCATCCGCAACTCCTACCATCATCAATGGTTGAGGGTCAGTGTTTATGCTGTAACAAGAGGGCCATGATGGCCCTGGATCGCTCACCTGACCCATACGATAGAGTAACAAGTGGGCCTTGGGGAGGGCCATTATTGACCCCAGGGCTACAATGTGCATAATGTTGAGGGAGGTCTAAAAAGGTGAAGCTTCATACCAAATATCAACAAAGCTTATAATTTGAACAATCTTGGCAAAGGTCCACTAGATGAAGCTACACACCAAATATCCAAGACCTGGGCCTTGGGGTTTCAGAGAAAAAGATTTTTTAAAGATATTCCCTACATTAGCCTATGTAAAACCAAATGGCCCCGGGGCGGGGGCATTTTTGGCCTCAGGGCTATAACTTAAACAATCTCGATAGAGGTCCACTAGATGAAGCTTCACACCAAATATCAAAGACCTGGGCCTTGCTGTTTCAGAGAAGAAGATTTTCAAAGATTATCTCTATATATAAAACTATGCAAAACCAAAGGGCCGCGGGGCAGGGGCTATAATTTGAACAATCTTGGTAGAGGTCCACTAGATGAAGCTCCATACCAAATATCAAAGACATGGGCCTTGTGGTTTCAGAGAAGATTTTTAAAGATTTCCCTATATAAGTCTATGAAAAACCAAAGGGTCTCGAGGTAGGGGCATTTTTGGCCCCAGGGCTATAATTTGAACAATCTTGATAGAGGTCCACTAGATGAAATTTCACACCAAATATCAAAGACCTAGGCCTTGTGGTTTCACAGAAGAAGATTTTTAAAGATATTCCCTATATAAGTCTATGTAAAACCAAAGGGCCCCCGAGACAGGGGTGTTTTTGGTCTCAGGGCTACAATTTGAACAATCTTGGTAGAAGTCCACTAGATGAAGCTTCATACCAAATATCAAAGACCTAGGTCTTCTGGTTTCAGAGAAGAATATTTTTCAAGATTTTCCCTATATATAAGTCTATGTAATACCAAAGGGCCCAAGTGGGGGCATTTTTGGCCCAAGGGCTATAATTTGAACAATCTTGGTAGGGGTCCACAAGATTAAGCTTCATACCAAATATCAAAGACCTAGCCCTTGTGGTTTCAGAGAAAAAGATTTTTCAAGATTTTCCCTAAATAAGTCTATGTAAAACCAAAGGGCCCTGGAGCGGGAGCATTTTTGTCCCCAGGGCTATAATTTGAACAATCTTAGTAGGGGTCCACTAGGTGAAGCTTCATACCAAATATCAAAGACCTGGGCCTTGTGGTTTCAGGGAAGAAGATTTTTAAAGATTTTCCCTATAGAAGCCTATGTAAAACCAAAGGGTCCCAGAGCGGGGGCATTTCTGGCCCCAGCACTATAATTTGAACAATCTTGGTAGGAGTCCACTAGGTGAAGCTTCATACTAAATATCAAAGACCTGGGCCTTGCGGTTTCAGAGAAGATTTTTAAAGATTTTCCCTATATAAGCCTATGTAAAACCAAAAGGGGGGGGGGGGGGGGGGACCTGGGCCTTGTGGGGTGAAGCTTCATACCAAATATCAAAGACATGGGCCTTACAGTTTCAGGGAAGAAAATTTTTAAAGATTGTCCCTATATAAGCCCATGTAAAACCAAAGGGCCCCGGAACGGGGGCATATTTGACCCCAGCACTATAATTTGAACAATCTTGGTAGGGGTCCACTAGATGAAGCTTCATACCAAATATCAAAGACCTGGGCCGTGTGGTTTCAGAGAAGATTTTTAAAGATTTTCCCTATATACGCCAATGTAAAACCAAAGGGCCCCCTGGCGGGGGCATTTTTTGTCCCAGCATTAAAATTTGAACAATCTTGGTAGGGGTCCACTAGATGAAGCTTCAGACCAAATAGCAAAGTCCTGGGCCTTGTGGTTTCAGAGAAGAAGATTTTTAAAGATTTTTTACTATATAAGCCTATGTAAAACAAAAGGGCCCCGGGGCGGGGGCATTTTTGGCCCCAGCACTATAATTTGAACAATCTTGGTAGGGGTCCACTAGATGAAGCTTCATACCACATATCAAAGACCTGGGCCTTGCGGTTTCAGACAAGAAGATTTTTAAAGATTTTCCCTATATGAGCCCATGTAAAACCAAAGGGCCCCGGGATGGGGGCATTTTTGGCCCAAGCACTATAATTTGAACAATCTTGGTAGGGGTCCCCTAGATGAAGCTTCATACCAAATAACAAAGACCTGGGTCTTACGGTTTCAGAGAAGAAGATTTTTAAAGCTCTTCCCTATATACATGTAAGCCCATGCAAAACCAAAGGGCCCCGGAGCGGGGGCATTTTTGGCCCCAGCACTATAATTTGAACAATCTCTGTAGGGGTCCACTAGATGAAGCTTCATACCAAATATCAAAGACCTGGGCCTTGTGGTTTCAGAGAAGAAGATTTTATTTTTAAAGATTTTCCTTATATAAGCCTATGTAAAACCAAAGGGCCCCGGGGCGGGGGCTTTTTTGGCCCCAGCACTATAATTTGAACAATCTTGGTAGGGGTCCACTAGATGAAGCTTCATACCAAATATCAAAGTCCTGGGCCTTGTGGTTTCAGAGAAGTTTGATCTGACCTACTGACCTACATTTGACCCGACATGACCAATATTCAAATTTGACCGAGATATTGTCATGACAATCATTCTGAGCAAGTTTAATGATGATTGGACCATAACTGTGCCCTCTAGTGTGTTCACAAGGTTTTTCTATGATTTGACCTACTGACCTACTTTTTGACCCAACATGACCCATATTCAAACTTGACTGAGATATTGTCAGGATGATTATTCTGAGCAAGTTTGATGATGATTGGACCATAACTGTGCCCTCTAGAGTGTTCACAAGGTTTTTCTATGAATTGACCTACTGACCTACTTTTTGACCCGACATGACCCATATTGGAACTTGACCGAGATATTGTCACAATGATCATTCTGAGCAAGTTTGATGATAATTGAACCATAACTGTGCCCTCTAGAGTGTTCACAAGGACTATCTATGGTTTGACCTACTGACCTACTTTTTGACCCTACATGATCCATATTCGAACCTGACCGAGATATTGTCATGATAATTATTCTGAGCAAGTTTGATGATGATTGGACCAAAACTGTGCCCTCTAGAGTGTTCACAAGGTTTTTCTATGATTTGACCTACTGACCTACTTTTTCACCCGACATGACCCATATTCGAACTTGACCGAGATATTGTCATGATGATCATTCTGAGCAAGTTTGATGATGATTGGACCAAAACTGTGGCCTCTAGTTTGTTCACAAGAAAAAGTTTACGCACGACGGACGACGGACGACGGACGACGCACGACGACGCCGGACATCTTACGGTCACAAAAGCTCACCATGACCTTCGGTCAGGTGAGCTAAAAATCAAGAAACAATTAAGTCCATGGTCAGTCCGGCTGTATATATACCAGTCGGGGTCAAGTCGTAGCCCAAATCGTGATCGCCCTCGATCATGATCGTGAAAAACATCGAGACGACAGTCGTATGCTATCGTAACGGAGCGCATCGGCTCGTGATGAGCGTATAAGAACGTATCTGCACGTATCAGATCGTCCCAATTCGGGGTACTCGATCGTAATGATCGTTTCAGATCGAGACCAAGTCGTAGACTGGATCGCAACAATCCTATCGGAACGCATTTGGTCGTATCTGAACGTGAGAGCAGACCGTGGCTGATCGTGATACCTGTAATTGACAAATCGTGACTGGATTGCATCTGAGCGCAACGAATCGTACCAGAATGTATCGACTCTCATCACCTCGTATCCAAACCTGAACTTTCAGAGAATATTCCACGACCAGCTACGAATGGCCAATCGTGGCGTTCGTAACGGATCGCACGACAGTGGGAACCTAGCATGTCCTGCTGAGCCCGGTAATGTCTTATCTTTCAAACAATGTAGATCCAGATCAGATGGCTTCTGAAGAAGCCATCTGATCTGGATCTTCATTGTTTATCATTCAGTTTTATAATTTCTTGCAATGATTTGCATCAAGAAATCTGATTGGTTGTTAATCAGTTGTGGGTGTGGCATATTTAAATATTCAGCAGGTCAAGGTTTAATGTTTCTGAAGCCTAATGAATATGGTACACTAGCAACTAATCTAATATGGTAATTGTTTAATCAGTAATCTCATATAGTGATAGTACCTGTGTCTTATTTTTTGGCTTTGAATTTCCTCTTTTATTAAAATGCTGTGAAAAGAATACAACTATCTTGAAAAATTTCATCAAAACATCCTACATTGAAACTTCAATGACTTATAAACGCGTATGGCTTACTGTAAAAAATCCAAAAACTTGGGACAACTGAGGACTTGGAGACGTAACGGCAAACAGTGTAGAACCTGATCAGACTACTTTTTTGTGCAAATGGTACAATTTGAAATTGTCAGCGTGGGATGATAACTTGTTGTGAGTCTTAGAGTTGCAAATTTTGTTTAACAACTCTGCTAGTGCATCGCTAAATTATGCTAATGCAACAGTCAATGACAGCCAGAGGATACATATCCCTAAATTTGCAGATGCATGCACTTAACCCTTGACCTGCTGAATATTTAAATATGCCACACCCACCACTGATTATCAACTAATCAGATTACTTGATGCAAATTATTGCAACAAATACATAAACTGAATGACAAACAATGCAGATCCTGATCAGATGGCTTCTTCAGAAGCCATCTGATCTGGATCTACATTGTTTGAAAGATAAGACATATCCGGGCTCAGCAGGACAAGGGTTAAGAACAAAGTGATTCAAATGAGTACCCACAACCTATGCTTCTTTTGTGGCCAGACAGTTCTAGTGCGGATCATCATTGGCATAAGGGAATTCTAGTGAGTACCCACACCACAAGGATACAATTTTGTATGCTCCCCAAGTCTGAGGTGATTCTAATGAATACTGTAATAATCTTAAGTCTTGGGACAGATAGGCCTAAGCAAGCAGTGCAGACCCAGATCAGACTGCTCCTTCAGGAGCAGTCTGTTCAGTGTCCACACTGTTTGCCATTCTGACTGCACCTTTTGGTCTCTTAGCTGGATCATGAAACTGATTTGTTAAAATTTTAGGAGAATTACAGCAAGTCCTCAAGGTGTATGAATTTTGATTCCATGACAGTTGCTCACAAGACAGTTGCTCACAAGACAATTGCTCACAAGACAATTGCCCACAACCTTAATGGAAAATAGGACAATTGCTCACAACACTATTTTTCATTATTTTATTTTTATTTTGAAAGGCTTATATTTATATTTTCTACAGATTATGGGAACCATTTCTTCCTGAAAATATTATGTAACAGTTAATCAGCTAGATTTCAACCCATTAGTGAAAACTAAAACATCATTAGTTGGATGAAATGATAGCCAACTGATCACTTAACTATAATGAGCAGTAGTCAGCTTAAAATATCAATATTATATATTTTGATTTTGATTGATTGATTTGATCTTTAATGTTCACTTCAACACTATATAGGTCATTTTGGAGACATGTTTATAAACATGGACTGTCCGACTCACACCGCTTTCCCTAGGGAGGCTTAGATTATCTAAGCGGTTTACCAGTACTCTCGTGCGGTGGGTTTCAGCTCTGCGAGGAAGCATCATGCAGCCCATCTATTTCTTCAAGCTCCGATGGGCGGGGGCTGTTAAGCAGCTTGATAATTATACTAATCATTAATCAAAATTAACCATTATTTATTGATTTATTTTTTTGTTTCCAAAGTTTTATAAAAATTCATTTTATCTTCTGAATCAATTAAATGTAAGCTTTTTTATATGTATCACACAAAATTGGTGATATGATTCAATTTAATTACTTAATGTTATTTATAAACTTCTAATGTTTCAACAATCACTAACTAGCTGAAAGCCAATTATCACTGACTAGTTGAAATCCAAAGGAAAAAAAATAGTTCCCATAATTATAGATGATATAAAAATAAAAAAAATAAGATCATGAAAAAAATGTGTTGTGAGCAATTGTCCTATTTTCCAATAAGGTTGTGGGCAATTGTCTTGTGAGCAATTGTCTTGTGACCAACTGTCTTGTGGGCAATTGTCTTGTGAGCAAATGTCTGCGCACCATGAATTTTTTGTATTTTTACGGTACTATATGATGTTATGGTCAAAATAAACATCAAAGCCAATTATTTCAGAACTACACCACTACCTCTTTATAACACACTTCATTTTCATAGTTTTTGGATTATCTCGGAAAATAACCAAAAAATGTTTAAATTATATATGAGGGTCATTCAATAAGTTCTGATAATGGCTTTATTGTAAGAAAATGTCAAATAGTAGCTTAATAATTAATCATTTTAAAATGAAAGACAAAAACGTTATGGGGTCATTATCAGAACTTAATAAAGTCCCTCACAGAAAAATGACAATAAATGTTCTTTTTTCTATATAATCTATACAAGTTCATTTGACTGTAACAGGATTGTTTCACACTGTTTCTGCTCAATAAAGTGGTTGTAGTGGACTATGAAATATAATTTTTTCTTGCAAGAGATTTTAAATACACACAACCATAAACAGAAAAGAGGCCTCAGGCTATGCATTCACCAAATGAAAACTAGAAACTATTTATGGTAAATACATACAAAATTAACAACACAGTACTCTAATAATTACTTCACCAAGTTAATATTACAGGAATTATTTGAAATCTACCTATAAACACCTGTGAAACACTTTCAAACTAAACCCTCACCAATATGCTATATCGAAGACAACCCCTTTTAGCTAGTTTGGTAGAGGGTCACCTAAGCAACATTCCTATGAAGTTTGAATGAAATTGGCCCAATGGTTTAGGAGTAGTTATCCTTGAAAGATTTTTCTATTTTTAGCTCTGGCTTTATCTTGTTTATAGGAGCAGAACCGTTTTAGCTAGTTTGGCAGAGGATCACATAAGCAACATTCCTATGAAGTTTGACTGAAATTGGCCCAATGGTAATGGATGAGTTGTCGCTTAAACATTTTTCTATTTTTTAGCTCTGGTGGCTATCTTGTTCATCAGAGCAAAACAGTTTTAGCTATTTTGATAGAGGGTTACCTAAGCAACATTCCTATGAAGTTTGTTTGAAACTGGCCCAAGGGTTTAGGAGAGGTTGGCATTTAAAGCAAATTATGGATGTTTTTCTACTTTTAGCTCTGGTGGCTATTTTGTTCATCGGAGCAGAATCATTTTAGCTAGTTTGGTAGAGGATCACCTAAGAAACATTCCCATGAAGTGTGAACGAAATTGGTCCAAAGGTTTAGGAGTTGTTGTTTAAAGATTTTTCTATTTTTAGCTCTGGTGGCCATCTTGTTCATTGGAGCAGAACGATTTTAAAACTTAGCATTTTTGGAAGCGGATCACCTAAGCAACATTCCTTTGATTGAAATTGGCTCAAGGGTTTAGGAGGAGTTGGCATTTAAAGCAAACTGTTGATGCCGCACGACACACAACGCACAACACTCGACAGACATTGACCGATCACAATAGCTTTGAGCTCAGGTGAGCTAAAAAAGACATAATTTTATCCAGCTCTTTCATCTTTTGTTTCTGCTTCTATGGCTTATTACAGAAATCGATATTTCAAAATTTATTTACTCGTTTATTGAAGCATAGATGGTTTTATGTTAAGACTGCTTTCAACCAGTCAAATGGCAGAATATTTTCATAAACTAACTCAGCGGAAATTATTTTGAAATAGTTTTGACACCCTCCACTCTATATCCACTTGGATATGATTCCAATACCAAACATTCACTTTGCTGAAAAAAAAATTCTGGGTCCAGTTGTTCAAAGCATCGTTAGCTTAATGAGCTCGTTAGTGGTCATAATGTTAATTATTCTAGCAAGTACAATATCTAATATAGTGTGATCTTTGCTGAAAAAAATGAGAGCAGCTTTTGCATCTGCAAAAGCTGCTCTCATTTTTTCAGCAAAAATATAAGTATATTTGCCATATTAAATGATCAAAATTTTAATGATACGTTAACTAATGATGTCTTTAGTTTTGAACAACTGGCCTCTGGGCTCAGCTGTTCAAAGTTAAGGATGGCACAACATATCCATAAAACTTTGATCATTTTCTATAACATACACAACATTGTTTTTGCTAATATGGCATATAAACTAGTATTTTTGCTGATAAATATGAGTTTCGTTTGTTTGATTTGAGGTTTAACACCCCCGTCAACACTGTATAGGTCATTTTGGCGATGTTGCTTCCAGTTTTGTGGGATTTTTACCTGACATAGAGATGAAAAGACATCTCAAGCCCTGACGCCCAATGAAACCAATAGGGTTTATAAGCATGGATGGTCTGGGCAGGCTTAGATCCCTAAGCAGGTCGGTTTCAGCTCTGCAACATGTAGCTCATCTATTTCTTCACGCCCCAATGGGCAGGGGCCAGAAAAATATGAGTAGCTTAGCAACTGCAAAGTCTACTCATTTTTTTCAGCAAAAATATGCATTTAATATGGTATATACAGAAGTGTTTTGCTGAAAAATGAGTATTTTCCAGCAAATATACTTCTGTATCAGAAAATATTCTTGCTTAAACATTTTAACTTTTTAGCCACAGACCAATTTGCTAAGTTAAACCTTATCCTGCTGTTCACAACAACCCCTACCTTTGCAGTGTAGATCCAGATCAGATGGCTTCTCTTATCAGGATCTACACTGTTTATCATGCATTTTTTAATTTATTGATTTTAATACATCAAGTAATCTGATTGGCTGATTCCTGGTAATGAATGTGGCTTATTTAAGGAGAATGGGAACACCTTCAGGGGAGGCAACTTTTGTCTACCATGTCAATAGGGGTCAACTCTTAAAGGAAAGAATTTGCTCCTGAGGAGCAAATTCTTTCCTTTAAGAGTAAACCCCTTTTTCAGTGGGACAGGGCTTATAGAAAAGCAAACAGGATGTCCCGAAGGTTGTCTCCCTTTGAAAATTGGCAGAAAAATCTTCCCGATGTTCCAATCACCTTAATATATTCAGCAGGACAAGGGTCAACAATGCTCTGAACAACTAGGCCTTGATTATTTCTAACAATGCCAGTGCAAAAGCATCATAGAAACTGAAACTGATACACTCCAACTATTGCATGCTGCAAGGAAAGATAGTTTATTACATGCTGCAGGGGAAGATAATTCTTGATCACATGCTGATGTAACTATCACACTTACCCCAGGTTCTTCCCCTTTGATTGTTAATTCAACTCTGTTCATGTTTTCCTTTTCTTTGGCAACTTTAATACTCTGAACTTCACTGAAATCAGCTAACATGGACAACTGAAACATAAAACAAATCATGCCAGGTTCTGTGGCCTAGTCAACACCATCTTGTTCATGTCGAGCTGGTCAGTTTACATAACCACACTTTTCCTGGGCAGGCTTATACGGTCAACCAGTACAGTGCACATTCTTTCACCAGAAACTCACAACTTCTCTTCTTAAATAGTGGAAGGGAGAGACAGACTGTAGGAAAGGCTCTACGAGAGAATATTGCCGACTTGGCAAATATCGAACCTGTAACCTGATCACCATCAAGCCCAGCCATTATCCTGCTCTACATTAGCAAATGGTGTAGACGCAGATCAGATGGCTTCTGAAGAAGCCATCCGATCAAGATCTACATTGTTTGTCATGCAGTTTGTGAAATGAATATATTATATCAAGTAATCTGATTGGTTGAAAGTCAGAAATGGGTGTGGCCAATTTAATTTATTTAGCACGATAAGGGTTCAAATGGAAATTGTGTAACTTTCAGGGGCGGCAACTCTTCCAAACATTTTGTCTTCATTATCAACAGGGATCAACTCTTAAAGGAAAGAATTTGCTCCTAAGGAGTAAATTCTTTCCTTTAAGAGTTGATCCCTGCTTTTACAACAAATTTTCCTGTGAGAGTAGGCCCTGCTTTTAAGAGCAAATTCTTTCCTTTTAAACTACATGCTGTTTCTGAGGAATTCAGTTTATATTTTGGTGGTAAAATCTTTTCTGTGGTCAGTGACAAGTTTCTCCTTTCCGCAGAACAGAAATGCATCATAGGATTATTAATTAACATGCAGGTACAGGGGCAACATCCACATAAGTGGGCCCCCTTCCAGGTAGCTGACTTGCTGCACGCATGGCAGATCTTACACCAGATCTCCAGGTATGTCCTTCATGAGGGTTGATAGCTGAGAGCTTCTACTCTCTGCGATCTCTCTCTCTGCATACAAACCAAATAAAGAAGCCTTAGTGGTGTAGTGGGTAAGCTACTAGTCTCATAAACCAGGGCTCGCAGGTTCGATTCTGGGCTTCTCCAGACTTTCAGAAGAGTCTTTAAACCAAGGTCCCATCTCCGTATGACCTTAGTTGTTGGAGAGACGCAAAACTCAAAACACACACACACAAACCAAATAAACTGTCACACTTAAACCTCATTATAACACTGTTCATTATAACATGGTTTTGGATATAAAATGGTTAAAAGATGGATACCAAAGATGTATAGATTTAGAATAATGACCATAAATGGTCATTTTTCTATACAACCTAGTTCTCAAAAATGTATAGATTATACAGAAAAATGACCATGAATGGTCATTTTTCTGTAAAATCTATACATTTTTGTTTGGATGTAACATGGTTATTTAACTAACATGGTTTCTGTTTTGGACCCCAACAATAGTGAGCCCCTGAGGCTGGCTTTGTAATGTGGAAAATGTAGAAACCTATGTCCCTCCGAAATGTAAAACTCTGCCCCTCTGAAAATGGGATCTGCTCAAAAGACGCCTTGTGAATGAATGTCATTTGACATGTCACAAGTAACAATTCAGATTAAACTCTTTTATCTTGCTGTTCACGACAACCTCTTTATTTTGCAAACAGTGTAGATCCAGATCAGATGGCTTCTGAAGAAGCCATCTGATCAGGACCTACACTGTTTGACATACTGTTTATGAATTTGTAAGAATAAATTACATCAAGTAATCTGATTGGTGCAAAATCAGAGGTGGGTGTGGCTTAATTGAATATTCTGCAGGATAAGGGTTTAAATGAGATATTCTTTCTTCAAGAGGTTGTAGTTAATAAAGCTTTTGGACAAACAGATGATACTGTATTATTTACCAATAAAAAAAAAATCCTTTTATCCATATTCCTATATATCAACTAGCTTGTTTATTTGTAGAAATGAATTATCGTAAAAATCCTAAAAATTCGGACACCTTGAGGACTTGCTGCAATTCTTGTAAATTTTTAACAAATTTATTTCACTATCCGGAGTCCAAAACATGCAGATGGAATGGCAAACAGTGTAGACCCTGATCAGACTGCTCCTTCAGGAGCAGTCTGATCTGGGTCTGCTCTGTTTGCTAAGGTCTATCTGTCCCAATACTTAGGATCATTATGGTATGATCATGAATTGCTACTTAGCACTACCAGGATATTTTAAGCTGATGAAATGAAAGGAAATCTATTTAAAATGGTCACTATGGAGATTGTATTTCAAATAGCTACTAAACCTTGTATCCTAGAATATGAAATAATGGAAACTACTAAATAACTCTGCAAACAAATAGATTAACTCTTGTCCTGCTGAATAAATTAATTTAGCCACACCCATGTCATACTGTAAACCAATCAGATTACTTGATGTAATTTATTCCTACAAATTCACAACTGAATGTCAAACAGTGTAGATAATGATCAGATAGCTTCATCAAAAGCCATCTGATCAGTATCTACACTGTTTGCAAAAGATTTTTTTGGTTTGAATTGAGGTATAACGTCCCCATCAACACTGTAAAGGTCATTTTGGAGACGTTGCTTCCAATTTTGTGGGACTTTTACCCGACATTGAGATGAAATGACATCTCAAGCCCTGCCGCCCAATGAAACCAATAGGGTTTATAAGCATGGATGGGCTGACGTGCACCGCTTTGCCTGAGCAGGCTTAGGTCCTCTAAGCGGTTTACCAGTACTCGTGTGCGGCCGGTTTCAGCTCTGCATGGCAGCATCATGTAGCCCATCTATTTCTTCAAGCCTTGATGGGTGGGGGCGAAGCCCTACAAATTTATGAACAAAATGTCAAACAATGTAGATACTAATCAAATGGCTTCATCAGATGCCATCCGATCAGTATCTACACTGTTTGCAAATTATAGTGCATATTCTGATTCAGCAGGAAAAGGGTCTAAATGACAATCTTAAATAACTCTGCAAATAAATTGATTAAAATTTTTCTTTTTTGTTGTTTTGGTTTTAATGCTCTTTCAAAATCATTTCATTTTAATATTTTGAGCAGATCATTGACTGGAAGTGAATGAAAACCCGAGCATCACAGGGAAAATCACCGGAACTTCGATTGCAGAACTTGGTATCTCACAAGTGACCCGGGCAAGACTCGAACCACAGAGGAAAGACCTCATGATTAAGAGCCAGACCTCTTACCCATTAGGCCATGGAGGCCTGTTACAGATTTAACCCTTAAGACATAGAGAAAAACTACATCTGATAATGTCGTCTGCTGATTTTTTTGCAAACTTTTAAAAAATATTTTTGCAAACAGACAAAAAGTATGGGCCCAGATCAGACTGCTCCTACAGGATAGGAGCAGTCTGATCTGAGTCCACACTGTTTGCAAAAAAAAACTACTTTTAAGGTAACCGGCAGATGGCAAAGCAGACGACAATTGTCCTGATTGGCATTTTATGGGTTGATCTATTTAATGCTACTTGCTACTTTATAAATGGTAGTTTTTAGCAGTTCTGAATATAGTTTTAGAATAAGAATGAAGATTTACCCTTAACCCCTGAACACAACAATTACTTTTGCAAACAGTGTAGATCCAGGCCATCTGATCTGGATCTAAACTGTTTGACATTCAGTTTGTGAATTTGTAGGAATAAACTACATCAAGTAATCTGATTGTTTCAAAGTCAGAAATGGGTGTGGCTAAATTAATTATTCAGCGGGATAAGGGTTAAAGGGAAATGGATACACTTGACACATTTCCCGCCATTTTTACAAGGTAGACAACTTTCGTGACTTCCTGTTAGATTTCATGAATACTTTCCTGTTCATACAGCCCCTCTAAAAATGGGGTCTAGTCTTAAATGAAAGAATTTGCTCCTTAGGAGCAAAGTCTTTCCTTTAAGAGCAGACCTCTTCTGAAAAGGGAGACAAAAATATTTTTGAAGGAGTGGCCTCCCCTTATGATGTATCCATTCCCCTTAAAAGGGCAGGTATAGAAGGTGGGCATCCTTTGAGGCAAAGATGATGATGATGATGATGATGATGATGATGATGATGATGATGATGATGATGATGATGTGTAGTGGAGAAAATATTTGTAGAAAATATTCCAGAACAATTTTTTTTTCGGCTTGGTTTTAAAGCCCTTTCAAGATTATTTCACTTATTGTGAGCCAATCATTAATCAGAGGTGGGCAAAAACCAGAGTACACAGAGAAAAGCCAACTTACCCTCTGTTGCAGAACTTGTGTCTCATATGTGACACGAGTGAGACTCGAACCAAACCAGTGAAAGACCTAATGATGAAGAGTTAGAGGCACTCTTACCCATTTGGCCATGGAGGCCTGTAAATATTTCAGCTCAATCATCACAAAAGAATCTTGCCATACCCAGTGGGGATTGAACAAGTGACCGCCTGATCACCAGTCAGACATGCATCCCTGTGAGGCACCAAGACTGACACAAGTAGATAGAAACAGATATACTGGTAGATACAGCCAGATAAACCAGAGCTTGGGGGCTAATGACAGTGAGGTTTTTACAATTTAAGGTCAGACAGACTGTAGGCAGACAGACAGACAGACAGACATACAGACACTGTAATGATCCGAAGTTTTGGGACAGATAGGCCTACAACTAGGCAAACTGTGCAGCCTCACAGACTGCTCCTTCACGATCAGTGTGTACACTGTTTACCATTCCGTCTGCACCTTTTGAACTCCTTACAGGATTGTGAAACAAATTTGTTAAAATTTTAGAAGAATTACAGCAAGTCCTTGAGCTGTCCGAAATTTTAGGATTTTTACGGAAAGTTGACATGACAGCCTGAGAGCTAGATAAAGAGTCTGATAGGTATGTACAAGTAGTCTCCTGTACAGGTAGCAGTAAAATGTGGGAACAGACCGGGTACTAGCTAATGAATGGGTAGATGATAGGACTGACAGCCAGATAGATAGGAAAGACAGAAGGATTAAACTAGAAGTAGTCTCCTGTACAGGTGGTAAAAATGTGGAAACAGAACTGAAAGACATGATACTGGGAGATGAATGGGTAGATGTTAGAACTGACAGCCAGATAGAAAAGACAGGAGTAATCTAGAAACAGCTAACCATTAAAGTACTATTCAAAACAGCAAAAAATTTCTCTAAGAAAATCCGGCTTGACATTTCATGGGAATCCTCTGCCAAGCAGATGATTCACATGAAATATCAAGCCTTATTTCCTCTGATAAATAATGAATAAGAAAACATGAAAATGTCAATTTTGCTAACAGAGTAAACTGGCATTTCAACCGTTAAACCCGACTGATGATGTAGAGTGATGCAAAGTCACCATGAACACATCAAGAATTTCTACTAATTTTAGTTGAAAGAGAAAACAACTATACCCTCCCACTACATTCTCCAACATCCCCACAAAGGGAGATGTTGCCATAGATGGATGAACTCAGAACTGTGAACTACTCTACATTCAAAGGGAGAGAATTTTACCGCTGAGCGAGTCTACTGTCTGCCTATGGTGGGGCAATAGCCACTAGAGTTACTTACCTTTTCATTACTCTAATAATAGAAATGAAATGTACATAAACTAGCAGGTATATATTATAATGTTAAGCAATATTATCGTTTTTTTTTTTTACATGTTAAAGCGCCACTTCTTGATGTCATTAGTTAACCTATTGTATGCGGGAAACCCTTAAGGGGGTCCCTTGGGGAACAGTGCAGGCCCAGATCAGATGCCACAGAACGCGACATTTAGTCAGGGTCTGTACTATTTGTTAACAGAATTTTTCGTCAAAAATAGAATAAAAATGAAAAAATAGGCCTGACATGCCTTATATGACAAATTGACTTGTCCAGCCTGTAGCAATGGAAAAGTCCACTCATATACAATGGGTTAACAGGGGCCAGTTGTTCAAAGAATTGTTAGCTTAAACCTTATCCCACTGAATAATTAATTTTGCCACACCCATTTCTGACTTTGAACCAATCAGATTACTGGATGTAATTTATTCTTACAAATTCACAAATTGAATGTCAAATAGTGTAGATCCTGATCGGATGGCTTCTTCAGAAGCCATCCAATCTGGATCTACACTGTTTGCAAAGGTAGAGATTAATGTGAACAGCGGGATAAGGGTTAACAAGTTGGCTAATGGTCAAATTGTAAACTTTTCCAGCAAGTCTACACATTACGCAAACACGCCTTTACAAATACACCTCAACCTCGTTATAGCACGATTCGTTACAGCACGAATTCGGATATAACACGGTTTTGGTTTGGACCCCAAATTTTCCCCAACCAACATTTATAAATATTATCCAAGGATTGTATCAGGTTTCATGCACAACACATTATTTTCCTCTCACTTTTGACTGCGGTAATACGGTAGCTAACACGGTAGCTAACACGGTTTATAACGATACTTTTTGATATTTATTGCAGGCCTCCATCAGAGTTGAATATACAGTATATTAACTTGTTTAGCTTGACACGCATGATAAACATGAACTGCCATCGGCACAATCAAAAGTGTTGGCTTAGTGAGATAAAGAGATTAAAGAATTCAGTTACGCAACCGGAAAAAAATATTTATCACGCTCTGTTAAGGATCACTGCTCAGCAGAAATTTTAAACATCGATGCAGACAATGTGATCGGTCACTGCAATAAAACTTATTTTTTTTAGAGCCGCATGTAAAAGAAAGTCAAATTTATTCCAGCTTAAAAGCAAATGATAAAACATATTCAAGATCGATTTTCGGAGTAAAAAAATCATTCAAAGATTTTTTGCGCCATTAAAAATCGTTTCAAAAGGCTAAAATATTAAGGGTAAGACATTTCAAGGGAAGTAATTCAAATTTCTTGTAAGCGTTGATCATTGCCGATTCCGAACCCTAACCCGGTAATATCACCATTGAAATGCATTAACAGTACTGTAGTTCGGTACGGTTCCGGACGCTCAGATACAACAAAGTTAGCCGGGAACCAGCTATCAAAATGGCGTCATACTCGCTGTCAGATCGGACGATTTCTGGATATAAAACTTGGTTTATCAGCTGGTTTCGATTAAAGTGACTTGTTTGACTTGATGGGCCATGGTATTTATTGCCATTGATTAGTTCTAAACACATTTTAGTCGGGAAATACGGTCATTAACCGGACCGCACATCATCTTGTTTGGGAAACTATTGATCACCATTGTGTCAATGGTTGATCTGTGACAAATACGGTCGGCGTTTATAACACGATTCGGTTAACTAACACGGTCCGTTGGTTGGACCCGGAGTTCCGTGTTATAACGAGGTTGAGGTGTACATTGCCACCTTTATTGCCGAAAAAATGAAAATTTTATGATGACAAATTGTGATATTTTTCTTATTTCTGCTCAAAATATAGATTGTGGGCACTCGTTAGAACCGCCTCATCAAGGCGGTTCTAACGAGTACCCACAATCTATTTTTTAGAGCAGAAATAAGAAAATAGGGTATACCCCCGGAAACCCCAGTTTTACTATATAAACGTTGGATTCAAGGGGGTCAAAATTATATAGGCGTATTTTCATGATGTATATATCTGCCATATTATAAGATCAAAGTTTTAATGATTCATTTATTAATAATGTCGTTGGTTTTCAGCATTAAAACTCTTATCATTGAATATGGTAAATATGCTAATATTTTTTATGAAACTCATATTTTTCGAGTATTAGATATAAATTGTACTTGCTATAATAGTTAACAATTTGACCACTTATGAGCTCAATAATCAGCCCGCGCCCATAGAGGCTTGAAGAAATAAATGGGCTGCATGATGCTTCCATGCAGAGCTGAATCCGGCCCGCACACTAGTACTGGTAAGTCGCATAGAGGATCTAAGCCTGTCCAGGAACCACGGTGCGAGGCGGACAGTCCATGCTAATAAACCCTATTGGTTTCATTTGGCGACAGGGCTTGAGATGTCATTTCATGTCAATGTCGGGTAAAAGTCCCACAAAATTGGAAGCAATGTCTCCAAAATGACCTTTACAGTGTTGACGGGGACGTTAAACCTCAAATCAAACAAACAAACAAATGAGCTCAATAAGCTAACGATGCTCTAATTAACTGTCTCCAGATCATTAAACTCTGTTCATTGAATGTGGGTTAAGCAAACAGTGTATACCCTGATCAGATGCTGCACTCCATCACGTGAACAAGTCCGTAAAATATCCACCCCTCTAAACCCCACTCTATATAGAGAAAACTGGGGTTTACGGGGGAATATATTATTTTCCTTATTTCTGGTCCAAGACATAGGTTGTGGGTACTCGTTAGAACCGCCTCCATGAGGCGGTTCTAACAAGCACCCACAACCTATGTTTGCAGTATAAATAAGAAAAATACCGCAGATTTTCATCAGAAAAGTAGCCACTTTGGAGGTATGAAAAAATGCACTATAGCACACTGATGTGTTATCGTTATGCTATGGCATCTGATCTGGGTCTACATTGTTTGCTAGTGTCTCTTTTTATGGGTTATTTTCATTTTTGTCAAGGTTTTACATCCCAGTCAACACAATTTAAGTCATTTTGGAGATGCTGCTTTTGAATTTGTGACACTTTTACCCAACACTGAGATGAAATGACATCTCAAGCCCACTGCCCAAAGAAAATTCCAGTCCAACTTGCATCGCTTTTCCTGACGGGCTTAAACTTCTAAGTGGTTTACCAGTTCTCAAGTTTGGTCGGTTTTAGTTTTGAGCGGAAGCACCATGCAGCCCAATCTTCTTCTCCAAGCCCTGAAGGGCGGGGACACCATAATATGGGTCAATTGATCCAAAATCATAAACACACTTTCCACTACTTGTAGGTCTTTTATCTCCAATGGGCAAACCCAATTAAGAACCAGAAACCCCAAAACGGGTACCCTGGCAAACGGTAGAGGCCCAGATCAGACGCCGCAGAATGCGCGTCTGATCAGGGCCTCCACTGTTGGCTAAAAGTTCAGTCATTTTCCAAATAAATTTTGTTGAAAACACAACCTGACACCCCTAAATTTTGAAATTGACCCCTGCTATATATAAGGAGGAAGATTCCATTTGGTACAAAAAGGGCAAAATACAACATTTAACTTGCTTGAGAGTTATCTTTATTTGCCATTGATAATCCCATTGACAATAGCAGTGACTGGCAATTCTTTACATTGGATCAAATTGACAATCATCTCAAAAAGGACATCTGTATTAGATTCAATTCATGTGTGAGGTATTCAATGCTTCCTGCAGCCAAACATCAACTTTCATCACCTCAAGTTCACTGTTAACCTCAAGTTCACTGTTAACCCCAAGTTCACTGTTAACCCCAAGTTCAATGTTAACCCCAAGTTCACTGTTAACCCCAAGTTCAATGTTAACCCCAAGTTCAATGTTGACCCCAAGTTCAATGTTAACCCCAAGTCCCAAGTTCAATGTTAACCCCAAGTTCAATGTTAACCCCAAGTTCAATGTTAACCCCAAGTCCCAAGTTCAATGTTAACCCCAAGTTCAATGTTAACCCCAAATGCAATGTTAACCCCAAGTTCAATGTTAACCCCAAGTTCAATGTTAACCCCAAGTTCAATGTTAACCCCATTATACATATTAACCCCAAGACCCCAAGACCAAATACTATTTAACCCTTATCCTGCCGTTCATGACAACCCCTAACTTTTGCAAACAGTGTAAATCCTGATCAGATGGCTCTCAAGAAGCCATCTAATCAGGATCTACACTAGTTTGATCAGAATCTACATTGTCTCTCATGCAGTTTATGAATTGAAGAAAAACATTAAATCAAGTAATTTGTTTGGTTGATAGTTAGAATCGGTGGGGATAAATTAATTTATTCAGCAGGATAAGGTTTTAACCAATTTGTATTCATATTAGTTATATATCAGCCAGTACATGACAAAACCTACATGAAGATCTGTGTGACCAGTGAAGACTCAGATCAGCTTGCACATAACAACAATAATAATAATAATAAATATTATCATATGACGTCGCGTCTGAGAGTGTAATAACGCCATGTAATAAATTCCGTAATCCACTAGTGGATTAAATATGCAAATTAGTTAGATAAGCCGCTTAACGTCACATTTACAGTGTCCTTAAAGACGTCGCGTTTACTTATGACAAAATATTGACATTTTTGAAAAACAAATCATGAATAAAATGCGTTTTAAATGTCATATGATAAACAGAATCTTGCATTCGTGTTCATGTATTATTGAATTTATTACACTCGTTGAGGAAAAGGGATAAAATTCTCTGCCAAGCCTCGCATTTTATCCATTTTTCTCGACTCCTTTAATAAATTCAATAATACATGAACACTCAGGTAAGGTTCTCTATATAATAATCAACCTTATAGAGCATAACACAGTAAACAAGCCACTGATCAGTCTTCACTGTTTGTGTGACTTGTATATTTTGTTTGTTGTGTAGAGTTTTCCCATCCCCGTCAACACTATTAAGGTCATTTTGGAGAAATTGCTTCCAATTTTGTGGGACTTTTACCTGACACTGAGAGGAAATGACATCTCAAGCCCTATTGCTCAAAGAAACCGCTAGGGTTTAAAGAGCAATCCAATTTGCCTGGGCAGAGTTTTACGTCTCACCAACAGCTAAGGTCTTAAGGAATTGGGACCTTGGTTTAAAGACTCATCCGAAAGTGTGGAGAAGCCCTGGACCGATCCTGTGACCTTTGCCTGGGCAGACTTAGTCTTTCAGAGTGTTTCTTTTTTTTTTGGGGGGGGGGGTGCAGGTTTGGTTTTATGGCCCTTTTAAGATTATTTCACTCATATCGAGTCGATTGTTAATCAGAGGTGGGTGAAAACCAGATTTCCAGGAGAAAAACACCTGACCTTCCTTTTCAGAACTTGGCGTCTCACATGTGAACTCTGAGCAGTTTACCAGTACTCATGTTTGGTCAGTTTCAGCTCTGTGTAGAAGCACCATGCTACCCAATCTATTTCTCCAAGCCCCAATTGGTAGATGCACTGTGACTCATATATAGCATCTGGGCTATTCAAAGAGCAATAAGCGAACTGGCCCGACTGTCTTGAAGCACAGGCTGATATGGGTCTTTGCTAATCCCACAGGTCTACTTCCAGGTTTTAGTTTGCTGTATCTAATACAAGAACCTCTGTATAAATACTCACAGTGTAGAACCTGATGTTTGTGACCAGACTAATTCCTGCTTTTGGTCCTACAAGTACCATTGCTTCTGTTTTCTTGTCCTGTAGTAATAGAAAACAAGAAATATTTACTTAGCAATTAAGCCATTATATGAGGGAACCCCCTAAAGGGGTACCTTGGCAAACAGTGTAGGCCCAGATCAGACGCCGCAGAATGCGGTGTCTGATCAGGACCTGCACTATTTGCTAACAGAATTTTCCCTCAAAAATGGAATAAGAATGAAAACAAGAGCACCGCATGCAGGTGCCAACGCTCGGCTGCAGTTTCTTTTAGTTAAACAAAAATTCTAAGTCGAAAAAGGGGCATAACTGTGCCAAAAATATTTTGAGGGTTACCTCATCTATAGGTATGAGTTCCCTTTTTCATAATGAAAAACTAGTCCGAGTTTCAAGTAAATATGTTCAGTAATGACAGAGATATTACAAAATGTCCAAGTTTTTGCAAAAATTCTAAGTTGAAAAATGGGCATAACTATGCCAAAAATATTTTGAGGGTTACCTCAACTATTGGTATGAGTTCCCTTTTTCATTATGATGCGTTTAATAAAACTGAGTACACGGAGGTTCCATTGACTGGAAGATCGGCCCCATTCATGAATAATATTGTTGTGACAGCTGCAGGAGTGATCAAATTACTTCAAGGCTTAAACCCCAGTAAGGCCTTAGGACCTGATGAGCTTTATCCTAGAGTCCTGAAGGAACTAGGAAATGAGTTGGGTCCAGTTTTATTTTTGCACACTTGTTTCAACAGTCTCTTGATAATGGTGAAATCCCCAAAGAATGGCTCTTAGCAAACATCTGTCCTCTCTTCAAAAAAGGAGATAGGGCTCTTGCCCATAATTATCGCCCTGTGTCTCTGACTTGTGTTCTGTGTAAATTGCTGGAACATATAGTCTGCTCAAACATCATGGCCCACTTGGACAAACATAAACTTTTGTCAGACAGACAACATGCATTTAGGAAAAGGCACAGTTGTGAAACTCAGCTAAGCACAGTTATTAATGACTGGGCAAAAATCTTGGACAAAGGGGGACAGGTGGACAGATTTATTCTGGACTTTGAGAAGGCTTTCGACACCCCTCCTCATGAACTACTAAAATCTAAGTTATTTGGTTATGGAATTTGGGGAAAGACCCTCAAATGGTTAGATTCCTTTCTTTGCTACAGAAAACAGCGGGTTGTTGTTAATGGTGAATCTCCGGAGTGGGCTCCAGTTTTGTCTGGAGTCCCGCAAGGGACCGTTCTTGGTCCACTTTTGTTCTCCCTGTACATCAATGATATTTCCACTGACACTGACTCAGAAATAAGACTGTTTGCAGATGACTGTGTTTGTTACCGGGAAATTAGAGATACAGATGACTCATTGAAACTTCAGGCTGACATAGATATATTAGGATGTTGGGCACGTAAATGGGGCATGAGATTTCAGCCAGTTAAATGCAATATTATGCAGATAACTAGGAAGAGATCTAATAAAGTTGAGGCTTCTTACACCTTAGAGGGAACGGTCCTCGAAAATGTGGACTCCATTAAATACCTTGGAGTGACAATCTCACATAACTTGAGATGGAATACTCATATTAGCAACATGTGTACTAAGGTAAATAGAACGCTTGGTTTCCTGAGGCGAAATCTTCATCAGTGCCCTCAGGATGTAAAAGAGGCAGCATATAACGGTCTTGTTCGCCCAATCTTGGAATATGGTAGTTGTATCTGGGACCCCAGTGGAGTGTTCCTTAACCATGAAATTGAGAAAGTTCAGAATAGAGCTGCTAGATTTGTAACAGGCAATTACTGCTTTGAAACTGGGAGCATGACTGGAATAAATGGGAGTCTCTCAAGAAAAGGAGAAAAGACAGTAGGCTAATTCTTTTATACAAAGGTCTAAAGGGTGCTGCCAGCATTCCAACAGATGACCTTGCTCCCCAAGCTAGACACTGTAGAAATCACCATTCGTTGGCGTTTCAGACCCTTAGCGCAAGAACTGACATTTATAGAGAGTCGTTCTTCCCCAGAATCATTAGAGATTGGAATGCCCTTCCCGATTCTATTATTTCGACAGCTGAAGGTGCTGATGATTGTGTAGCTAAATTTACCTCTTTGGTTAGAGCTAGGAACTAACTTCCCACATCACAGGTCCTGGTGTATGAATGTCATTTGACGTGTCACCAGTAACAATTCTGATTCTGAATGAACAACTAGTCCGAGTTTCAAGTAAATATGTTTAGTAATGACAGAGATACTACAAAATGTCCAAGTTTTTAGTTTTTGCAAAAATTCTAAGTGGAAAAAGGGGCATAACTGTGCCAAAAATATTTTGAGGGTTAACTCACCTATTGGTGTTAGTTCCCCTTTTCATAATGAACAGCTAGCCCGAGTTTCACGTAAATATGTTCAGTAATTACAGAGATATTACAAAATGTCCAAGTTTTTGCACGACGCAGACGACCACAACGCAGACGACACCAGAGCTATGACAATACCTCGTCATTTTCTTCAAAAACAGCCGAGCTAAAAATAGGCCTGACACCCCTCAGATGAAAAAAGTACTTGTCTAACATATAGCAATGGAAGAGTCCACTAGCATACAATGGGTTAAAGAGGATTTGATATATGAACCAGCTCAAGAGAAAAGGGTATTTATCAGTTACCCCCTATAATAATTGCATTGCAACACCTTGACCTGATAAAGAAATGCTATAGCTGGTGAGGTTTTGAGTTTTACGTCTCTCAACAGCTAAGGTCATGCGGACACGGGACCTTGGTTTAAAGACTCATCCCAAAGTCTGGAGAAGCCCCAAATCGATCCTGCGACCCCTGGTTTACATGGGGAGTAGCATAACCACTACACCACGGAGAATTCTTGCTATAGCTGTTGAAATTTGACGAGACTGACCTCTATACAAAGAACAAAATTAGTCATTGATATCGCCTAATAGGTTGGTTTTCATAAATTTTCGGTATCTCGTGATTGGCGACCCATTTTACAAAGCACAAAATTAGTCATTGTTATTATTACTGGATAAATTGGAAACATTACATGAAATACCATATGAAAAATTATGGTCAGATGATAGTAAATACATCAATTACTGCATGCCGGAATCTTGAAATGTACTGAGGACAATTGAAAACTGATCACTAATTGCATATTTAAGGTGTGTACAAGGGGATGAACTGATAATACCAGATTCGTGTCATATGATATCAATTTTATCAGGCTCGGCTTCGAAAACATGTGTAGAGTCGCTCGGTAAGCCTTGTGATTCTACAAATTGCTCAGCAAGCCTCTAAATTCTACAAGCTTTCCATCAGCCTTGGCCTGATAAACTTGATATCAAAAGACATGAACCTGGTATTTATTGCACAGGTGAGCAGCAGAGGCTCTGGCACATCACGAGGAATCTTGAGTGAAATTCACATTTACATGCAACAAATTCACATTTACATGCAATAAATTCAGAATACCTAGTCATATTACAAGAAATGCTGAGTGAAATTCATGTCTTTTTACATGTTTATATCACAAGAAAAGGGTACATGTACATAGATTTCTTAAAGAGAGTCTAAATATTATTGTGCAAAAGTACAATTTCTGCAGGATCTGGCTGTCTAGAAGATGAACTTGGTTGTCCCAGACTCATGTAGTGTGTACCCGCTTGAAATGCAGTGGTTCTAATCATCAGTAATGAGTACACACAACATACCCTATATCTTACAGATGACTGAAAAGATTTCCCTTCCCTGTCCTATCCCAAATATACTGTGATCTTGTGCTATGACCTACCCTCAGTTACACCTGTGGACACAAATCCGTTCAAACTTTGATGAGCTTCATTTCATTTTGATTTGATGTTTCATTCAATATTTTCTTACATCCTGTCAGTCAACTGCAAGACAGGAATACATTCAATACACAAGTATCGTACATTTCATTGTAGACTCCTTCAATACATCTCAAATGTCAAACAGACCTAAAAATGGAAAAAAGTGGCTGCCACAATTAGACCAATGTATATTTTTTTTGTCTAGTTTTCGACTACTTTGATGAATGACATTTGCATGTCAAACTAACTTGTTACAAAGAGATTCATTGAACGGTACCTCATAGAAGTTTGAACAGATTTGTGTCCACAGGTGTACTTGAAATAATGATTTTTGGAACAAATTTGGATAGTTCCATAGTTTGACTTCATATGCTGTGTCAAAAAGTTGTCACCCTCAGTGTACAGTATTTACCCTAAATATTCAGACATCTCAACTCCTTACCATATTTCTTCTAAAATTTGAACAAGTACCATTTACTACCCAATTTTGTGTCTAAGAATAATGGGAAAGTTATGCCTAAAATAGCTGGATGAGTTGCAAACAGTGCAGACCCTGATGAGATGCCGCATTTGCGGCATCTCATCTGGGTCTACACTAATTGCTCATGCCTGTATCTGTCTGTCCAAGTACAAACGGTAAATAAAGTGGCTGTCAACCTGTTTACTCACAACGAAATTAATGTTTACTCACCAATAAAGTCACCATGAAAACCCTACTGCCAAATGTCTTCAGTTCACTCACTATCTTCATGTAGTGAAGTTTAGCCTGCAGGGCGGTCAGTTGTTTCTGCCCCGGGGCCGTGAGATTCTGGTTCAGTTTCATGCTCTGACTCAGGACTTTACGCAGGTCTTTGACTCGCATGTTGTCGCGGACACTCGGAGGAACGAATTTCTCAAAGCCACATTCTTTCCTGCAGAAAAATTAACAAAAATATGTCTGTTAGGCTTGTTAGTAGAGGACTGGACGATCATAAAAACAGATCCTTTTGATACAATGACATTTTTCATATATTTTCAGATGCAAATTTGATATGTTTCTAATTTTTGCAACAAACATAGATTGTGGGTGCTTGTTGAGGCCGTTCTAACAAGTACCCACTATCTCAAATAATGTCTCCCTTATCAAAGAAAGGCAACTCTTGTAGAAAGTCAATAATGTATCTATGACAGTAATGCCTCCCTTGAAAATGCATAATCTCTATCAAAGATAACAGCATTCTGCTATTGGAAACCATTCTCAAGGCAAACACAGCAAAACCTGTCTGAGTGTCATAGTGGCCACCTCTGTAAAGCAAACAAACTGTCCCGAAACAGGCAAATGCATTAAAATCTACCTGTATTAACCCTTGTCCTGCTGATCCCGGATATGCCTTATCTTTGAAACAATGCAGATCCAGATCAGATGGCTTCTGACGAAGCCATCTGATCAGGATCTACATTGTTTGCCAGTCAGATTGTGAATTTGTTGCAATAATTTGCATCAAATAATCTGATTGGTTGATAATCGGTAGTGGGTGTGGCATATATGAATATTCAGCAGAACAAGGGTTAAGGAAGCACATGTCCTGAGCATACATACTGTAATGATGCCCAGTATTGGGACAGACAGGCCTAAGCAAAACAGTGAAGACCCAGATCAGACTGCTCCTGAATGGTCTACACTGTTTGCCATTCCAGTTTCACCTGTTGGACTCCTTGCTGGATTGGGAAACAAACTTGTTGAAATTTTAGGAGAATTACAGCAAGTTCTCAAGGCGTCCAAATTTTTAGGATTTTTACGATAGTTTGATGTTTGCAGAGCTGAAACTGACATGAGTACTGATAATCCGCAAAGAGAGTCTAAGCCTGTACAGGCAATGTGGTGCAAGTAGGATCGTCCCTACAAGTAAAGCTTCTAGGTTTGTTTTGGCAATAGGGCTTGAGATGTCCTAAATAGTGTTGACAGGGATGTAAAACTTAATTCCAAACAAACAAACAGTAGTTTGATTATCCCTTAGGAGCTTGACAACAGGCTTGACTGAACATTAACCCATTTTGTACCGGAAACCCCAAAATGGGTACCCTGGCAAATAGTGTGGGCCCAGATCAGACGCCACAGAATGTGGCGTCTGCTTGGGGGCCTTCACTATTTGCCGAAAGTTAAGCCATTTTCCAAACAAAGTAAACACAACCTGACATCCCTAAATTTCGAATTGGACTCCTACCATATACAAGGAGGAAGATTCCATTTTGTACAAAAAGGGTTTACAATCTGACATGTTTTCCATAATGATTTTAATGATTTTTACAAGGGAGATAATTCATCAGCTCCTAAACTCAGTCACTCTCTCTTGAAATAAAGGTCGGCATTACAATAAAGCCACTTCTTCTTCTGTCTAAAGTAAGTAAGTCGAAGGGGCAGTGATGGTCACTTAATGGTGGATTATGTTGTGATTGGCTTTTGTGAAAGTGGCCTTAACCCATTGTTTTCTAGTGGACTCTTCCATTACTATATGTTGGACAAGTCCATTTGTCATTTAAGGGGTGTCAGGCTTAATTTTTTGTTTTTATTACATTTTTGACTGAAAATACTGTTGCAAATTTTTTTTTTTTTTTTTGGTTTGGGTTTTACGGCCCTTTCAAGATTATTTCACTCATATCGAGCCGATCGATAATCAGAGGTGGGCGAAAACCGGAGTACCCGGAGAAAAACCACCTGACCTTCCGTTGCAGAACTTGGCGTCTCACACGTGACCCGAGCGAGGCTCGAACCTACGGCGGTGAGAGACCTAATGACTAAGAGTCAGCGCTCTTATCCACTAGGCCACGCTGTTTGCAAATAGTGCAGGCCCTGATCAGACACTGCGTTAGGCCTGATTTAGGCCTGCACTGTTTGCCAAGGTACCCCTTTAGGGGTTTCCCCGCATGCAATGGTTTAAGAATATACTGTCAGGTTAATCACCCCTCTGAGCAATACAACCTCCCAAATGTAAACATTTATGCAACAGAATACACTGACTTATAATTTCCACCCATTTCATCTGCCCCAATTTGTTTGTTTGTGTGAGGTTTAACATTCCTGTCAACACTATTTAGGTCATTTTGGAGACATTGCTTCCAATTTTGTGGCACTTTTAACCGAGATTGAGATGAAATGACATCTGATGCCTTACCATCCAATGACACCTAAAGGATCTATATGGATGGTCCGACTCGCACAACTTAGACCTTCTAAGTGGTTTACCAGTACTCATGTGTGGTCAGTCTCAGCTCTGCATGGAAGCACCATGCAGCCAAATCTATTTCTCTGAACCCTGATGGGCGGAGGCCCTGGCCCCAATTTGTATCTACTAAAGACAGAAATTTCTTCACCAGAACAAAGTCTTTCCCCTCTAGATTGTGTCTGTTTGGTTTTCAAAAAATTTTTAACCTTCAGTAAACAATTTTTATGTTTTTTATTTAATCAATGGTAGCATAGATCCTAGCAATTTATTTTAAGAGACATCAGAGAAACAGACAACAACATACTCTAATTAAAACCACAATGAATAACTTTCGGGATTTGCTTTTAAGACATCTCAGGGAAGCCCATAAGGCACACCAAGTCTTGAATATGGTTGACCTGGTTGATTTGGAGTTTAACAGCCCAGTCACCACTATTCAGGTCATGTTGAGCCCACTAGTTTACCATACTTTTTCCTTGGCAAGCTTAAAACTAAGTGGGTCTAACCCTTTTTGTACCAAATAGAATCTTCCTCCTTATAAAATGTATATTCCATTTTGAAATTTAGGGGTGACGGGTGGTGTTATTTTTAAAATTAATTCGGAAAATAGCTGAACTTTTAGCAAACAGTGGAGGCCCTGATCAGATGCCGCATTCTGCGGCGTCTGATCTGGGCCTGCACTGTTTGCCAGGGTACCCGTTTTGGGGTTTCTGGTACTAAAAAGGTTAATCAATGGTAGCAAAGATCCTAGCAATTTATTTTAAGAGACATCAGAGAAACAAACAACAACATACTCTAATTAAAACCTCAGTGAATAATTTTCGGGATTTGCATTTCACCCTTATCTTGCTGTTCAAGACAACCCCTATCTTTGCAAACAGTGTAGATCCAGATCAGATGGCTTCTGAAGAAGCCATCTGATCAGGATCTACATTGTTTGACATTCAGTTTATGAATTTGTAGCAATAAATTATATCAAGTAATTTGATTGGTTGATAGACAGAAATGGGTGTGGCCTAAATGAATATTCAGCAGGACAAGGGTTAAGACATCTCAGGGAAGCCCATAAAGCACACTTAGTTGTGAATATGGTTGATCTGGTTGTTTTTGAGTTTACAGCCCAGTCACCACTATTCAGGTCATGTTGGGCCCATTAGTTTATCTAACCATACTTTTTACTGGGCAACCTTATAACTAAGTGGATCTAACCCTTTTTGTACCAAATATAATCTTCCTCCTTATTAATGACAGGAGTCCATTTCAAAATATAGGGGCAGGTTGTGTTATTTTTTAAATTTATTCGGAAAAAGCAGAATGGTACAAAATGGGTTAAGCAGTATTCCAGAAACTGACAACTGCCCTTCTTGAAACAGTGGGACGAAGTGCATTACGATAACACACCCGTGCGACATGGTGTATTTTTCCCATTTTCAAAATGGCTACTTTTCTGATGAAAATTTGTGATATTTTCCTTATTTATACTGCAAATATAGGTTATGGGTGCTCGTTAGAACCGCCTCAATGAGGCGGTTCTAACGAGTACCCACAACCTATGTCTTGTAGCAGAAATAAGAAAAATAATGTGTACCCCCGTAAACCCCAGTTTTCTGTATATAAAGTGGGGTTTAAGGGGGTGTTCATTTCACGGACTTGGTCACGTGATGGGGAGGAGCCTGACATCATAAATACTCCATGAGCAATCACCACTTAGTCTTAAGAAGATGGTTATTAATGTGTAACGTCACAATGCTGTCTGTGACAACCCTTTGTTTCGTACTGAATTGAACCTACTCCCATGCAACATAGGGCATTTTCAGGTCTCCAAAATGGTTACATTTCTGATGAAGGTCAGTGATATTTGAGCCCCGCTAAGCGAATTTGTGTCTTCGAGCATTCCGTCATGACAAATTTTAACTGCGCATGCCCAGCCATTCAGAGGGGCCAGGGATGTGGCTTTCTGTCAGAAGGTTCCTCTTGATTCACTGCTTGTATGAGCAAGCAGCGAAGGTTCTGGCGAGACTGGGCAGATGCGCAGGCTCGCCTGAACCTTCGATGCTCGCATAGGCGATAAGTACAAAAATCGCTTGACGGGGCCCATTTTTCTTATTTATACGCAAAACATAGGTTGTGGGTGCTCATTAGTACCGCCTCATTTATGAAACAAGCTGTTTACATAGCCACCATATACCTATTGCATGACTTGTCTAAAATCAAAATTCCCAGTAACAAGGCAGACAATATTTCAATAAAACAAGTCAATGATAAATTGTTTCCCTAGAGAAGGAGGAAATCATGGATTATAAACTCATCAAAAAACATCAATATAAACAGAATATAATGTTGGCTGCAGCATGAGAAAACATGAAACCCTGCCCCCCAATGAAACCAATAGGGTTTCTATGCATGGATTGTCCGACTCGCACCACTTTTCCTGGGCATGCTTAGAACCTTTACTCGGTTTACCAGTACTCACATGCAGTTGGTTTCAGCTCTGCCTGGGCAGACTTAGACCTTCTGAGCCATTTTCCAGTACTAATGTGCAGGGTTTACAGAGGTTTCGCCACCCAACAAGTTCGCCATCGGAGGTTTTGCCACCAAGAGGTTTCCCCACCAGGTTTCGCCCCACGGGAGGTTTCGCCACTCAGAGGATTCGCCACCGAAAATTGATATTTGAGTCGAAATAACAAACTTTGCCTTAACTTATTTATTATTATAACCAGTGTAACGTAGCTTACACCGATATTGAGGACATTTTCAACGAAAGACAACGAAAAAATGAAATCAAACTAAATAAAGGAAAACCACTTTCAAGTATTTAATAGCTAAGCATGTTAATTAAAATAAAGCAAACTTTTTGCAGCAATATATCTATACAAATAAAGAAAAAAAAAACTCTCACAATGTTTAGCACTCTAAGAAAGGACATCGATTTTTGCCAAAAAAAAAAAAAATGACTACTTTAGGCATTGGTATCAAGGGCAAAAAATGATAATGAGTAATAAGTAGTATTTTGAAATGTATGGACTATGTCATTATGATGAAGACAGCCAAAAACTACAAACGGGCATCTATTCTGAGAATACCGTATTCCTCCCATTTAGCGCCCTGGGCCCTTAAAAAATTGGAAAAAGAGGGGGCGCTTATTAGAGACAAAAATCTTACCAGAACGGAGAGTTTAAAACTCATGACACACGGTATTCTATTACAACATGGTGGAATCAGGACTTGGAAAGTACCAAGTGGTCAACACAGACACTTTGCGATAGCAGTGGGGCTTAGAAATACCTTGCATGATTCGCTTTACAGCAGATACAGCAATAATTGAAAGGCTTATCTTTACTTTAGGTAAGCCAAAATAGTTTTTTCCTCTGACAACAGAAGGGGCGCTTATTATTTTGTTCTTGGAAAAACAGTGAGGGGGCGCTTATAGGAGCAGGGGCGCTAAATGGGAGGAATACGGTAGGTGTTTTGTCTATTTTCAAGTAGGAAATAATAAAAACATTAACAACCGACATTTAAAACTATAAACAGCCTTTATTTATTTCTTTTTATTAACCCCGCCCATAGGGGCTTGAAGAAATATATGGGCTGCATGATGCTTCCACGCAGAGCTGAATCCGGCCCGCACACTAGTACTGGTAAACCGCTTGGAGGATCTAAGCCTGTCCAGGAACCCCGGGGCGAGGCGGACCGTCCATGCTCTAATAAACCCTATTGGTTTCATTGGGCAACAGGGCTTGAGATGTCATTTCATCTCAATGTCGGGTAAAAGTCCCACAAAATTGAAAGCAGCGTCTCCAAAATGACCTTCACAGTGTTGACGGGGACGTTAAACCTCTGAATCAAACAAACAAATAAACCCTGCACAAAATCAAATAGTTATAAGAAAAATATATACATGTGTAAAAAGTGGCGAACCCTCCAAAGGCAAACACCGGAAAAGTGGCGAACCCTCTCTCGGAGGTGGCGAAACCACTAGTGGGTAACATGCAAAGTGGCGAAACCTCTGACACCCATGTGCAGTTGGTTTCAGCTCTGCATGGAAGCATCATGAAGCCCAAACTATTTCTCCAAGCCCCAATGGGCGGGGGTCCCATTGCTGGAAAAATGGTTGAAGGTTTTGCTACTTACATATTTTCAGCAGAAAATATTAGCATATTTGCCATATTCTAAAAGTATAGTGTACAAGTTCCGTACAGTTCATGTTTGATAGGGTAGTAAGTTTTAGGACAAAAACAAAGTTGTTTCCCTTCAGGTTGTATCCATTCCCCATAAAAAGTAGTTCATGTTTGATATGGTGGTAATTTTTAGGAAAAAACTAGACATGTGTCCAAAGTACACAGATGCCCCCGCCATATATCTTTGTCGATATGGCTTGTACCCATCCTCTAGAATGGCCTGGGGGTGTCCGGAGGGACCCAGAGCTGTCCACAGGGACCCAATGTCTGTGTCAGTGAATGCATCTTATCATAAGGAACAATAATATATATGGTTAAGTGGTGGGGATTGTTTCTGAGATATAAGGCCTTTTATGAATTGAAGGGGGCGGGGCATGGTCCTGGGTTGACCAGAGGGAGCCAAAGTCTGTGTCTTAGAATGTGTCATATCATAAGGAACAATAATATGTATGGTATAGGTGTTCGAATCTGATTAAGTCTGTGTAGTCAATGCATCTTATCATAAGGAACAACAATATATATGGTTTAGGGGTGGGGACATGAATAGTTTCTGAGATATAAAGCCTTTTATGAAACGAAGGGGGCGGTGCATGGCCTAGGGGTGACCGGAGGGACCCAAAGTCTGCGTCTTGGAATGTGTCATATCATAAGGAACAATAATATATATAGCCGGAGAAAAACCACCTGATAGCAGAACTTGGCGTCTCACATGTGACCCGAGCGAGGCTCGAACCACAGCAGTGAGAGACCTAATGATCAAGAGTCAGCGCTCTTAACCACTAGGCCACAGAGGCCCGTTATGGTTTAGGTGTTCAAATCTGAGTAATTTTCAAGATAATTAGACATTTTGACAGTTTTGCATACAAATTTCTATATAACGGGGGGACGGGGCATGGCCCGGGGTGACCGGAGGGACACAAAGTCTGGAATGTGTCATATCATAAGTTACAATAATATATATGGTTAAGGGGTGGGGATATGGATAGTTTCTGAGATATAAAGACTTTTATGAAGCAAAGGGGGCGGGGCATGGCCCAGGGGTGACTGTAGGGACCCAAAGTCTGTGTCATGGAATGTGTCATATCATAAGGAACAATACTATATATGGTTAAGGTGTTTGAATCTGATTAATTTTCAAGATAATTTTCCATTTTGACAGTTTTGCATACAAATTCGTATCTGACAATTTTGACCTGTTACGCAATCTGACCCCTGGGACCACCCAGGAGCACAACCCTTGGTCAACTTGAACATGAACTGATAGGTCTTGGTCTGAGTAAATGTCATACCAAATTTCAACTTTGTAGCACAACAGGTAAAAAAAAATTATGAGCTCCAATGCAAGCCCGAGGTTTGAGCTCGACGTTTCAGCCCGAGGTGGTTACAAACGTACGCATGTAACATCACGGCGAAATGCTATATGCCCCAACCCAGGGGCACGACCCTGGGTCAACTTGAACATGTACTGATAGGTCTTGGTCTGAGTAAATTTCATACCAAATTTCAACTTTGTAGCACATCAGGTAAAAAAATTATGAGCTCCCATGCAAGCCCAAGGTTTTAGCTCGACATTTCAGCCCGAGGTGGTTAAGAACGTGACATACGCACGTACGCACTTAACATCACGGCGAAACGCTATATGCCCCACTCCTGCCAAGGCAGGCTGGGGCATAAAAAAACAAAATAATTTTGAAGGAATTGTCTCCCTTCAGGTTGTATCCATTCCTCATAAAAAGTAGTTCATATTTCATATGGTAGTAACTTTCAGGACAAAAAATAATAATTCTGAAGTTCACGCATGTTAAGGTTCTGATTTTAAGGACACAAAATAACTTTGAAGGCATTATCTCCTTTCAGATTGTGTTCATTCTACTTAACAAGAGCTGTCGTCGGACAGCGTAGCTCGCCTACTGGGCACATTTTATATTGTACCATTTTTTTTATCATTTAGAAATGCAGAATTTAAAGGACCGATGTTTTGTGTACATGGATTTATCTATCAAATAGTGTTCAAAATCATAGGCTAAATCACTGAACCATGAAATATAGGTCACTATGATGTAGACATATTTTGAGGTCAAGCATGGGGTCAGATAGGACTAATAACCCAGGTATGACATTACTCTATCAAATAGTATTGAAGATAATAGGCAAAATCATTGAACCATGAAATATAGGTCACTGTGACCAAGATATATTTTGTGGTCAATAATTGGGTCGCACTGAACTTATAATGCAGGTATCACATTTCCCCATCAAATAGTATTGAAGATAATGGGCAAAATCACTGAACCATGAAATATAGGTCACAGGGAAGGTAGATATATTTTGGGGTCGATTATTTGGTTAGTTGATGCTAATAGTCAAGGTATGACATTTATCTTTCAAATAGTATTCAAAATAATAGGCTAAATCACTGAACCATGAAATTTAGGTCACTATGACTAAGACATATTTTGAGGTCAAGCATGGGGTCACATGGGACTAATAACCCAGGTATGACATTTCTCCATCAAATAATATTCAAGATAATAGGCAAAATCACTGAACCATGAAATATAGGTCACACTGACTTAGATATATTTGGTGGTCAATTATCGGTCACATGGATCTAATAATCCAGGTATTACATTTCTGCTTCGAATAGTATTCAAGATAATAGGCAAAGTCACTGAACCATGAAATATAGGTCACAGTGACCTAGATATATTTTGAGGTCAATCATGGGGTCACATGGTACTAATATCCCAAGTATGACATTTCTCAAAAAAATAATCTTCAAGATATAAGGCAAAATCACTGGACCATGAAATATAGGTCACAGTGACCTAGATATATTTTGAGGATAATCATGGGGTCACATGGCACTAATATCCAAGGTATGACATTTCTCCAACAAATAATCTTCAAGATATAAGGCAAAATCACTTGACCATGAAATATAGGTCACAGTGACCTAGATATATTTTGAGGTAAATCATGGGGTCACATGGCACTAATATCCAAGGTATGACATTTCTCCAACAAATAATCTTCAAGATATAAGGCAAAATCACTGGACCATGAAATATAGGTCAGTGACCTAGATATATTTTTAGGTAAATCATGGGGTCACATGGAACTAATAACCAAGGTATGACATTTCTCCATCAAATAGTAATATAGATAATAGGGAAAATCACTGAACCATGAAATATAGGTTACAATGACCTGGATTTATTTTGTGGTCAATAATCAGGTCACATTGAATAAATAATCCAGGTGTTACATTTCTTCATCAAATAGTATTCAAGATAATAGGCTAAATCACTGAACCATGAAATTTAGGTCACTATGACTAAGACATATTTTGAGGTCAAGCTTGGGGTCAGATGGGACCAATAACCCAGGTATGACATTACTGTATGAAATAGTATTGAAGATGATAATAGGCTAAATCACTGAACCATGAAATTTAGGTCACTATGACTAAGACATATTTTGAGGTCAAGCTTGGGGTCAGATGGGACCAATAACCCAGGTATGACATTACTGTATGAAATAGTATTGAAGATGATAATAGGCTAAATCACTGAACCATGAAATTAAGGTCACTATGACTAAGACATATTTTGAGGTCAAGCTTGGGGTCAGATGGGACCAATAACCCAGGTATGACATTACTCTATGAAATAGTATTGAAGATGATATGCAAAATCACTGAACCATGAAATATAGGTCACAGTGACCTAGATATATTTTGGGGTCAGTCATGGGGTCACATGGAACTAATATCCCAGGTCTGACATTTCTCCAACAAATAGTCTTCAAGATATAAAGCAAAATCAGTGAACCGTGAAATGTAGGTCACCAAGACCTGCATTGTTTTACACTTGAACGAATGTCAGTTGGTTGGCCGATGTATAAGCAATTGTGTCTATAACTTGTTAGCATAAGGGAAATGTATACAATAAATAAAAAGTTGTCCTAGATTTTGACCGCCAGCCCCACCCCATCCCCACTCCCAGGCATGAACCCAGGGGTGTGTTGTCTTGGAATCTCAGAAGACACTCCCAGGTATCCAAGTTGTAAATATGAATGCTTTGTGATGAGTGACTGCTGAGATATAAGCATTTCAAAAACTTTAACACAGTATTACATAGGTGTTCTAGATTTTGACCCCTAGCCCCACCCCGGGGCCTGACCCCAGGGGTCTGTTGTCTTTGAACATCAGAAGACGCTCCCAGGTACTAAATTTCCAAATATGAGTGCTCTGTGATGAGTGAGTGTTGAGATATAAGTATTTGAAAATCTTTAACGCAGTGTGACGCGCACGCGCACACGCACGCCAACCGAGGTGACAACAATAGCTCTCCATGTACTTCGTACAGGCGAGCTAAAAAGTAATAACTTTCAAAATACGAAATATTTTTGCAAGAATCGTCTCCCTTTAAGTTGACTCACTGCCCCCTTAAACATGGTTCATGTCTGATATGGTAGCAATTTTCAGGACATGGCATAAGCTATGCTTTTTTGCATGTCCAAGAATTATTCTGGAATATTCTGGAATCAGAGACTAGTCTCTCAAGACCCTACAAATGCATTAATCAATTTATTTTCGTACAGAAACAGGAGAAAAACATCTATTTAAGGAATATCTGTGTTCCATTTGACACTGAGAAGATACATCAAATTACTGACAGGAAAACAAATAGTGTACATTTCACGTTAGCAACCACCGTAGCTACAGTAATGATCCAAATAAAGTATTGGGACAGATAGGCCTAGCCAAACAGTGCAGACCCAGATCAGACTGCTCCTGACGGAGCAGTCTGATCAGGGTCTACACTGTTTGCCATTCCGTTGGCACCTTTTGGACTACTTGCTGGATCATGAAATAAATCTGTTAAAACACCTATATAAATTTGACCCCCTTAAACCCCACTTTTATATAAACTGCCTATTAATTTAAACTAGAATGTATTTTCAGACATAGAAAGTGACACTTTTTTTTCAAAGAAAATTTTGTGCATTATGCAGTGATTTTTTGGTGCTGCCATTGAAAAAGTCAAGAATACATATACTGTAGTGGGGGTTAGCAGCTAAGTCTGTGCCTGGCACGGGGTTAGCAGCTAAGTCTGTGCCTGGCACGGGGTTAGCAGCTTACCCTGTGCCAGGCACGGACTTAGCTGCTAATCCCCACTACAGTATATGTATTGGGTTAGCAGCTAAGTCTGTGCCTGGCACGGTTTTAGCAGCTAACCCCGTGCCAGGCACGGACTTAGCTGCTAACCCCCACTACAGTATATGAATTCTTGACTTTTTCAATGGCAGCACCAAAAAGCATTGCATAATGCACAAGATTTTCTTTGAAAAAAAAAGTGCCACTTTCTATGTCTGAAAATACATTCTAGTTTAAATTAATAGGCTGTTTATAGTAAAACTGGGGTTTGCAGGGGTATACAATTTTCTTATTTCTGCTCAAAAACATAGATTGTGGATATTGGTTAGAACCGCCTCGACGAGGCGGTTCTAACGAGTATCCACAATCTATGTTTTGAGCAGAAATAAGAAAAATATCGAAATTTTTCATCTGAAAATTTTTTCATTTTTCGGTGGTAAAATTTACAATGTATTTGTATAGGCGTGTTTCCGTTATGTTTTACAGCAAATTTTAGGAGAATAACAGCAAGTCCGAAGATTTAGGAATTTTACTGTATTTGAAAATCTGGGACAGCAACCAATTTCTGTCAATGCCCAAAATCCTTCAAGCACAATAGACAATTTTACAGCAATTACCAATCAATTTTTTTTCTTCTTATTTTTCATAGAAAAGGGCTTGGCATTCCATGTGAAACATCTTCCAATCAGATTATTCACATATAACATCAAGCCTAAGAAAAAGGCATGCTATTTCATGTGAAATGTCTGTCCAGCAGATTCACAATTGTATATCCAAGCATTATTTTCTCGGAATAATAAAAATAAAATACTTCGAAAATAAAAATGCCGTCTGCTTATTGGGATCAGCTGTTGTCAGGTTATAGAAAGTTTAACCCATAAGATGCCAATCACGTCAATTGTCGTCTACTTTGTCGTAAAAAAAATATTTCTAAAAAGTTTGCAAGAAGATTCAGCAGACAACATAAGCAGATGACATTTTAGGTGTAGTTTTTCTTGGCATCTTAAGAGTTAATATATAAGCCAGTAATGTGCCTAACACATGATTAATTAGAATGGCCCAGATCATACCGCAGCCTGAGCTGTGTCTAAACTGTTTGCTAAAATCTGTCTGAGCAAATATTTTATGATCAGTTCCATAAACATTTTACAGACATGAAAATAGATAGAGCATATTTCATGTAAACAGTACAGAACATTAATTGATCAAATTCTAATTTGTTACAAGTTCTTGAGAACAATCCTTTAAACATGTTTTGTATCAAGGACATCAAAGTAAAGCTTTAATTTTTCTCAGTTTCAGGTTTCACGTTGGCCATGTGTGTGTGTGAATTCGGGTTTAACGTCGCTTTCAACAATTTTTCAGTCATATCACGACGGTGTCTGGTTGCGACAGAGAGCTCAATGCTCACTTTTATAGTGCTGCCTCACTGAAGTATCATGTCCCAGACACATTACATGATACAACACCCAGTCACATTATCCTGACACTGGGTCGACCAGTCCTAGCTCTACCCCGTAAATCTGAGTGCCAAGCGAGGAGCAGCTAGTACTATTTTTAACGACTTTGGTATGTCGTGACTCGGGATCGAACCCTTGACCTCCCGTTCCCCGGAGCGGACACTCTACCAACTGAGCTATCGGGGCCGGTACGTTGGCCATGAAAAATCGATTTAAGCCCCCCCCCCCCCCCCCCCCCCCCCCCCCAACACACACACAAATCAGTGAAATACTTTTTACTGACCATTCAAAGGCGGTTATTCTGTTGTGGTTTATTTTTGTTATATTTTATCTTTGCATGTATGCATTGTTTATATCTTTTTATTTTGGACAGCCATTTGGCCATTTTGTGGGAAAGTAACTGTCCTTTTGGCTTTCTGCTTGTGATGGCTTCATCAGGGTTCAGTTATTTCATGTTCATGTTTATTTCCTTTTGGTGTCTCTGATGGGATGTTTTATTCCTGATAATTGCCTTCACTCATCACTAAAACTCACCTACAAAATATTGATCCCCTTGAACCCACTTTTATATTGTTCTAATAAGAACCAACAACCTATGTCTTTGATCAGAAGTAAGAACTAGAAATGCGTCCATAGGACACGGATGCCCCCGCCCGAAAATATGTCTATGTTCATATTCATCCATAGAAAGTTATTGACAATGTTTAAGTTTTGGACCCTTTTTATGCCATTTGACCTCTAAGTATGACCTTGGAGGTACGGATCTGGGTTTGCACGTGACACATTGTCTCATGATGGTTAACATTTCTTCAAAATAATTTCAAAATCCATCCAAAAATAAGTAAGTTATTGGCTGCGTTTAAGTTTCGGACCCTTTTTTTGACCTTTGACCTCCAAGTATGACCTTGACCTTGGTGGTACGGACCTGGATTTTGCATGTGACACATCGACTCATGATGGTTAACATTTCTACAAAGTAATCTCAAAATCCATCCAGAAATAAGAAAGTTATTGACTGCGTTTAAGTTTCCGACCTTTTTTTTGACCTTTGACCTCCAAGTATGACCTTGACCTTGGAGGTACAGACCTGGGTTTTACACGTGACACATTGACTCATGATGGTTAACATTTCTCCAAAGTAATTTCAAAATCCATCCAGAAATAAGAAAGTTATTGACTGCGTTTAAGTTTCGGACCCTTTTATTGACCTTTGACCTCTAAGTATAACCTTGACCTTGGAGGTAAGGACCTGGGTTTTGCACGTGACACGTCGTCTTATGATGGTTAACATTTCTGCCTAGTAATTTTAAAATCCATCAAGAAATAAGGAAGTTATTGACTGCGTTTAAGTTTCGGACGCACGCACGAACGGACGGACGGACAGGGCAACGCTATATGCCCTTTCCACCATTCTTCGAATGGCGGGGGCATAAAAACAATGTATACCCCTATAAACACCATTTTGTTTTCCACATAAAGTTGGGTGTAGATGGGTATTCATTTGAGGGACTAGTTAAAGTGATGTTTGTTTTGATAAAAATACACTTTACAACCAGAGACAATTAACTTACTCGATGGCCTTGATGTTAATCTTTCCTGTTACATTGTTACTCATGGCATGTTGTTGTATATGTAGAGCTGCCAATCTCAAAATAGTCTCCGCCTTCAGTTCTGACACAAACCTTTCTTGTACGACATCATTTACACACTGTAATAAACAGGAAACAGAATTGTAAACATGAGGATGCTTTTGTCTGTTTGATTTGTGGTTTCACGTCCCCTTCGACACTATTTAGGTCATTTTGGAGACATTGCTTCCAATTTTGTGGGACTTTTACCAGACTTTAAGATGAAATAACATCTCAAGCCCTGCCGTCCAATGAAACTAAAAGGCTTATATGCATTGGATAGTCTGACTCACACCACTTTGCCTGGGCAGGCTTAATCCTAAGTGGGTTATGGGTACTCATGCATGGTCAGTTTTAGCTCTGCGTGGAAGCATCATGCAGCCCAATCTATTTCTCCAAGCCCCGATGGGTGTGGGAAAACGAGGATGCTTAATATAGTTAAATACAGTAGAACTGCAATGGCTCGAACCCTGATGGCTCATTTACCAAGGATGAGTCAAACCCGTTCTTGAGTCCGAAGGGAATTCCTCCAAATAGGATATAGGGATAATGTAGGGAGATCTTCTTTTATCTTGCAAATGCGATCAGATGCGACAGAATGTGGCATCTGATCTCAGTCTACACTTTTTGCCAGTGTCCCAAATTTTGGATGCTAGGTCAACCTTAGGGTACATTTGGAAAAGATAGACTTTAAAATAGCATTCCATATTTGCAGTAAACTATATGGGGTCTCATAAAAAGGGCTGCTAATGAATATGAAACAAAACGAATCAGCGAAGCTGAGCAAAAACATGCTCAGTGCAATACTAGAGCTAAGGCATCACTAACAAAGCTTTCTTCCCCCGACTCTGTTGCTCTACCTGCAACAGATAGTTTAGAGCTAGAATTTGTCTCATCAGCCATCTTAGAACTTACACACTCTTTCATTTCTCGCATTCGGTTAAGATTGGTCATTGTCAGTAATGACAGACAAAGAATTAAATTATTATTAATTACAGTCTAACTGCGATGGCTCGAACCCATTTGGGGACCATGAAAATTTGTTCGAGACAGCGGTCGTTCGAGCCAAGGAAGGTTACTATTAGTGCTATACCAAGAGGCATAATAGAAATAATTGTGGAAATGCAATAAAGTCTACCACATCTATTGGCGTCATTGGGTGGCAGGGCTTGAGATGTCATTTCATCTCAATGTCGGCAAAATTGAAAGCAACGTCTCCAAAATGACCTAAATAGTGTTGATGGGGACGTTAAACCTCAAATCAAACAAACAAAATGCCACAGAATGATGCATCTGATCAAGGTGTACACTGTTTGCTTTAAATACTGGAATTTCAGGGTTAAACGAAACAGTTTAAAGCCCAGTTTTCCCCCGCCTATACTCCAAGACAATCGACCCACCAGTACTTTCAATGCTTTGATTATGTTCTGGTAAAGAAACATAAAGAAATACTGGTATAATCAAGCATCTATCTATAATTTAGAATGACAAATCCAAATCCTTGGGTCTACAGATCAAGTTGGAATCTCATTAATCTTGTTAACTCTTAACCCATAAAATGCCAATCACGACAATTGTCGTCTGCTTTGCCGTCCGCTGGTTACCTTAAAAGTATTTTTTTTGCAAACAGTGTGGACCCTGATCAGATTGCTCCTGAAGAAGCAGTCTGATCTGGGTCCACACTGTTTGCCTGTATGCAAAAATATTTTAAAAAAGTTTTCAAAAACATTCAGCAGACCACATAAGCTGACGACATTTTCAGATGTAGTTTTTCTCAGCGTCTTAAGGGTTAAGATGCTGAGAAAAACTGCATCTGAAAATGTTGTCTGTTTGTGTTGTCTGCTGAATCCTTTTGCAAACTAATAAAAAAAAATTTTGCATAGAGGCAAACAGTGTGGACTCAGATCAGATTGCTCCTAGTGAAGCAGTCTGATCAGAGTCCACACGGTCTGTAAACAATGACTTTTAAAGTAACCACCAAGCGAAAAAGCAGACGGTAATTGTCGTGATTTGGCATTTTATTGGTTAAACCATTACATTTGGGATTTCTGAAAAGCAATGTTAAATTCTGTTTGTCAATAACACTGTTTACATCATGTTTACAAAAAGCCGCTCCTGTATCTATTTAATTGCTTGTCCTAGAATATGTAAATATAATAAATACAGAAGATATGAAATATCATTTGTTTCATTACTTTGTCCCATTTTTAACAGAATAGAATCTTCACGACAATTGTCATCCGCTTTGTCGTCTGCAGGTAACTTTAAAAGTCATTTTTGCAAACAGAGTGGACCCAGATCAGACTGTTCCTCTAGGAGCAATCTGATCTGGGTCCACACTGTTTTCCTAATGAAAAAATATTTCTAAAAAGTTTGCAAGAAGATTCAACAGATGACATAAGCAGACGACATTTTCAGATGTAGTTTTTCTTGGCATCTTAAGGGTTAAGGGGTGTCGGGTTGAGTTATTTTCAGAAATTTATTCAGGAAACGGCTGAACTATTTGCAAACAGTTAAGACTCTGTTCAGATGCCGCAGAATGATCTTGGCCAATGTTGTTTGCTGATGTCAGGTCTCCTGTCTAAAATGGGTTAAACGAAGAAACCAAAAATGTGAATTTCCATGAAAGTTGGTAAACAAGATGAACTGATTAAAAGTCAAAGCACTGAGAATACTGGTGGGTCAATTGTCTCTGGGTGTAGGCTGGTTTGTTTGTTTGTATTGGAGTTTAACTGCCCAGTCAACACTATTTTAGGTCATTTTTGAGCCGGTCAGTTTACCTATTCACACTTTTCATGGGCAGGCTTATGCGTAAGCCGTTAACCAGTACAGTGCACTTCTTTCACCAAAACTGACAAATGCCCTACTTGAATCAGCAAAAGGGAGAGAATTACCGTAGAAAAGATTTCATGATCAGTCTCCACAAAAGAATGTTGCTGACCCTGGCAGGTATCGAACCCACGTCCTCCTGATCACCAGTCAGACGCGCATCTGACTGAGCTACCGAGCCCTAGGCTTGAGGTTTTATGTCCCAAACAACACTATTTAGGTCATTTTGGAGTTGTTGCTTCCAATTTGTGGGTCTTTTACCAGACACTGCTCAAAAGCTCTACCACTCAAAGAGGTTTAAGGGACAGTCCAGCTTGCAACACTTTTCTTGGACATGGTTTATTTTTGTTATGATTTGTCTTTGAGTGTGTGTATCGCTTATATCTTTTTGTTTTGGATAGCCAATTGGCCATTTTGTGGGGAAGTAACTGTCCTTTTGGCTTTCTGCTATTGATGTTTCCATTAGGGTCTAGTTGTTTCATTTTTGTGTTTCTTTCTCTTTGGTGTTTCTGATGGGAGCTGTGGGTCAATTGTATTGATTCCTGATCATTGCCGTCACTTCTATTTTAGAAGTGTTTTACCAGTAATCTAAAAGTTTGATCGGTTTCAGCTCCGCATAGAAGCACCGTCCCAATCTGTTTCTCCAAGCCTTGATGGGCTTGGGTGTATGAAGAATATTTACCTATTTACACAGACAGGAAAAGCTGTGCTTAGACTGAGTGGTGTCTTCATAATGGTCATATGACTGACGCCAGTTTTTTTGTTGCAGCTCATATATATAGGATCTTACAAAAGTAGTCATTTCATATGGAATTTTTGAAACAAAAATTTCATATGGAATAAACATAAGTGTGTGGGATTCAGTTTATCATATAACAAGGATTTTATTGCCTAACAAGTTAAAATCTTACATGGAAGCATAAGTGTAAAAATTCCCACTGTCCATGGAATCCTGGGGCCAGTTGTTCAAAACTAACGACGTCGTTAGTTAACGTATCTTTAAAATTTTGATCATTTATTATGGCAAATATGCTAATATTTTTGCTGAAAAAATGTGAGCAGCTTTTGCATCTGCAAAAGCTGCTCCCATTTTTTCAGCAAAAATACCAAAATTTTATATATTAAACTTGCTAGAACAGTTAACAATATGACCACTAACGAGCTCGTTCAGCTAACGATGCTTCGAACAACTGGGCCCAGGGTCGTTAGAGTGAAAATCCAGTGCTCTAACCACTGAGCCAAAGAGTCAATACCCTGTCACAGATGTCAGAGAGTGGTGATAAACCTATAAATTATGCATAATCTACCAAGGTAGATAACTGAAGGGAGTAATTGTGCTCATGTATTAATACTGAAACTGAAACTGTTTCATTTGATTAAACGCCTAATTTTACACACATGGTATATTCACTGGCATTGTACAATGGAAATTTTACAAGGTGAACATATGTTTTATATGACATCACGTTACCATCACGAAAACACGCCTATATAATTTTGACCCCCTTGAACCCCACTTTTATACAGTAAAACTGGAGTTTACAGGGGTAAACCATATTTTTCTTATTTTTGCTCTAAAATATAGAATGTGGGTACTTGTTAGAACAGCCTCAATGAGGCGGTTCTAACGTGTACTCACAATCTATATTTTGAGCAGAAATAAGAAAAATATCACATTTTTTCATCGTAAAATCTTCATTTTTCCGGCGATAAAATGTACTATATATTTTTATAGGCGTGTTTTCGTAATGCATAGTGAATAACAGTGATTTTATATGATAAACCAGAAATTTAATATTTTGTAAGGATCAATTATTTTCAAAAGGAACCTCAGACTGTTTATGTAATCTACTGACAGTACAAATAATGAAATGCTTACCTGCATATAGAAGTATTCGAAAGCCACTGGATCTTGTTTAAGGAGATCATAGGAGTCTCGGGGTACATAAACAACACGGAATAAACATCGGAAATGTCTTGCTCCTGGTCGGCTGGCAATCTGAAATGACAATGACAGTTCAGCAAAATCATTAGAATTTACCAACTCCTCAGACAAGTAGATCCCCCCCCCCCCCTAACGAACACCCACAACCAATGTTTGCAGTATAAATTAGCCATTTTGGGGATCACTATGTCGCACAGGTGTGTTAGTGTAATGTTAACTGGGTCTAGTCTTAGACTGGGTCTAGTCTTCAATGTTTGCCGAGCCCAGCACAAGAGCCCAGTTTACAGATAAAACCTGAAGTCACTTTAACCCTTAATTATCTTGCTGAATATTCATCTAAGCCACACCCATTTCTGTCTATCAACCAATCAAATTACTTGATATAATTTATTGCTACAAATTCATAAACTGAATGCCAAACAGTGTAGATCCTGATCAGATGGCTTCTTCCAGAAGCCATCTGATCTGGATCTACACTGTTTGCAAAGATAGGGGTTGTGGTGAACAGCAAGATAAGGGTTAACCCATATATGACCTAATAAGTTTGGTGTGGTTCATCTCCCAGTATAGGGGTACCAGGCTTGTTTTGTTAGTGATAGGTTTGAAAAAATGTATGTACTTTCAGCAAACAGTGTAAACCCAGATCAGATGCCTAGTTTTGCACTGTTTGCCAAATGTCCCAAAAAAGGGCCGCCAGGAATGTAAGGGTTAATATAGTCATTAGCAATATAATTCAGATTGATCAGTTATTTTGGGTTGACTGACAAACAACTGTCAGTCTCGATAGCACAGTGGTTAGCGCGTTCGACTTATGATCGAGAGGTTGTGCGTTCGAATCCGGCCACCAGTATCGAGGTGTGTCCTTGGGCAAGACACTGAATGACACTGCCCCACTCCACCCAGGTGTACATGTAAATGGATAGCAGTGGTGTAAAAGCCACTGCCTCTCTCTCGAGCGCGCGTGAAAACACCCCGAATGAGTGTTCGAGAGCGATTCAATAAGCTTGATGCTTTCATCGCAATCAATAATTAAATAAATTAAAATAAATTAGTATAAACTAACTGAACCAAAATACAGTAAAAATCCAAAAAAATTCGTACACCTTGACGACTGGCTGTAATTCTCCTAAAATTTTAACAAATTTGTTTCAATATCCAGCAAGGAGTTCAAGGAGTGCAGATGGCACGGCAAACAGAGTAGACCCTGATCTGATTCTGCACAGTTTGTTTAGGCATGCCTGTCCCAATACTAAGGATCATTATGGTATATACTCAAATTTGGGAGCCAACCTTTGGTGCTTAGACACAAAATTTAACCCTCAAAGCTAAAAGCACCATTCAACCCTTTTGCAGACAACATTTTTAAACATTTCTTCTCCCTGGGCTGGTCGGCCCCCACCCATTGGGGCTTGAAGAAATATATGGGCTACATGATGCTACCACGCAGAGCTGAATTTGGCCCGCACACTAGTACTGGTAAACCGCTTAGAGGATCTAAGCCTGTCCAGGAACCGCGGTGCGAGGCAGACCGTCCATGCTAATAAACCCTATTGGTTTCATTGGGCGACAGGGCTTGAGATGTCATTTCATCACAATGTCGAGTAAAAGTCCCACAAAATTGGAAACAACGTCTCCAAAATGACCTTTACAGTGTTGACTGGGACGTTAAAACCTCAAATCAACCAACTTCTCCCTGGGTCGAGCTTACACATTTTGTAAATGCATTACTTCTTTTAATGTGGCAATTTAACAGTTAAAATAGAAAAGCCATCAATTCCAAAATACAAATCCAAATTTGGACAAATTCAATCAATTTTACTGACAAAGTCTTCAATCTGTATAAAAATAATCAGTTAAATTCGTTTCTATGGTTCACTAAGCTATAATAAGATTTCATAAGAAAAAGTTTATTTGACAAGGAAATTTGGTTTTCCTCCCAGGAGACCCATGTTGAAACCATTTCAGAAAGCCTTCTGTTTTAACCAGTTTTGTACCAAATGGAATCTTCCTTCTTATATATAGCAGGAGTCCATTTCAAGATTTAGGGGTTTCAGGTAGTGTTTTCTTCAAAATCTGTTTGGAAAATGGCTGAACATTTTGCAAACAGTGTAGGCCCTGATCATACGCCGCATTCTGCGGCGTCTGATCTGGGCCTGCACTGTTTGCCCTGGTACCAGTTTTGGGGTTTCTGGTACTAAATAGGTTAAGGGAATCTGATACACCTTCAGGGGAGGCAAATCTTGCAAAATATTTAAAGGTGCATTATTGAGCTACCAAGTCTCAATTTTTTTTTCTGGTTTTTATCTTCAATGCATACTCCTTTGTCATATGTACACTTTTGCAGCCAAATACAGCTTCAGAACTTTGTGAAAATGGTCGTTTTCATTCGTGTTTACTCTTCGCTCTGAACATGTGTTCGGAATTTCTGTTTTAAAAATAAATCTGTCACTTTACACATACATGGCGACAGTATCGTCTCTGAGTGTAGTTGCTTATGGCATGGTATTCAGCGTCATATTTTTTTCCGATTCAGGCATGGCCTAAGCAAACAAGGCCAAAAATGAATGTCGCATAATGTCAGATATGGAGAATCTATTTTTGTCACAAACTAAAAATAGATCTAACTAGTGTTCGAAACCTAGTTAGGGAATTCCTTTCAAACTCGTTTACCTGTCATCATAATTGTTCACATTTTTGCATAAAATGCATTCATTTGTATTGTTTTAAAGAAAAATACCGGCTATATCTATTTTATTTTTGGAAGCATTTTTTCCAGGTAGCTCAATAATGCACCTTTAAGCCAGAACATAGTGTGTGTTTTGAGTTTTATGTCCCACTAACAACAAGGTCATATGGAGACAGAACCTTGGTTTAAAGACAGACCTAAATGTCTGGAGAAGCCCATAATCAAACAAAAACCTGTGATAATTTTTTGAACTGTGAGAGAGAGATTTGCCATTGTGATTTGCCATTGCCATTTGCCAGATGTAAAGAATATATAGGGAAATTATCAGATTAAATGAGGGAGACTCCAAACTTTTACTAAAATTTAGCATAAATTGGGCAAAAGATAGCACCAAAATGAGGGAGTCTTGTTTGTTTGTTTGATTTTGAGGTTTAGCGTCCCCATCAACACAGTAAAGGTCATTTTGGAGACATTGCTTCAAACTTTGTGGGACTTTTACCTGACATTGAGATGAAATGATATCTCAAGCCCTGTAGCCCAATGAAACCAATAGGGTTTATAACCATGGACGGTCCGCCTCGCACTGCGGTTCCTGGACAGGTTTAGATCCTCTAATTTGTTTACCAGTACTAGTGTGCAGGCCGGATTCAGCTCTGCGTGGAAGCATCATGCAGCCCATATATTTCTTCAAGCCCCTATGGGCGGGGGCCAAAATTGAGGGAGTCTCCCTCCTGACAGGAGTGGATATTTAACCACTACAGCAGGTTAACCACTACAGCAGGGAGGCTTCTAAGGAGCAATACTGTATTGATCCTAAGTATTTGGGCAGACAGGCCTATGAAAACAGTTTGTTTAAGTTGAGGTTTAACGCCCCATCAACACTGTAAAGGTCATTGCTTCCAATTTTGTGGGACTTTTACCCGACAATGAGATGAAATGACATCTCAAGCCCTGTCGCCCAATGAAACCAATAGGGTTTATAAGCATGGACGGGCCGACTCGTAACGCTTTGCCTGGGCAGGCTTAGATCCTCTAAGTGGTTTACCAGTACTTGTGTGCGGATCAGTTTCAGCTCTGCCAGGAAGCATCATGCAGCCCATATATTCCTCCAAGCCCCGATGGGCGGGGGCCGCTAAGAAAACTGTACAGACCCAGATCTGACTGCACCTGAAGGACTGGGTCAGATAGACCTAAGCAAACAGTGCAGATCCAGATCAGACTGCTCCTGAATCCATGTACATGTCTGATCAGGATCTACACCGTTTGCCATTCCGTCTGCATCTTACTTCTTACTGTATGGTGTAGCAAATGTAATGCAGATCCAGATGAGACAACCCAAAACCAGCTTCCTCAACAGGATCATCATGGTCTGCCACCCTGTTGATGATTTTGTCTAAACCCCTACAAAAATGGGTGTGTCAGTGTGTGTGTGCGTTAATTTGGGTTTAATGCCGCTTTAAACAATTTATCAGTCATATCACGACGGTGTCTGGTTGCGACAGGTAGCTCAATGCTCACGTTTATAGTGCTGCCTCACTGAAGTATCATGTCCCAGACACATTACATGATACCACACCCAGTCACATTATCCTGACACTGGGTCGACCAGTCCTAGCTCTACCCCGTAAATCTGAGTGCCAAGCGAGGAGCAGCTAGTACCATTTTTAACAACTTTGGTATGTCCCGGCCCGGGATTGAACCTAAAGATGTAAGAGCCCACTTCACTGACTCAGAGGTGAAAGAGTTAGGTGAAGAGCCCCCCCCCCAACCCCCCCCCCCCCCCACACACACTTTTTGGAAAGGTTCAGCTGAAAGGAAGGAAACAAAAAGTCCCTTGCATCCAGTCTCATATTCCACTCAGCAGATATCCTATAGCAGACGACAATCTAGCTTTTTCATTATTTTTCAACCAAAATAAGGCTTTACATTTCATGTGAATTGTCTGCTGGGCAGACAATTCACATGAAATGTAAAGCCTTATTTTTGCTGAAAAATATGAATTTTTTTTTTCGAAAAATGACGTCTGCAAAATTTGCATAGCACTTAACATCTTCAGCTAAACTAATGTGAAATGGGGTTTAATGACCAAGTATTCAATATCTTTTTCCCTATTTTATCAAGATGAAAGCAATCAAGGGAGAACGAATGAGAAATCTTACAAATTCTATCATCATTCATTCAAATAAATGCAGCAAATACTGGGACAACAGACAACAGTTACCAAGAAACTAAAGTAGACACAGAATTCGCTGTGATTATCACACATGCTACAATAAGAGGACGGTAATATTTCTTCAAGAAGTTTGTTGGCAATAAAATACAAGCACAAGATTTTGAAGTCGAATGCTATGTGAGTGAGTGAGTGTTTGAGTTTTATGTCTCACCAACAGCTGAGGTCATACAGAGATGAGACCTCGGTTTAAAGACTCATCTGAAAGTCTTGAGAAGCCCGGGATTTTATCTTCGACCCTTGGTTTGCAAAGTGAGTAGCACTACACCACAGAGGCTTCTAAATTTTGTTTGATTTGAGGTTTGACGTCCCCGTCAACACTGCAAAGGTCATTTTGGAGACGTTGCTTCCAATTTTGTGGGACTTTTACCCGACATTGATATGAAATGACATCTCAAGCCCTGTTGTCCAGTGAAACCAATAGGGCTTTTTAGCCGACCGACTCGCACCACGGTTCCTAGACAGGCTTAGAGCCTCTAAGTGGTTTACCAGTACTAGTGTGCGGGCCGGATTCAGCTCTGCATGGAAGCATCATGCAGCCAATATATTTCTTCCGGGGGCCCTGAGGTTTCTAAAGTCCAGTGTTAAAGGATCACAATAAAATATCAATTATCATACTTCAACAGTGCTAAAAGGGGAAAACAAAATATCAATTATACTTTTGTGATGAAAAGGGACATATTGCTGACTTGTGTTTATTACCCTTATCATTTGGTATAAATCAATCAAGCCACGCCCATTTCTAACTATCAACCAATCACATTACTTGATATAATGTAATCATTTACAAACTACATAACAAACAGTGTAGATCCTGATCAGATGGCTTCCTTATGGTACATCAGATTAAATGGTGAAGGCATACAAAATTTAGTTTCTCTTGACAATTTACCTGTAAAATGATGTTGCCATGGCAACAAGAACGATATTTACCTCCGCAACTGTTTCATGATCCTGAAGGAGGGTCATTCTAACAGGCATATGACTTTTCATGTAATGTAGCAACAAATTAAAATGTTGAATGCATACCAAGTTTAGTTTCTCTTGATGATTTACCTTTAAAATGATGTTGCCATGGCAACAAGAATGATAGTTACCTCAGCAAATGTTTCATGATCCTGAAGGAGGGCCATTCTACTAGCCATATGACTTTTCATGTTATGTAGCACCAGATTAAAATGTTGAATGCATACCAAGTTTAGATTCTCTTTAAGATTTACCTGTAAAATGACATTGCCATGGCAACAAGAATGATAGTTACCTCAGCAACTGTTTCATGGTCCTGAAGGAGGGTCATCCTACCAGGCATATGACTTTTCATGTTATGTAGCACCAATGCATACCAAGTTTAGTTTCACTTTCAAGATTTACCCATAAAATGATGTTGCCATGACAACAAGAAAGATAGTTACCTCAGCAACTGTTTCATGGTCCTGAAGGAGGGTCATCCTACCAGGCATATGACTTTTCATGTTATGTAGCACCAATGCATACCAAGTTTAGTTTCACTTTCAAGATTTACCCATAAAATGATGTTGCCATGACAACAAGAAAGATAGTTACCTCAGCAACTGTTTCATGGTCATGAAGGAGGGTCATCCTACCAGGCATATGACTTTTCATGTTATGTAGCACCAATGCATACCAAGTTTAGTTTCTCTTTTAAGATTTACCCGTAAAATGATATTGCCATGACAACAAAAAAGATAGTTACCTCAGCAACTGTTTCATGGTCATGAAGGAGGGAGATTTTACCAGCCATATGACTTTTCATGTCAAATCAAACAATACAAACAGAAGCACCAGATTAAAATGTTGAATGCAAACCAAGTTTAGTTTCTCTTGAAGATTTACTTGTAAAATGATGTTGTAATGGCAACAAGAAAGATAGTTACCACAACTATTTCATGGTCCTGAAGGAATATGACTTTTCATGTTATGTAGCACCAAATTAAAATGTTGAACACATACCAATTTGGTTTTTCTTGAAGATTTACCTGTAAAATGATGTTGTCATGACAACAAGAAAGATAGTTACCTCAGCAACTGTTTCATGGTCCTGCAGGAGGGTCATCCTACCAGGCATATGACTTTTCATGTTATGTAGCACCAAATTAAAATGTTAAATGCATACCAAGTTTAGATTCTCTTTAAGATTTACCTGTAAAATGACATTGCCATGGCAACAAGAATGATAGTTACCTCAGCAACTGTTTCATGGTCATGAAGGAGGGTCATCCTACCAGGCATATGACTTTTCATGTTATGTAGCACCAATGCATACCAAGTTTAGTTTCTTTTTTAAGATTTACCCGTAAAATGATATTGCCATGACAACAAGAAAGATAGTTACCTCAGCAACTGTTTCATGGTCCTGAAGGAGGTCATTTTACCAGCCATATGACTTTTTATGTCAAATCAAACAAAACACACAGAAGCACCAAATTAAAATGTTGAATGCAAACCAAGTTTAGTTTCTCTTGAAGATTTACTTGTAAAATCATGTTGTCATGGCAACAAGAAAGACAGTTACCTCAGCAACTGTTTCATGGTCCTGAAGGAAAATGACTTTTCATGTTATGTAGCACCAAATTAAAGTGTTGAACACATACCAATTTGGTTTTTCTTGAAGATTTACCTGTAAAATGATGTTGTCATGACAACAAGAAAGATAGTTACCTCAGCAACTGTTTCATGGTCCTGAAGGAGGGTCATTCTAACAGGCATATGACTTTTCATGTAATGTAGCAACAAATTAAAATGTTGAATGCATACCAAGTTTAGTTTCTCTTGATGATTTACCTTTAAAATGACATTGCCATGGCAACAAGAATGATAGTTACCTCAGCAAATGTTTCATGATCCTGAAGGAGGGCCATTCTACTAGCCATATGACTTTTCATGTTATGTAGCACCAGATTAAAATGTTAAATGCATACCAAGTTTAGATTCTCTTTAAGATTTACCTGTAAAATGACATTGCCATGGCAACAAGAATGATAGTTACCTCAGCAACTGTTTCATGGTCATGAAGGAGGGTCATCCTACCAGGCATATGACTTTTCATGTTATGTAGCACCAATGCATACCAAGTTTAGTTTCTCTGTTAAGATTTACCCGTAAAATGATATTGCCATGACAACAAGAAAGATAGTTACCTCAGCAACTGTTTCATGGTCCTGAAGGAGGTCATTTTACCAGCCATATGACTTTTTATGTCAAATCAAACAAAACACACAGAAGCACCAAATTAAAATGTTGAATGCAAACCAAGTTTAGTTTCTCTTGAAGATTTACTTGTAAAATCATGTTGTCATGGCAACAAGAAAGACAGTTACCTCAGCAACTGTTTCATGGTCCTGAAGGAATATGACTTTTCATGTTATGTAGCACCAAATTAAAGTGTTGAACACATACCAATTTGGTTTTTCTTGAAGATTTACCTGTAAAATGATGTTGTCATGACAACAAGAAAGATAGTTACCTCAGCAACTGTTTCATGGTCCTGAAGGAGGGTCATTCTACCAGGCATATGACTTTTCATGTTATGTAGCACCAAATTAAAATGTTGAACACATTTCAAGTTGAGTTTCTCCTGTAGAGAATTCACAACATCCTGAAACAGATTCAAACTAACACTTAACCCATTGTATGCTAGTGGACTCTTCCATTGCTATATGTTGAACTAATCCAACTGTCATATAAGCCTGTTTATTCATATTCTTTGTTGATGGAAATTTTTTGTTAACAAATAGTGCTGGCTCTGATCAGACGCCCCATTTTGCCGCGTCTTATCTGGGCCTCCACTGTTTTCCAGGCTATCCCTTTAGGGGTCTCCCGCATACAATGGGTTAATCCTTGTCCTGCTCAACATGACAACCCTGACCTTTGCAAACAGTGTAGATCCAGATCAGATGGCTTCTGAAGAAGCCATCTGATCAGGATCTGAACTGTTTGTCATTTAGTTTGTGAACTGAATGAATGCATCATATCAAATAATCTGACTGGCTGATAGTCAGAATGGGCGTGGTTAAATTAATTTATTCAGCAGGACACAGGTTAAAGACAAAACAGCCCTGTTACATTCATACACCTACGAAAAGCATGAGGCCAAATACCCTAATCAATCTCAACATACACTGTTTGTTTGTTTGTTTGAGGTTTAACGTCCCCGTCAACACTGTAAAGGTCATTTTGTAGACGTTGCTTCCAATTTTGTGGGACTTTTACCATACTGTTACCTCATTATAAAGCGGGTATTGAGGTCCAAGACTGGCGACCACTATAGCAGTGCACCGCATTATAAAGATGAAGCCTGTACACCACCCACTAGTGGTTAACTCTTATCATGCTGTTCACAACAACCCCTATCTTTGGAAACAGTGTAGATCCAGATCAGATGGCTTCTGAAGAAGCTATCTGATCAGGATCTACACTGTTTGACATTACGCTTATGGCTTTGTAAGAATAAATTACATCAAGTAATCTGATTGGTTCAAAGTCAGAAATGGGTGTGGCTAATCTGAATATTCAGCAAGAGAAGGGTTAAGAAAACCCATTACGAATACTAATAAAAATAATAATAATAATAATCGACCTTATCTATAGAGGGTAACACATTTAGTACAAGCACTAATCTTCCATGTGGCCCTCTTTCCCTGGGTAGGAACCAGTACTAAGCAATGTGGATAAAGTTTCTTGCTCAAGGAAACAACAAGTGGGGCTTGCGAGGATCGAACCGGCTACCTCTCGATCCCAAAGCCGGTGCTTTACCACTGCACCACAGCGCTCCACCTACTATAGGACACATTGGGAATATGACAAGTAGAGACTTCCACCTGACATCTCTGAACTTGCCCATTTCCAATTATAGTGGCTTCAGAGATTTTTTTTAATGTTGGGAGGATTTAAATACATGTAATTTCTGTTCTGGGATGTCTTATCTTGGTGTTTACATTACGATAAAACACACGTGCGACATAGTGCATTTTTTCCAATCTCCAAAATGGCTACTTTTCTAATGAAAATCTGTGATATTTTTTCTTATTTATACTGCAAACATAGGTTGCAGGTGCTTGTAAAAACCACCTCGATGAAGCAGTTCTAATGAGTACCCACAACCTATGTCTTGGAACAGAAATAAGAGAAATAATATATACCCCCGTAAACCCCAGTTTTCTCTATACAAAGTGGGGTTTAAGGGGGTGTTCATTTCACGGACTTGTTCATGTGATGCAGGGTTTGCAAACGCCCGAAAAATGGGATGGTAGGCATACATGAATTAAGCAGGAAAATTTGGTCCCGTGTTGTTTTTTCCGTCAGCAAGTACTATTAGGAAAACAAGAAAGAAAGCAGTTTGGGAAAAGGATAATTACATAGATTGCCAGTTTCCTTTTTAACTGAGTGAACAGACTGTATAATTTGTCACTAAGGAACTCATTTTATAATCTTGTTGAATATTCATTTAACCCTTTACCACTCAGACCCGTGTTTCCCCGTATCTATCCATTACCACACCGACCCGTATATTTACGTGTCTATCCATTACCACTCCGATCCGTATTTGCCCGTATATCGGCCATTTGAACAAATACGTGTTTTCCCGTGTCTCAAAATCAATCGCGTCATTTTTACCTTTTTCCTAAATATAAAAACGCCGGATGTTTATTAATGTTAAGTTTGGTCTTTTGCCAACAATATTTGCGAAAAAAACAAATATGTTTCTATACAAAGTTTTTGTGTAATTTACAACCAAACACACCAGGGGTTTCTTCTACTGAATCACGATGACCTTGTCTAACCGTAATGGAAAATTACTGGGTTGAGTTACTGAATGACGCAATATTTGTGTGTCGGTCGCGCATGATTTGCATGATTTAGGTAGAGACAATTAGCGCTGTATAATCAGTTAGATTCAAGGGATTTATGGTTCAAGATAATTAGTTAATTGGGGATTATGATACCCTAGGAATGTTTATACAGCGGATGCAACCCGGAGCGTGCCGAGTATTGAGCCGCAATAAATTACGTAACAGTACCCAAAAGTGTACCCAGGTGGTCATCGGAAGGGCAATAAAACCCACAGATGGGTAGAAGGCCTTTCATTGGTCAATAGTTTCAGCCCCTTTAATGAATATTTATTTCTAAAAAAAAAATATGCGACGTCTGATCAGGGTCTCACCGCCGACACGTTAACAGACAAACAGATGCAATTATTAAGCGGCACCTGATCAGGGTCTTCAGGTTTTTGGACCTTATAATGCTACGGCACCCGGATCAGACCCTCCACAATTATTGCCGCGACGTCTGATTCAGCTCCAACCGCCGTCGGTTCATTTTATTTTATTTTCCGCGACCGAATAGGTTTGGAGGATATAGCGACCGTCCAAATGTCCGTCCGTCCGTAGACACAACAGACAGATGCAAACAATGCAGACTCGGATCAGACGCCGTACTATTATTGAACGGCGTCTGATGAGGGTCAGCATGTTTGTAGAAGGCATGCGAGACGGCGCAGACCCAGACAAGACGCTGCGCAACGGTTATGCGGCGTCTGATCAGGGTCTTATCGGCGACGGTGGTGTTTTTATCCCTAGTCTAAACAGGTTCGGATCCTGGCGACCGTTCATTCGCCCATTCGTAGACACAAAATTATGAGTGACAAGACGCTGCGCAACGGTTATGCGGCATCTGATCAGGGTCTTATCGGCGACGGTGTTGTTTTTTATCCCTAGTCTAAACAGGTTCGGAGCCTGGCGTCCGTTCAAACGTCCGTCCGTAGACGCAATAGACATATGAAAACAATGCAGATCCGGATCAGATGTACAATTATTAAACGGCGTCTGATGATGGTCTACATGTATGTAGACGGTATCTGAGACGGCGCAGACCCAGACAAGACGTTGCGCAACGACGCGGCGTCTGATCAGGGTCTTATCGCCAACGGTGGTGTTTTTTTTAACCCTAGTCTGAACAGGTTCGGGGGATATAGCGATCAGCGTGGCGTCATTCACCCAACCGTCTGTATAACAAAAGACAGAACACAAAGGTGCAAACAGTGCAGATTTGAATCAGACGCCATACAATTATTATACGGCGTCTGGATAGGGTCTACAAGTTTGTAGACGGAATATACGACGGCACAGACCCAGACCAGACGCTGTACAATGATCATGCGGCATCTGATCATGGTCCACCGCCGCCGGTGCATTTTATTTTTATCCCCTGACCAAATAGGTTCGGGGATATAACTATCAGCCTGGCGTCCGTCCGCAAACAAAATTATGAGTCTGGCGTCCGTTCACATGTCCGTCCGTTCGTCCGTAGACACATGTCCGTCCGTTCGTCCGTAGACACAACAGACAGATGCAAGCAATGCAGATAAGAATCAGACCTGTACAATTATTAAACAGCGTATGATGAGGGTCGACAGGTTTGTAGACGGCATATGGGTCGGCGCAGACCCGGACAAGACGCTACACAACAATAATGCGGCGTCTGATCAGGGACTAATTGCCGACGGTGTTGTTTTTATCCCTAGTCTGAACATGTTCGGGGGATATAGCGTTCAGCCTGGCGTCATCCACTCAACCGTCTGTATAACAATAGACAGAACACAAAGATGCAAACAGTGCAGATTTGAATCAGACGTCATACAATGATTATAAGGCGTCTGGATAGGGTCTACAGGTTTGAAGATGGCATATGCGACGACACAGACCATGCAACGTCTGATCATGGTCTGACCGCCGCCGGTGTGTATCATTTTTTATCCCCTGACCAAATAGGTTCGGGGATATAACAATCAGCCTGGCGTCCGTCCGTCCGCAAACAAAATTGAGTCTGGCATCCATTCACATGTCCGTCCGTCCGTAGACACAACAGACAGATGCAAGCAATGCAGATTCGAATCAGACTTTAACAATTATTAAACGGCGTCTGATGAGGGTCTACAGGTTTGTAGACGGCATATGGGTCGGCGCAGACCCGGACAAGACGCTGCACAAAGGTAATGCGGCGTCTGATCAGGGACTCATTGCCGACGGTGGTGTTTTTTATCCCTAGTCTGAACATGTTCGGGGGATATAGCGATCAGCCTGGCATCATCCACCCGTCTGTGTGTATAACTATAGACGGAACACAAAGGTGCAAACAGCGCAGTTCGGGATCAGAGCCCAGAAAATTATTATAAGGCATCCGATCAGGGTCTACAGGATTGTAGACGGCACAGACCCAGACCAGTAGCTATCAACCTGACGTCATCCACCCGTTAGTCTGTATGACAATAGACAAAACACAAAGGTACAAACAGTGCAGATCGGTATCAGAGCCCAGACAAATATTATAAGGCGTCTGATCAGGGTCTACAGGGTTGTAGACAGCACATGTGATGGCACAGACCCAGACCAGACGCTGTACAATGACCATGCGCATCAGATGTCATTGCACCTCAGTGTTGGGTAAAAGTCCCACCAAATTGGAAGCAATATCTCCAAAATGTCCTAAATAGTGTTGATGGGGATGTTATACCTCTAATCAAACAAACAAATCTTATTTATAAAAAAAAAAAAAATAAAATACAGAGACGGCTCTTTGGGGTGAGCTGGCTATGGGCTGGTTGATACATTTATTAAAAAAAAAAAAAAAAGGTAAAGTTGGGGATGGGGGTTCAAAAAAGGATAGATAGGCTGTAATAGTTAATTAATCTTATGCAAAAGTACTGATTTTTTCATAAACAAAACACACCCATGTGTCATAGCACATTCTTTAATTTCTCCAAAATGGCTACTTTTCCATTGAAAACTTTTATGTTTTTCTTATTTATACTCAGAACATAGGTCGTGGGTGCCGATTGAGGCAGTTCTAACGAGTACCCACAACCTTGGTCTTGGTGCAGAAATAAGTAAAACTAGAAATGGTGTTTGTAAAACACAATGCCCCCAACCTTTGCTTGACCTTAGCTGGCAAAATATTCAACAAATATTGTTAAAGACTCAAAAACATACAACAAGAATTCCCCCGAAGGCTATGTCGCGCCTGTGGGGGCGCAAAGTCACCAAACCATGAAATCTAGGTCAAGGTCAAACATGGATGCCTGCATAAAAATTTCACTCCTAGTTGCAAGCATGTACCAAGTAACTCTTAAAAACAGACTCTTACATCAGGGTCAAAGTTAGGGTTGTCACACTATTTTACAAAGTCAGTGAACCATAAAATGTAGGTCAAGGTCAGAAATGGATACTTGCATTGAAGTTTCAATTCCTAAATGCAAGCTTGTACCAAATACAATTAATGAAGCTCTAATAGATCTTGAGAAATGGACTCTTACATTAGATAGAAAGTCAGGGTGGTCGCAATAATTCACAAAGTCAGTGAACCATGAAATATGGGTAAAAGTCAAATATGGATGCTTGGGTTGCAGTTGGAATTCCTAGATGCAAGTTTGTACCAATTATAATTTAAAAAGCTTTAATAGTTTTCGAGAAATGGTGAAAGTCAGGGTGGTCGCAATAATTCACGAAGTCAGTGAACCATGAAATATAGGTCAATGTCAGATATGGATGCTTGCGTTGAAGTTGCAATGCCTGGATGCAAGTTTGTACCAAGAATGATTAATGATGCTCTAATAGTTCTCAAGATATGGACTTGCTGACAAGATTTTATTAAAAAAAAACAAGGCATCGCATGCGATACAAATCCCCTCGCACAAGACAACTTCGTGTGTGGAAAACACTGAAATGGCAAAAGTCCAACTTGCTTGAGATATTATCATATGCAACATTTGTGTAAAGTTTGTTTAAAAATCCATCCATAAATGTAGGTTCTAGAGTGATGACAATATTTCTCTAAAAATAGTCATAGGGACCTTGACTTGAGGCCATGGCTGCGAAGTAGATCTTGCTCAAGATATTATCATAAGCATCTTTTGTGTGAAGTTAGATTAAAATCATAAATGTAGGCGGTAGAGCAATGACAAAGTTTTTCTAAAAATAGCCATAGTGACCTTGACCTTGAGGTCATGACCAAGCAACTCGAGATATTACCATAAGAAACATTTGTGTGAAGTTCTATTAACATCCATCAATAAATGTAGGCACTAGAGCGATGACAAAGATTTTCTAAAAATAGCCCCAGTGACCTTGACCTTGAAAGTCGAAATAGTTCGAGATATTGTCATAAGGAACATTTGTGTGAAGTTATACTGAAATCGGTGAAGAAATGTAAGCGCTAGAGCCATGTCAAAGTTTTTCTAAAAATAGCCACAGTGACCTTGACCTTGAAAGTCAAACTCACTCGAGGTATTATCATAAGGAACATTTGTGTGAAGTTATATTGAAATCAGTGAAGAAATGTAGTCGCTAGGGCGATGACAGTTTTTTTTTTCAAAAAATAGCCACAGAGACCTTGACCTTGAAAGTCGAAATCGCTCGAGATATTGTCTTAAGGAACATTTGTGTGAAATTATATTGAAATTGGTGAAGAAATGTAAGCGCTAGAGTATTGACAAAGTTTTTCTAAAAATAGTCACAGTGACCTTGACCTTGAAAATGGAACTCGCTACAGATATTGTCATAAGGAACATTTGTGTGAATCGATTTTGAAATTGGTGAAAAAATGTAAGCGCTAGAGCAATGAAAAAGGTTTTCTAAAAATAGCCAGTGACCTTGACCTTGAAAGTCGAACTCTTTCGAGGTATTGTCATCAGGACCATTTGTGTGAAGTTATATTAAAATCGGTGAAGAAATGTAGGCGCTGGAGCAATAGCGAAGTTTTTCTAAAAATAGCCATTGTGACCTTGACCTTGAAAGTTGAAATGGCTTGAGATATTGTCATAAGGAACATTTGTGTGAAGTTATATTTAAATCGGTGAAGAAATGTAAGCGCTAGAGCATTGACAAAGTTTTTCTAAAAATAGCCACAGTGACCTTGACCTTGAAAGTGGAACTCGCTAGAGATATTGTCATAAGGAACATTTGTGTGAAGTTATATTGAAATCGGTGAAGAAATGTAGGCCCTAGAGCAATGACAATTTTTTTCTAAAAATAGCTACAGTGACCTTGACCTTGAGGTCATGACACTGAAAGTCGAACACACTTGAGATATTGTCATAAGGAACATTTGTGTGAAGTTATATTGAAATCAGTGAAGAAATGTAGGCGCTAGAGCAATGACAAAGTTTTTCTAAAAATAGCCACAGTGACCTTGACCTTGAGGTCATGACCTTGAAAGTCGACCTTGCTCAAGATATTGTCATAAGGCACATTTGTTTGAAGTTATATTGAAATCAGTGAAGAAATGTAGGCGCTAGAGTGATGACAAAGTTTTTCTTAAAATAGCCACAGTGACCTTGACCTTGAGGTCATGACCTTGAAAGTCGAACTCGCTGAGATATTGTCATAAGAAACATTTGTGTGAAGTTATGTTGAAATTGGTGAAGAAATGTAGGCCCTAGAGCGATGACAAAGTTTTTCTAAAAATAGCCACAGTGACCTTGACCTTGAGGTCATGACTTTGAAGTCGAACTCGCTCGAGATTTTTTTATAAGGAACATTTGTGTGAAGTTATATTGAAATTGGTGAAGAAATGTAGGCTCTAGAGCGATGACAAAGTTTTTCTAAAAATAGCCACAGTGACCTTGACCTTGAGGTCATGACCTTGAAAGTCGAACTCGCTGAGATATTGTCATAAGAAACATTTGTGTGAAGTTACATTGAAATTGGTGAAGAAATGAAGGCGCTAGAGCGATGACAAAGTTTTTCTAAAAATAGCCATAGTGACCTTGACCTTGAGGTCATGACTTTGAAGTCGAACTCGCTCGAGATTTTTTTATAAGGAACATTTGTGTGAAGTTATATTGAAATTTGTGAAGAAATGTAGGCGCAAGAGCGATGACAAAGTTTTTCTAAAAATAGCCACAGTGACCTTGACCTTGAGGTCATGACCTTGAAAGTCGAACTTTCTCGAGTTTTTTTTATAAGGAACATTTGTGTGAAGTTATATTGAAATTGGTGAAGAAATGTAGGCGCTAGAACGATGACAAAGTTTTTTACAAATTACCAAAATGACAAAGGGCCATAACTCACAAAGTATTTTTCGGAATTTTGTCATAAGTTAATCAGTTCATCTACTCATCACCACCAATCTATTCACCAACTTTCAAGGCTCTAGCTCCAATAATTTTTTAGATATCTTGCTGACAGATTTTATTAAAAAAATTTCAAAGGGCAATAACTCTTAAAAGGGGCATAATCCGGACGAGAAAAAAAAAATGCGTCAGCTAATTTTCCATGAGGAATCCATATATGAAATTTCAAAACCCTAGCATACACGGTTCTAAAGATATGCTATGCATCACTTTTAGCATACATTACAATGGGCACAAATTACCAAAATGACAAAGGGCCATAACTCACAAAGTATTTTTCGGAATTTCGTCAAAAGTTAATCAGTTCATCTACTCATCACCACCAATATATTCACCAACTTTCAAGGCTCTAGCTCCAATGTTTTTTGAGAAATCTTGCTGACAAAATTTTATTAAAAAAATTTCAAAGGGCAATAACTCTTGAAAGGGGCATAATCCGGACAAGAAAAAAAAATACGTGTCAGCTAATTTTCCATGAGGAATCCATATATGAAATTTCAAAACCCTAGAATACACGGTTCTAAAGTTATGCTATGCATCACTTTTAGCATACATTACAATGGGCACAAATTACCAAAATGACAAAGGGCCATAACTCACAAAGTATTTTTCAGAATTTTGTCAAAAGTTAATCAGTTCATCTACTCATCACCACCAATCTATTCAACAACTTTCAAGGCTCTAGCTCCAATAGTTTTTGAGATATCTTGCTGACAAGATTTTATTAAAAAAATTTCAAAGGGCAATAACTCTTAAAAGGGGCATAATCCGGACGAGAAAAAAAATACGCATCAGCTAATTTTCCATCAGGAATCCATATATGAAATTTCAAAACCCTAGCATACACGGCTCTAAAGATATGCTTTGCATCACTTTTAGCATACATTACAATGGGCACAAATTACCAAAATGACAAAGGGCCATAACTCACAAAGTGTTTTTCGGAATTTCGTCAAAAGTTAATCAGTTCATCTACTCATCACCACCAATATATTCACCAACTTTCAAGGCTCTAGCTCCAACAATTTTTGAGATATCTTGCTGACAAAATTTTATTAAAAAAAATTCAAAGGGCAATAACTCTTGAAAGGGGCATAATCCGGACAAGAAAAAAAAATACGCGTCAGCTAATTTTCCATGAGGAATCCATATATGAAATTTCAAAACCCCAGCATACACGGTTCTAAAGTTATGCTATGCATCACTTTTAGCATACATTACAATGGGCACAAATTACCAAAATGACAAAGGGCCATAACTCACAAAGTATTTTTCAGAATTTTGTCAAAAGTTAATCAGTTCATCTACTCATCACCACCAATATAATCAACAACTTTCAAGGCTCTAGCTCCAATAGTTTTTGAGATATCTTGCTGACAAGATTTTATTAAAAAAATTTCAAAGGGCAATAACTCTTGAAGGGGGCATAATCCGGACTAGAAAAAAAATATGTGTCAGCTAATTTTCCATGAGGAATCCATATATGAAATTTCAAAACCCTAGCATACACGGTTCTTTAGTTATGCTATGCATCAAAAGCGTAACGGACGGACGAACGGACGAACGGACGAACAGACGAACGGACGAACGAGGCAGAAGCAATATGCCCCTCCAACTTTTTCAAAGTTGGGGGCATAATAATGTATACCGGGTTCAGATAGATGTTCATTTCACAGACTTATGAACATGATCTTATTTCTGCATAAAAAGTATGTTATGGAAACTTGTTGGAAGACCCTCAGTGACATGCACCAAATGATTACCTACAAATTCGTTTTTGTGCGGAAATGAGAAAAATAATACGTGGATACCCCCTCTTTTCTGGGGCTATGGTGGTTAAAAATACTTTCTCTGACCAACCCAAAACAGAAATTTTTGCTAACGAAAATATTTTGCTTACTTTGACACTTCATATTTTCAAAACGCAAAGAGAAACTATAATAAATTTAGTACCATTGGAAAGAAAATTTAATTTCCGAGAAACTTTACATTTACATAAATATTGTCAAATGTACAGAAAATACTAAAATAATCATTTTTGTAACATAAGGGTGAAAATCACACAAAAATGTCAATATCTCTGTTCAGATAAGACTGTCAGGCCTATCAGCCAGATATGGACTATTGGTTATTGATTTACCTATATCAGTGTTCTGTTAAGATGCTGTATTGGATAATTTTCTGAGTGGTAAAGGGTTAAGCCACTCACATTTCTGTCTATCAACCAATCAAATTACTTTATATAATTTACTGCTACAAATTCATAAACTGAATGCCAAACAGTGTAGATCCTGATCAGATGGCTTCTTCAGAAGCCATCTGATCTGGATCTATACTGTTTGCAAAGATAGGGGTTGTGGTGAACAGCAAGATAAGGGTTAAGATGCCAAGATGAAAATGTTGTCTGTTTATGTCATCTGTTGCATCTTCTGGCAAACTTATCAAAAATATTTTTGTATACCGGGGAAACAGTGTGGTCACTGATCAGACTGCTCCAAGAGGAGCGGGCTGATCTGGGTTCACAATGTTGGCAACAATGATCTTTAAAGCAACCAGTAGACAACAATTAATGTGATTGGCATCTCATGTGTTAAACCAACATTCTAACATAGTGTGCCTATATACGCAATGGAAAGAAACTGATTTATTCTGCAATAAATCACAGTGCGGAAGAGAGCGACATAAAAGGCCCACGTTTTATGATGTCACTCATAGATTCTTTAGCGTTAGGTGGTGAAAAGTCACTTGCTGAATACTTTACCAAAGGACATAAATGCATTTGTTACAGTCAATAATTTGAGCGGGATTTCTTCTAACAATGACGAAAGGTAAGGAGAATTTGAAGGCAACAATTATTATCAATACCTTCTTCTCATGAGATGGTATCATTTATTTGAGATTTTAGAGCCTAGATTTAAGAAATACACTCAGATTTAATGAAAATGCACCACTTGTATTATATCTCAAATTTTAATTGATTCACAATATTTCCAGCATTTGATGACGTTTAATGAATGATCACTAACTTATCCACAGACTCACTACAAAGTTACAGCATTTCATTGGATGCAGAGATACAGAGACTCGAATAAGTCCACACACCTGAAAAATCAAAATCACATATCCTAATACTACTGATGGTTGATTGGCTGATGACGTCGGCTGACACACATTTTCCAAGTTGGTCCCAAAGGTTTTTTTATTTTGTTTCATTTGATGTTTAACGTCTCCGTCAACACTATAAAGGTCATTTTGGAGACGTTGCTTCCAATTTTGTGGGACTTTTGCCCGACATTGAGATGAAATGACATCTCAAGCCCTGTAGCCCAATGAAACCAATAGGGTTTATAAGCATGGACGGTCCGACTCGCACCTCTTTGCCTGGGCAGGCTTAGATCCTCTAAGCAGTTTACCAGTACTCGTGTGCGGTCAGATTCAGCTCTGCGTGGAAGCATCATGTAGTCCATTTATTTGAACATTCAAGCAAATAAACAAGTCAATACAAAATTTTAGGATCAGACCGAAAGCATTAGCTTATTTAGTTCCTTTCCAAAGGTGCTCAATTGGGTTTAGATCCGGCGAAAATGCAGGTCAAGGAAGAACTTGCACACCATTTTGATTGAAGAAGTCCATGGTTAGCCTCGCAGAATGAGCACGTGCATTGTCCTGTTGGAAAAGCGTAACATCACCATTATTGCGAGAATCGGTGCAACCTCAGGCTCTAAAGATTTCATCAATGTACCAACATGCTGTCAAATTGCAATCAACAACAATTAGTTAGGTTTTGTGGTGCCATCAGATCCCTCCCCAGTCCCCACACCATTATGCTACCACCAACCCAGTCTTGAAATCGCTCCATACGTTGATGCCATACTTTATGCCACCTATCAAACATTTCAACACAAACACGGGACACGTCCTTGAACAGTACACCACGCCATTGGATACGCTGTTGACACCAATTAAAGAGACTGATTGGATGTTTGCCGTCAAAACGTTCCCCATATACGTCTTATGGCTAGAAATACCGTATTCCTGGAGATGCCGCCGTTCAGTTGAGGCACTTACGTGTAGGTTCTGGGTTCCCACTGTCTACAGACGTCCTGAATCGGTCCCGTAAATGACTCAAATCAATGTACCGGTTCTGCCAACGTGTAGTAACACGTTCACGTCCAGGGCGTTGTCTATCATCCACAGACCCGTAACGTTGTGCCTTTCAACCAATCAAGCAATCTTAGTGTGCGAACAACCCATACGCTCTGCAACTTGGTGGTATGAAAGCCCGCCTTCAACCATAACGAGGGCAAGATGACGATCGACGTTACTCAGATGTCCCATTGGCTTATTCTTATGAAATGTTTTGATGACTTTTTAACATAAAGAATCCGGACCTTATAATGTCAGTAAAGAAAGTGCAAAAACATATCGTGTTTACGAAAATTTTGCAATTTTTGCATTTTTCACATGCACAGCTTGAAAATCACACAGTATTCGTGTCAAACAAACTCATGCTTCAGTGACAACTTTACAATACCATATTTATCAGTTGAAAAAGTCAGTCATTTTTACCTTAAACTGAAGAAATCAAAATTCTAAAAGTGGTGCGTTTTCATTGAATCTGAGTATATCAACATACTTGATACTTTAACTAATGACATCGTTAGTTTTAGACTTGGCCCAGATGTACTGCTCCACAAACCACTGTGGTCTGCATCACGAAAACACGCCTATATAAATTTGACCCCCTTGAACCCCACTTTTATATAGTAAAACTGGGGTTTACAGGGGTAAAGCTTATTTTTCTTATTTCTGCTGTAAAATATAGATTGTGGGTACTCGTTAGACTCGTTCGATGAGGCGGTTCTAACGAGTGCCGACAATCTATATTTTGAGCAGAAATAAGAAAAATATCACAATTTTTCAACCTAAAATTTTCATTTTTTCGACGATAAAGGTGGCAATGTATTTGTATAGGCGTGTTTGCGTAATGGACTGATCTGGGGCCAGTTGTCCAAAGCATCATTAGCTTAACGAGCTTATTAGTGGTCAAATTGTCAACTGTTCTAGCAAGTACAATAACTAATATAGTGTTATTTTTGCTGAAAAAAATGAGCAGCTTTTGTAGGTGCAAAAGCTGCTCACATTTTTTCAGCAAAAATATTACTATATTTGCGACAATAAATGATCAAAATTTTAATGATATGTTAACTAACAACATCGTTAGTTTTGAACAACTGGCCCAAGATGTACAGCTCCACCAACCACTGTGTCCTGACTGTCCTGATTTTGTGACCTACCTTAACTGTAGTTTTGCTGTCATACTTGAAAGACTTTGTCTGACCATTTTCTAAGAACACTTTCAAAACATTGGGCATAAAAGGAACATAACTCTCTTCTGGGGATGCCTGGAAAATAAGTAATTACATACTGTAAAGGAAGTTAAAGAGAACCATAATGTTCCTTAGTATTGGGACAGAAAGGCCAAAGCAAACAGGATCTAAACACTACACCATGGAGGCTTCTGCTTTATCCAAAGTAACTACAGTCCAATCTGTATTAAGCAAGCACCTAAGGGATAACCAAAATGTGCTTGCTTAAGACAGGTGCTTGCTTAATACAGGTGAAATTTGTAAGGTGAAACACATTTGCCATTTTTGGGAACTGAGAGCCTGCTTGCTTAATACAGGTTGCTTGCTTAATAGAGGTGGCCACTAAGACAGGTTTTACTGTATATGATCATCTTTGAGATAGCCCTTGATTTTTATTTTTTTCCTTGATCAGAAGTGGGTTAAAAGTCGATAGAAAACTAGAAAAAGTGTCCATAGGACACGGATGCCCCCACCAAATGCCATTCATAAAAAATATTACCAATGTACTTCAAATCAATCATAAATTATATTAAAATCATAAATGTAAGGCGGTAGAGCGATGGCAAAGTTTTTCTAAAAATAGCCACAGTGACCTTGACCTGAGGTCATGACCTTGAAAGTCAAAGCAACTCGAGATATTATCATAAGAAACATTTGTGTGAAGTTCTATTAACATCCATCAATAAATAGGCACTAGAGCGATGACAAAGTTTTTCTAAAAATAGCCACAGTGACCTTGACCTTGAAAGTGGAACTCACTAGAGATATTGACATAAGGAACATTTGTGTGAAGTTATATTGAAATCAGTGAAGAAATATAGGCGCTAGAGTGATGACAAAATTTTTCTAAAAATAGATACAGTGACCTTTACCTTGAAAGTTGAAATCGCACGAGATATTGTCATAAGGAACATTTGTGTGAAGTTATATTGAAATCAGTTAAGAAATGTAGGGGCTAGAGCGATTACAAAGTTTTTCTAAAAATAGCCACAGTGACCTTGACCTTGAGGTCATGACCTTGAAAGTCTAACACCTCGAGATTTTTTTATAAGGAACATTTGTGTGAAGTTATAATGAAATTTGTGAAGAAATGTAAGCGCTAGAGCGATGACAAAGTTTTTCTGAAAAAAGCCACAGTGACCTTGACCTCGAGGTCATGACCTTGAAAGTCGAATTGCTCGAGATTCTTTTATAAGGAACATTTGTGTGAAGTTATGCTATATCCCCCCTAACAACTATGTTGTGCGAGGGGATAAAAATATTACAAATGTACTTCAAATCAATCATAAAATATATGCATCAAGGGCAGATAATCCAAAAACCAAAAATGCAGGAGTTGTCTTCCTTGTTCATGACACATCGTCTCAGTGTGATGAATGCACCTGTGAAGTTTCATGAATATATTCCATACGGTTTAGGAGTTATGGCCCGGACACGGTTTACTGTTTGGTACTAAGTCAAGGGCAGATAATTCAAAAACCAAAAATGCAAGAGTTGTCTTCCTTGTTCATGACACATCGTCTCAGTGTGATGAATGCACCTGTGAAGTTTCATGAATATATTCCATACAGTTTAGGAGTTATGGCCCGGACACGGTTTATTATATGGTACTAAGTCAAGAGCAGATAATTCAAAAACCAAAAATGCAAGAGTTGTCTTCCTTGTTCATGACACATCGTCTAAGTGTGATGAATGCACCTGTGAAGTTTCATGAATATATTCCGTACGGTTTAGGAGTTATGGCCCGGACACGACATACCATTTGACTATATATGGATGTAAGTCAAGGGCAGATAAATCAAAAACTAAACAAGCAGGAGTTGTCTTCCTTGTTCATGACACATCGTCTCAATGTGATGAATGCACCTGTGAAGTTTCATGAATATATTCCATACGGTTTAGGAGTTGTGGCCCGGACACGGTTTACTATATGGTACTAAGTCAAGGGCAGATAATTCAAAAACCAAAAAAGCAAGAGTTGTCTTCTTTGATCATGACACATCATCTCAGTGTGATGAATGCAACTGTGAAGTTTCATGAATATATTCCATACGGTTTAGGAGTTATGGCCCGGACACCGGATGAACGTACGAACGTACGGACAGGGGTAAATCTTAATGCCCTTCCGGTATTCTCCGAATACGCGGGGGCATAAAAATCTGGATAAGTTGCAGAACCTGGCATCACACAGCTTGAACATATAACAGCGACCTTGAAAAAATGTTAACCATTACTGTAACACACCCGTGTGATATAATGCATTTTTCACATGTCAAAAATGGCTACTTTTCTGATGCTAATCCCTGATATTTTTCTTATTTTTACTGCAAATATAGGTTGTGGGTGCTCATTAGAACTGCCTCATACCTAAACCCCAGTTTTCTCTATATAAGTGGGGTTTAGAAGGGTGTTCATTTCACGGACTTGTTCGAGTGATGCAATTTATGACACATACAAGCCTCCATCTACTAGACTGGTTTAGGCTGTTCAACAATTCACTGAGTGTTTGCATTTTTGGTGCAAACAGTACAATTGCAAAGCACAATAAATGACTATAACTGTAGTAGAACAGAAATGAAAATTGTCATGTGGAGAGGTCATGTCTGTTTTAACCCATTTTGTATCGGAAACCCCAAAACGGGTACCCTGGCACACAGTGGAGGCCCAGATCAGATGCCGCAGAATGCGGTGTCTGATCAGGGCCTCCGCTGTTTGCTAAAAGTTCAGTCATTTTCCAAATACATTTTGATGAAAACACAACTTGTCACCCCTAAATTTTGAAATGAAGTCCTGCTATATATAAGGAGGTAGATTCCATTTGGTACAAAAAGGGTTAACGTCAGTAATTGCATTTAATGGTTCCTCTCTATAACCAAATTTGCAGCCATAATACCAATAATTTTCCTCCACAAATGACAATTTTGTAGACAGTTTAAAATCCCTTCATTCTGCAGACAGGATAAGTGGAGCATATTGTTTTAATTTTGCACATGGCAAAAATATTACATTCTGCAGTTTTGCTTACCTCAATGTTGGCAGCTGAAGTTCAACGTGTTCTTGTTTTGTTTGCTTGTAATGGAGTTCAACAGCCCAGTCAACACTATTTTAGGTCATTTTTGAGCCAGTCAGTTTACCTATCCACACTTTTCTCGGGCAGGCTTATATGTAAGCGGTTAACCAGTACAGTGCACATTCTTCGCAAGAAACTGACAACTGCCATTCTTGAATCAGCGGAAGGGAGAGAATGACCATAAGAAATATTCCATGATCCATCTCCATGAAAGAATGATGCCGACCCCGGCAGGTATGGAACCCGCTTCCTACTGATCCACATGTCAGATGCACATCCGAATGAGCTACTGAGGCCGACCTACATGTTCTTGTTATTTAGCAGAGATCAAATGAGCCCCGCCAAGCGAATTTGTGTCTTTGAGCATTCTGTCATGACAAATTTTAACTGCGCATGCCCACCCATTCAGAGGGGCCAGGGATGTGGCTTTCTGTCTGAAGATTCCACTTGATTCACTGCTTGTAGGTGCGAGCAGCGAAGGTTCTGGCGAGACTGCGTGGATGCGCAGGCTGCCTGAACCTTCGCTGCTCGCATAGGCGATAAGTACCAAAATCGCTTGACGGGGCCCAAATATGGTACATCTGCAGTTTCACTGACCTCAATGCAGGTGGCATAAATGTAACATGGTCTTGTAATTTTGCAGATGGCAAAAATATAACATCTGCGATTTTGTTGATCTAAATGCAGTGGAACATGTTCAAACTTTGCAGATAGCAAAAATATTACATCTGCAGTTTTGTTGACATGTTCTAGTAATTTTGCAGATGGCAAAAATAACATCTCTAAGCGCAGACAGAAGCCTCCCTTGTGTAGTAGGCTACTCGTCTTGTGAACCAGGGATCGCAGGATCGATCCTTGGCTTCTCCAGACTTTCGGATGAGTCTTTAATCCGAAGTCCTATCTCGGTATGACCTTAGCTGTTGGTGAGACATACAACTAAAACACTCAAGACATTCTAAGTGCAGACAGCATAAGTGGAACATGTTTAAATTTTGCAGTTGGCAAAAATATTACATCTGCAGTTTTGTTGCCATCAATATAAGTACATGATGCAGTTGTAATTTTGCAGACATCTGCAATTTTGTTGACATGCAGTGGAATATGTTCTTTTATCATATGACGTCGCGTCTGAGAGTGTTATAACGACATGTATTATTTTCGATAATCCACTTGTGGATTAAATATGCAAATTAGCTAGATACTTCCCGTAACGTTACATGTACGACGTCCTTAACGACGTCGCTTTTAATAAAAGCGGAATATTGATATTTTTTTAAACAAATGTGAATAAAATGCGTTTTAAATGTCATATGATAAACAGAATCTTGCATTCGTGCTCATGTATTAAACTCGTTGAGGAAAAGGGATAAAATGCTCGGCAAAGCCTCGCATTTTATCCCTTTTCCTCAACTCGTTTAATAAATTCAATAATACATGAACACTCATGTAAGATCCTCTGTGTAATTTTGCAGATGGCAAAAATAGTACATAATTGTGCAGTTTTGTTGACCCTATTGCAGATGGTGTAAGTGGATAATGTTTGTTTGTTTGATTTGAGGTTTAACGTCCCTGTCAACACTTTAAAGGTCATTTTGGAGACGTTGCTTCCAATTTTGTGGGACTTTTACCCGGCATTGAGATGACATGACATCTCAAGCCCTCTCGCCCAATGAAACCAGTAGGGTTTATAAGCATGGACTCGCTCCACTTTGCCTGGGCAGGCTTAGATCCTCTAAGCGGTTTACCAGTACTCGTGTGTGGGTCGGTTTCAGCTCTGTGTGGATGCATCATGCAGCCCATATATTTCTTCAAGCCCCAATGGGCGGGGGCCGTAAGTGGATAATGATGTTGTTACTTTGAAGATAGCAAAAATAGTACACCTGCAGTTTTGTTGACCTCAACGCAGAGGTGTAAGTGGAGCATGTTATTGTAACTTTGCAGACACCAAAAGTAGTACATGCATCTGTTGTTTTGTTGATTTCCGTGCAAGCCTGTGACACTCTGTTTAGTGTCAATAAGCCCATAAAATCTTTGCTCCACTTTGAAAATTAATCCATCTATCTTCATCTATTATATTTTCTTTAAACTCAGAAACCAATTCAATTAGAGATAGTAGCTTTGTGTCACATTTTAGAAGCCACTCAAACAGATGAGCCAGGTCGAAATAATGGGTTTCGCAACATCAGCAGGCAGCAAAGACGCTGATCAGACTGTGCAGATGCACAGTCTGATCAGAGTCTTTGCTGTCTGTATGAAAATTCGGTGTAGCCAGGTCTACTGCTACAGCAAACAACAACAGCTCTTCAGACACAGAGTCTGAATCATTAATATTTTGAGACACCACAGAAAGATTTTCCCGTGGTGTGGCTCATATCCTTAAATCTTTCCCAAAATCAATAGCATATCAATTTAGCATGTCTTGGATATACCGCTTTATTAAGTTTTGAGAACTGTTTGGAGCCTGATAAAATTCCAATTCTGGTGGAATCATAAATATTTCCACTTACACATGGGACAATATCATTCTCAGCTAGAACTACATGTACGAAATTTTGTACTCTTATTATAAAGTGGATAGAATCTGCTTCCAAATTTTGCTACCACTTAAGGTGGGTGTGAGTGCATATTGTATTCTTAAACAGCCATTCCATGTACAAATCCTTTCCGTATGCTGTCCTTCTTTTTTGAGGATCACAAAACAAATTTTTTAAGAACAATATTTACACATATTTTTTTCTTCTGCTACTTGCAACTGCCCATACCTTTATATAGCTTAACCCTTTTCGTACCAAATGGAATCTTCCACCTTATATATAGCAGGGGTTCATTTCAAAATATAAGGGTGACAGGTTGGATGTGTTTTTCTTTAAAATTTATTTGGAAAATGGCTTTGATTGTTTGATTTGAGGTTTAACATCCCCGTCAACACTGTATAGGTCATTTTGGAGACGTTGAATCCAATTTTGTGGGACTTTTACCCGACATTAAGATGAAATGACATCTCAAGCCCTGTCGCCCAATGAAACCAATAGGGTTTATAAGCATGGACGGTCCCACTCGCACGGCTTTGCCTGGTAAGGCTTAGATACTCTATAAAGCAGTTAACCAGTACTCGTGTGTGGTCTGATTTCAGCTATGCGTGGAAGCATCATGCAGCCCATCTATTTCTTCAAGCCCTGATGGGCGTGGCCTATAAAATGGGTTAATCCTTGCAACCCTGTAGACCAGTCTAGTACAAATACCCATGCAAACAGTTGATTTTGATTTTGGCCCCAGGGCTATAATTTGAACAATCTTGGAAGAGGTCCCCTAGATGAAGCTACACACCAAATATCAAAGACCTGGGCCTTGTGGTTTCAGAGGAGATGATTTTTTAAGATTTTTCCTATACAAAGCAATGTAAAACTATAAGGGCCCAGGGGCAGGGGCATTTTTGGCCCAAGGGCTATAATTTGAACAATCTTTATAGAGGTCCACAAGACAAGGCTTCATACCAAACATCAAACACCTGAGCCTTCTGGTTTCAGACAAGAAGATTTTTAAAGGTTTTCCCTATATAAGTCAATGTTAAACCAAAAGGTCCTGGGGCTGGGGCATTTTTGGCCCCAAGACTATAATTTGAACAATCTTGGTAGAGGTCCACCAGATGAAGCTACACACCAAATATTGAGGGCCTGTGCCTTGAGGTTTCAAAAGAGAAGATTTTTTAAGTTTTCATTAAAAAAAAATATATTTTTGGCTCCCGTGACCTTGATGTGCAACGGACCGGAACCATCTGAACAACTTTGAAAGGGGACCACCTAAGAATCATTCCTGTGAAGTTTGGTCAAAATCTGATCAGTGGTTTAGGAGGAGATGTCCTTTGAAAAAATTGTTTACACACGATGTACGAAGAAAAGTGATCCCAAAAGCTCACCTTGTCATTACATGACAGCCTTGTCATTACATGACAGGTGATCTAAAAACAGTGAAGGCCCAATTCAGATGCCGAATTCTGGGCCTGCACTTTTTGTTAGTGGTCCCTTTTGGGTCTTCTGGTATAAAACAGGTGAAGCTACAACAAACTAGAACCGTGACTTACAGATGGCACAGATGCTCCATTGACTATAATTTCCTCGGCAAACCTCACTCGTGATGGATTTTTCTTCAACTTGTCTTTCTTAGCAGCTGTAAGGAGTGCAGACTTTCTTGCTGACTAAAAGGGAGAAAATATGATTATTTTTTTTTATTCTTTTCAGAAAATAGGAACACTTATTGACAATTATAACCCTTAGGGGGAATGGGAACACCTTCAGGGGAGGCAACTCCTGCAAAAGTATTTTTGTCTCCCATGTCAATAGGTGTCAACTCTTAAAGGAAAGAATTTGCTCCTCAGGAGCAAATTCTTTCCATTAAGAGTAGACCCCTTTTTCAGTGGGACAGGGCTTATAGACCAGAAATTCAACTTCGGTGAAGTTGATGTCGCACCTGCTCCCCACCTGCCCAACACAAAAAATAAAAGTTTATTTAAGGCAGAAGAGATGAATATAGGGCTTTGAGAAGAATCCATAGCCAGTATATGTGAGGTAAAAAACTGACTAAGTTCACAATGTGATAAAATGAACTAAAATGATCCAAGAATTATATCCAAAGCAAAAGAACATCCTCATATCATGGAGAAAACACAAGCTAAGTTTCAAAAAAAGTACAAAGTTTACATTGACTGGGAAAAAAGACGGACAAATGGACGGCAAAAACTTGCATGTTTATGTCTTCCTGCTAAGCAGGTACGACAAAAATGACTAAGTTCACAATGTGCAAAAAGTGAGAAAAATTAATTCGAAGATTAAGTCCAAACCACATGCGCATCCTCATACCATGCCGAAAGCACATACAAATTTTCCAAATGATTGGTATAAAAGTGTAGGAGGAGTTGCGATGACAAGAGGTACCAACCCAATACCAATTGAAGGTTAAAAATGACTAAGTTCACAATCTGGAAAAAGTGACAAAAATTGATTCGAAGATTAAGTCCAAACCATATGCGCATCCTCATACCAAGGGGAAAGCACATGCAAAGTTTCCAAATGATCAGTATAAAAGTGTAAGAGGAGTTGCGATGACAAGAGGTACGTATCGCATACCTAAAAATAGCCATCGGAAGAGATGGCAAATCCCCCGACCAAAAGCCAATATGGCCTTCAGAAGATTGTTCACCAATAGAAAGTGCACCAGAATTAAACCAGCAATATATCACAAAAGTATTGCAGTTATGGCCATCACAAGATTGTCAGGGGAGATAACTAAACAAGAGGCCCACCACCAGAGATGCTCACCAGAGCTCAGGCCGGAACTGCCTACTGGCAGCCATGTATGGTTTTAATTGATTATAAAGTCTCCCAAATGAACCCCTATTCCATGTGGACTCTGTATCTGAAATATTAGGCCTTTTATGAAGTGAGGGGTTGGGAGATGACCCAACAGAGCCCAATTTGATATCATTGAATGCATCTTATCATAAGAAACAAGAAAATATATGGTTTATGGGTGGGGTTCTTAACGGTTTCTGAGATATTGGGCCTTTTATGAAGTGGAGGGGGTGGGGAATGGCCCAGGCACATCCCAAGAGACCCCCAGGTTGGTGTCTCAGAATGCGTTTTATCATAAGAAACAGGAATATATATGGTTTAGGGGTGGGAATCTGATAGGTTTCTGAGATTTATCCCCTTTTATGAAGTGGCAGGGTGGGCATGGCCCCGGCACATCCCTAAAGACCCCTAGGTTGGAATCACTGTATGCGTCTTATCATAAAGAACAAGAATATATATGGATAAGGGGTGGGGATCTGAACTGTTTCTGAGAATTTGGACCTTTTATGGAGTGGAGGGGGTGGGACATGGCCCAGGCACATCTCAGAGTTGGTGTCACTGAATGCGTCTTATCATAAGAAACAAGAATATACATGGTTTTGGGGTGGGGATCTGAAAGGTTCCTGAGATATATCACCTTTTATGAAGTGGAGGGGTGGGGCAATGGTGCATCCCGGGAGAACCCTAGGTTGGTATCACTGAATGCGGCTTATCATCAGAAACAAAAATATACATGGTTTAGGGGTGGGGATCTGAACGGTTTCTGAGAAATTGGGCCTTTTTTGAAGTGGAGAGGGTTAGTGTAAGTGAATGTGTCTTATCATAAGGAACAAGAATATATATGGTTTAGGGGTGGGGATCTGTAAGGTTTCCAAGATATTGGGCCTTTTATGAAGTGGAGGGGGTGGAGCAAGGCCCCAGCGAATCTGGGGGGCCCCCAGGTTGGTGTCAATGAATGTGTCTTATCATAAGGAACAATAATATATATGGTTTAGGGGTGGGGATCTGTAAGGTTTTGGAGTTATGGCCATCAAAAGTTATATTGTCAGGGGAGATAATTAAAAAATCAGGGCACCCAGAGTCGTGGTTCTTGAACGTGACACACCTGCTTAACCTCATGTACAACTGTACCAAGTACCATCAATATATCTCAAAGAGTATTGGAGATGTGGCCATTACAAGGCAGTGATTCTATATTATTGGAAGGGGAGATAACTCAAAAACCATGGCACCCAGAGTTGTGGTTCTTGTGCATGACACACCGTCTTGGCCTTGTGAACAACTGTGCCAGGTATCATCAATATATCTTAAAGGGTATTGGAGTTATGGCCATCACAAGGTAGTCACTCAATTTTATTGGAAGGGGAGATAACTCAAAAACCATGACAACCAGAGTTGTGGTTCTTGTGCATGACACGCTGTCTCACCCTTGTGAACAACTGTGCCAGGTACCATCAACATATCTCAAAGGGTATTGGAGTTATGGCCATCACAAAGTAGTCATCCCATTTTATCAAAAGGAGAGATAACTCAAAAAGTATGGCAACCAGAGTTCTGGTTCTTGCACATGACATGCCATCTCAGCCTTGCGAACAATTGTGCCAAGAACCATCAATGAATCTCAAATATTATAGGAGTTATGGTCATCACAACGTTGCGTCTACGGACGGACGGACGGACGGACGGACAGACGGACGGACGCCAGGCTGATCGCTATATCCCCCGAACCTATTCGGTCGGGGGATAAAAATGACTAAGTTCACAATCTGGAAAAAGTGACAAAAATTGATTCGAAGATTAAGTCCAAACCACATGCGCATCCTCATACCAAGGGGAAAGCACATGCAAAGTTTCCAAATGATCAGTATAAAAGTGTAAGAGGAGTTGCGATGACAAGAGGTGCGTATCGCATACCTAAAAATGACTAAGTTCACAATATGGAAAAAGTGACAAAAATTGATTCGAAGATTAAGTCCAACCCACATGTGCATCCTCATACCATGGCGAAAGCACATGCAAAGTTTCCAAATGATCGGTCTAAAAGTGTAGGAGGAGTTGCGATGACAAGACATCCAGTGTAAAATGTTGACGGAATGACGGACGGACAGATGCACGCACGGACGGACCCACATTTTGGGTTTGTGTGGCTGGACCTGTCCATATTTTATGGGGCTAAAATTTTTATGTGGCTAACGGTTTATGTGGCTATAAGACACACAAATCTGTACATCTAATGTGGCTAGCCACACAAACTTTGGACATCAGCCACATAAAGGCTGTCTGTACGAAACCGTCTTTGTCTAAACTTATGTGGCTACCAGAGGTTGTGATATCTAGCCCTCTAAAGGTAGAACAGAACTTTCTTTATAGTGCACTGATACATCTTATGGGTCTAGCTCCTCACATAGAGGGACTTTTTTCCTACTGCAGCATTCAGCCCCAGGACAGCCAGTTAAATTTATGTGGCTCAGCCCCATAATCTCAAAGTTTAGCCTCATAATCCTGGACATCCATGTCCAAGGATGTCCAAGGTGATGGACATAAATTTATGTGTCTTTTTTTTATTTGATTTTTCTAGTCCCCCTGAACCCCTCTGTACTAACATAAAAATGGGTTTGTGAGGCTAGCCACACAAACCCATTTTGCCACACAAAACCCTTCTGTACCTAAAAGAAGCCACATAAACCCATTTTGTAAGAACGGACGGACGGATGGACGGACGGACGGACGGACGGAAACTTGCACGCCTATGTCTTCCTGCTAAAGCAGGTGCGACAAAAAGCGGAAGGAAGTCCCGAAAGTTGTCTCCCTTTGAAAAATGGCAGAAAAATCTGCGCATTTACAAAAGTTTGTTTTTGTTCCGATTTTTCACAGAAAATAAGGCATGACAATCAGTATGCATCGCCTGTCAAGCCCTATTTTCTCTGAGAAAAAAAAATTGACTTGACAACTGCTCTAGAATATTCTGTGCTATTTTACATCATGGAAACACAACTATATACATTACAAAAACACACCTATAAAAAAACATTGCAAAGGAGCAGTCTCTATAAGGCTATTTTCCTGGCCACAACCAATTTCCTTTAAACTTTGTAGCTTCAAATTGGTACATGTTGGCTGTCTAATGGTGAATTTTTAGACTCTTTGGTCCACTGGTTTTTGCTGTATACACTATTTAAGTGGGTGGGGTAATGTCACCCCATCAAGGGTATACCAACAAAAATGCTATTATTTTTGTTCAAAGTGCATGACTGGAGGCTATGTTTGCCGTATGCTTACTACCCTTTTAGGCATAACAGCCGGTGATAACAGTCTTATAAATATCAAACAAGAGAAGAGTTTATACGCGCTTGTAAGTTGTACCCAAATATTAGTAATTTTTATTCCCCAACTTTACGAAAAACCACAACACCTTTACAGTTTTCAACTTATTTCAAAGATCTTTCATAAATATAATGTTGATGTAATAGTCATTCTAGGTATATGTCAGAATTATTGTTAGTTCATAAAACTTAAGAGTTACCTGCCCCTGAAATTGAATTTTACCCATTTTTTTAAATCAGAGTGCATTTATCCGTTTGTAGTACTCACAACATCATTTTGTAAGTGAATAAACCAATTCCACGCAAATATAATTAAATAGATGTGGACAAAGAAGTCATTTGATTCAATAGTGCATGCTAGCAAGCACATGAGCACAACATCCCATGGTACGAGCACCACCTCTTCACCAACATTACCATCCAGTGATTGGGTTCAGTCTTTGTGGTCTAAACACATTGCAAAACGAGCAAACAATTCTTACATAGTCGCCAACATATGGTATTTTACTATTTGATATTTTGTTGCTAAGGCCTTCCACTTTGTAATTCTCCTATTTCTCTAACATTCCTGAATCATACATCAACTTTTGCAAATGTCCTATTTGGGGATTCAAATTCTGATGTTGCAATCGCAGTGGCTGATGGAACATACATATATATTGAGAAGAGTGGAAACTACTCATTTCAGAGAAGATCTTATTCCGTACGTAAAGGACAGCCTTTGCGGAAACCTATGATGCTTGTGGCCACTGATGGTTACATTTTGACTGTGATGGGACCATATCTTGCAGATGGGAAAAACACAACACATGTTAAAGACTAATGCAGAAAATATTACTGACTGGTTTGAAAAAGATGATGTTCTCGTTGTAGACCGCGGCTTCAGGGATGCGATAGATATACTAAAGGATTTTGGAATCAATTCTCATATGCCTTACTTCCTAAACAAATCTCAAAAGCAACATACGACTGAAGAGGGGAATGAGTCAAGGCTAGTTAGAAAGGTGAGATGGGTTGTCGAATCAGCTAATGGGAGAATTAAAAAGTGGAAAGCCCTTAGCAACACAATGCCCAATAGTCAAATACCATATGTTGGCGACTATGTAAGGATTTTTTGCTCATTGTGCAATGCATTTAGACTACCTTTGGTAACAAGCAAAGATTCAGGCAAAGTAATTGCTAGAAGAATGATGGCCCTAGCAATAGCTCCAAATAAGCTGCAGGATAAGGTCGTAACAAGAATTCCGCCGAAGGCTATGTCCCGCATGTGGCGCGCAAAGTCATCGAACCATGATATGTAGGTCAAGGTCAAACATAGGTTGGTGCTCAAAAGATCCCATTCTCAAATGAAAGCTTGTACTAAGTATCATTAATGAAGCTCTAATAATTCTTGAGAAATTAACTTAACCATTAGGGTGAATGCTAGGATGGTCACAATATTTTACAAAGTCAGTGAACCATGAAATTTAGGTCAAGGTCAAATATGGATGCTTGCATTTAAGTTGTCATCCCCAGATTCAAGTTTGCACCAAATATCATTAATGAAGCTCTTATAAATCTTCAGAAATAAACTTGACCATTAGGGTGAACGCTAGGGTGGTCGCAATATTTTACAAAGTCAGTGAACCATGAGATATAGGTCAAGGTTAAATATGGATGCTTGCATTTAAGTTACCATCCCCAGATACAAGTTTGTACCAAGTATCATTAATAAAGCTCTTATAGTTCTTGAGAAATTAACTTGACCATAAGGGTGAACGCTAGGGTGGTCGCAATATTTTACAAAGTCAGTGAACCATGAAATGTAGGTCAAGGTCAAATATGGATGCTTGCATTCAAGTTGCCATCCACAGATACAAGTTTGTACCACATATCATTAATGAAGCTCTTATAGTTCTTGAGAAATAAACTTGACCATTAGGGTGAACGCTAGGGTGGTTGCAATATTTTACAAAGTCAGTGAACCATGAAATGTAGGTCAAGGTCAAATATGGATGCTTGCATGTAAGTTGTCATCCCCAGATACAAGTTTGTACCAAGTATCATTAATGAAGCTCTTATAGTTCTTGAGAAATAAACTTGACCATTAGGGTGAACGCTAGAGTCGTCGCAAATGTTGAAGCCTTGACGAACGAACGAATGAACGGACGGACGGAAAACCGGGCGCCTATATCGCGCCATGATAATAGCAGGCGCGACAAAAAATGGCTGGGATATAAAACGGGTTATTTGGATAAAGATCGATGATGAGAAACTTGAGAATTTCCCAGAGATGACTGAGGATGAACTCAGGGATTTAAAACTGGGTATTTACCAGCTGAAACAAGCCAAATCCTACTCAGATGAACATTTTGACGACAATGGATCATATGGCACACAAAGAAGAAGGTGGTGTTCTCAAAGCACAGATACGTTCTTGCCACACGTCTAATAAAACATATACCATGTGGGTTGAATATACACAAGGACTGAACCCAATCACTGGATGGTATTGTGGGTGCAGAAGTGGAGCCCGTACCGTGGGATGTTGCGCACATTTGGCTTCTGTTCTCTGGTATTTGGGATATTACCGGAACATAACAGAAAATAGTGAAGCAAAACCAAGCCGGGAACATATTGATTTTGTTTATGATGCTGCTGTTGACACATGGAGTACATCTAGCGATTCAGAGGAAGATCAGTAAATTAACAAATTCTTAAACATGTCGTGAGACCATACAGGTTTATATTTAAGCACAGTATCAGTCTAAAATGAGGTTCCACAACATGAGCAAAGCCTGCTTTGGTGGTCAAAAATGTTTGACAGTAGACAAATGTTCCATTTGCACCTGGAAAATAAAAGTTGATATTTAACCAAAAAAAAAAAAAAAAGGAAATACTAGCATGCACTATTAAATCAAATGACTTCCTTCTCCACATCTATTTAATAATATTTGCATGGAATCGGTTTATTCACTTTCAAATGAAGTTGTGAGTACTACAAACGGATAAGTGCACTCTGATTTAAAAAAATGGGTAAAATCCAATTTCAGGGGCAGGTAACTCTTAAGTTTTATGAACTAACAATAATTCTGACATATACCTAGAATGACTATTACATCAACATTATATTTAAGAAAGATCTTTGAAATAAGTTGAAAACTGTTAAGGTGTTGTGGTTTTTCGTAAAGTTGGGCAATAAAAATTACTAATATTTGGGTACAACTTACAAGCGTGTATAAACTCTTCTATCGCCTCCAGTCATGCACTTTGAACAAAAATAATAGTATTTTTGTTGGTATACCCTTGATGGGGTGACATTACCCCACCCACTTTAATAGTGTATACAGCAAAAACCAGTGAACCAAAGAGTCTAAAAATTCACCATTAGACAGTCAATATGTACCAATTTGAAGCTACAAAGTTTAAAGGAAATTGGTTGTGGCCATGAAAACAGCCTTATAGAGACTGCTCCTTTACCGTCGAAATAATGCAAATTTTAATACGAAAAATTGTGATATTTTCCTTATTTCTGCTCAAAATATAGATTGTGGGTACATGTTAGAACTGCCTCATCGAGTACCCACAATCTATATTTTAGAGCAGAAATAAGAAAAATAATGTTTACCCCTATAAACTCCAGTTTTACTATATAAAAGTGGGATTCAAGGGGGTCAAAATTATCCAAGCGTGTTTGTGTGATGATTCTGACCCCCTTGAACCCCACTTTTATGTAGTAAAACTAGTAAATCTTACTTTTTCTTATTTTTTCTTATTTCTGCTCTAAAATATAGATTGTGGGTACTCATTAGAACCGGCAGTTCTAACGAGTACCCACAATCTATATTTAAGAGCAGAAATAAGAATAATATCAAAATTTTTCATCTTGAAATTTTAGCTATTTTGGCAGTAAAATTTGCATTGTATTTGTACAGCTATGTTTTTGTAAACCCATTTAGGGAAGATAACTCTGATTGGAATGAATATGTTCTCCTCTTATAGGACAATATATTTCTGGTACACTAATATCTCAGCAAACTACCGTATTCGGGTGTGTACTACCCGCATTGGCGTACTACCCGCACCCCCCTTTTTTAGCCAAAATCTGTGGAAAAACTGTTATTCTGTTGTATTACCCGCATGAACTATTTGCTGAAATTTTGGTGGGTGCGTAAGTGAGAAAAAGTAAGAATTTGGCCAGTTTTTGTAACACACAACGGAACGCGCGATCGTCTTCAAAAGGCGGGAAAATGCATGTGCGTGCGAGTATCACCAGAATGCATGTAATTTGCATTAAAACGTTGAAAAAACTTTACCTGTTCACCCTTGTTATTTATTTATTAAACAATATATACCAAGCGGCCCTTTTGGGGGGACATCGGCAAACAGTGCAGTCCCAGATCAGACACCGCAGAAAGAAACCGCAGACGTCCGATTTGGATTTACACTGTTTGATGATTTATAACGGTTCAATTATGACACTATCGTTAATCCCGGTTGTATAATTGCCACCCTGCGGTGCGTGTCAAAAAGGTGTGAAAATATGGTCAAGTTATGTCTCTAATTTGCGTTTATTCCCCAATCAATAATTTAATCCACAATCAATGTGAAAATGATTTAATTGCTCCTAAGACGAGTTGCTTAATCTTACCTTAGAATATACAAACAGACTATTCTAATATCTCGTGAATGGTTATGTTTTGGCGCCAAAAAGTCAAACGCTTTAATTTATGTAAACACATCTGTATGCTGTTGTTGGTTATTGACACGGAGCTTCTGAGCTATCGAATTTTTTTTACCGTTTCCAAACATTTTTTAATGAAAGAGATACACCGCATTAAAATAAAAAAATAGACACGTGTGTGGTTGCTGGGGTCCGATGACGTCATTTGCCGATCGCGTGAAGAAAAATTGTAGCGGTAGTTTGTGGGCGGCGATTTGGATGCCGGAAAACTTTGATGTTCGCATTGAACTTGCTTGTTTATTTCGTTTGAAATCAGAGTTTTAGGATTAATAAGCACAAAATCGGGCTTGCTTGTAATGGATATTGTTTTTTTACTCATGTGTAAGTAAAATTGAGTCGACAATTAACGTTATTTATGTCGGGAATCGTAAAGGGATAGAGCATAACATTGAGATGCATCGTATTTTCAGCTGACAAAAGTAAAAAAAAAAACGGTCCAAAAATATTCGGACGGATTACCCGCACCCTGAACTTGGGCCTGTAATTTGAGGGGAAAAAACTGCGGGTAGTACACGCCCGAATACGGTATATTCATTTTGAAAGGAGTTTTCATGACAATGCTTAAATGTAAAACAGAGTATTATTTATTGTGCAAACTGTTGTATTTCTATATGTTGCTTAGCTTGGAACTCCTTACATCTCAAACTACTGTTATCTCAAACCAAGAATTCCAGTCTCTTGGAGTTTGAAATAACAAGAGTTGACTATATATAGCTAACTTACAGATTAACTGATTTTGCACTAAGACAGCAAGCGAAATTAGGCAGATACTTCTCTTTCTCGGCAGACACAATTGAGCTGCACGATTAGCTTGTATTTTCCTTTTCTCAACAATTCTATTAAATTCCTTGCCATAGTTTATTGGGTTAGAGACTTTGTTGTCAAGCGGTTATACTGCTTAATCAATCATACTCGTCTGTTGGTTATGAAGCGTTCAGATTTTATGCTAAGAAATCCAGAAAATGGCAAAAAACTTAATCACCCTTAAAAGGTCTTTTCAAGGTGTAATTTGAGGTAAATAAAGGTCATGAATGATATGTTTCATGTAAATTGTGATTTTGTCTTTTTGGGTCCATTGTTTTAACAGCTTGGCAAACAGTGTGGTCCCAGATCAGATGCTGCAGAATCAGGGTCTACAATGTTTGCTTAAAGAACAGGAATTTAAGGGTCAGATGCAGCAAAATGCAGCGTTTGATCGGAGTCTAAAAATTTTGCTTAACTGGAATTTTACTCATTTTGTACCGGAAACCCCAAACAGGTACAGTACCCTAGCAAACAATGTAGGCCCAGATCAGACGCCGCAGAACGCGCCGTCTGATCAGGGCCTACACTGTTTGGAAAAAGTCCAGTCATTTTCCTGACACATTTTGAAGAAAACGCAACCTGACACCCCTAAATTTTGGAATGGACTCCTGCCATAATTATATAAGGTGGAAGATTCTATTTTGTACAAAAAGGATTAAGGGTTAATTTGAACCAGTTTAACCCTTATCCTACTGTTCATGACAACCCCTGCCTTTGCAAACCAAGTAGCCTTTTGCATGCTATGAAGTATTATACTAGTACCTGGCACATTCTCATTGGCTGCTTTGTATGGCCTGTGTGCAGGTATAGTTATCGGTCTTGTGCGCTTAGCAACGGATAGCGTTTCAGGGGGAATAACTGGGAAGAGCTATAGTCTGTTTTCTTTTTTATTCTGGTTCTTTTCTTTTTTTAGGTCATATTTCGTGGTTGAGCCACTCAAAAGGCATATAATATCTTGAGGTGTTGTATGCTGACTTTGAACAACTCATTAGTGATGTTTAACCCATTTAGTAATGGAAACCCAAAATGGGTAAGTGGCAAACAGTGCAGACCCAGATCAAACACCGCAGAATGAGGCATCTGATCAGGGCCTACACTGTTTGCAAAATGTTCAGCCAGTTTCCAAATAAATTTTGAAGAAAACACAACCTGACACCCCTTTATTTTGGAATGGACTCCTGCTATATATAAGGAGGAAGATTCCATTTGGTACAAAAAGGGTTAAACAAGTAAAGTATTAATAACAGTGCTATTTTTGCTGAAAAAAAAACAACAAACTTACTAGCTTGTGAAAGCTCCTCAAGTATTTTTTCTTTGTTTTCAGCAAAAAAAAATTGCCACACAGAATGGTCAAAGTTTAAACATAACCTCAACTAATGTAATGACTGTGTTAGCTTTGAACAGCCTGGGTCCTGAAATCTTAACCCTTATCCTGCTGAATAAATCAATTTGCCAATACCGTTTCGGACTATGAAGCAAACAAACCGCATCAAAAATGTATTCGGTCACATTTGCAAACTGAACGACAAACAGTTTAGTTCCTGTCCAGATGGCTTCTTTAGAGCGGATGGCTTCTTTTTCTTCTAAAGAAGCCATCTGATCTGCATCTACACTGTTTGCAAGGTAGAAGTTGTCTTGTTCAGAGGGATCAGGGTGGATACTGGGGGACAACATGTCAGAAGAACCTGAATTTTTATCACTTTTGCACACCTCACTTTAAATTAAGTTATGTTGCATTATGGGACTATCGCTAGTCCATTTTTAATCTTTAAGATGTCATCTGCTTTGTTGTCTGCGGGTTACTTTAAAAGTCATAGTTGCAAAAAGTGTGGACCCAGATCAGACTGCTCAGTGTCCACACTTTGCATGTATGCAATGCAAAAATATGTTTGAGTTGCAGCAGACGAAATTAACAAACAACACTTTTCTTGGCATCTTAACCCTTGTCCTGCTGAACCCGGATATGCCTTTTCTATGAAACAATGTAGATCCAGATCAGATGGCTTCTGAAGAAGCCATCTGATCAGGATCTACATTGTTTGTCATTCAGGTTGTGAATTTGTTGTAATAATTTGCATTAAGTAATCTGATTGGTTGATAATCGGTAGTGGGTGTGGCATATATGAATATTCAGCAGGACAAGGGTTAAGGAATAAATTAGAGAAAATCTTTAACTGAAAGATTAAGACCGAGTTTGACCTTTAGTATAAAGATTATTCAATAAAATCTTGGAATGCATAACATCATGCAAAAGAAAATCCATCCCCAAAAATATGGACCACCGCCTTTGGCATATCTGAAATCAGAAATTCAAGCATGCATACACTGCCACTTAATGGGCATAGATACACCACAGTCCAATTGTTCCAAATTAACAACATCATTAGTTAACATATTGTTAAAACTTAAATCATATACAACAAAGACATAAAAAAAATTTGCTGAGAAAATGTGGATAGCTTTTGAAACTAAAATATCGTTTTTAATAGGATTTGTTTTTTGCTGAAAAAAAAACAACAAACTTACTAGCTTGTGAAAGCTCCTCAAGTATTTTTTCTTTGTTTTCAGCAAAAAAAAATTGCCACACAGAATGGTCAAAGTTTAAACATAACCTCAACTAATGTAATGACTGTGTTAGCTTTGAACAGCCTGGGTCCTGAAATCTTAACCCTTATCCTGCTGAATAAATCAATTTGCCAATACCGTTTCGGACTATGAAGCAAACAAACCGCATCAAAAATGTATTCGGTCACATTTGCAAACTGAACGACAAACAGTTTAGTTCCTGTCCAGATGGCTTCTTTAGAGCGGATGGCTTCTTTTTCTTCTAAAGAAGCCATCTGATCTGCATCTACACTGTTTGCAAGGTAGAAGTTGTCTTGTTCAGAGGGATCAGGGTGGATACTGGGGGACAACATGTCAGAAGAACCTGAATTTTTATCACTTTTGCACACCTCACTTTAAATTAAGTTATGTTGCATTATGGGACTATCGCTAGTCCATTTTTAATCTTTAAGATGTCATCTGCTTTGTTGTCTGCGGGTTACTTTAAAAGTCATAGTTGCAAAAAGTGTGGACCCAGATCAGACTGCTCAGTGTCCACACTTTGCATGTATGCAATGCAAAAATATGTTTGAGTTGCAGCAGACGAAATTAACAAACAACACTTTTCTTGGCATCTTAACCCTTGTCCTGCTGAACCCGGATATGCCTTTTCTATGAAACAATGTAGATCCAGATCAGATGGCTTCTGAAGAAGCCATCTGATCAGGATCTACATTGTTTGTCATTCAGGTTGTGAATTTGTTGTAATAATTTGCATTAAGTAATCTGATTGGTTGATAATCGGTAGTGGGTGTGGCATATATGAATATTCAGCAGGACAAGGGTTAAGGAATAAATTAGAGAAAATCTTTAACTGAAAGATTAAGACCGAGTTTGACCTTTAGTATAAAGATTATTCAATAAAATCTTGGAATGCATAACATCATGCAAAAGAAAATCCATCCCCAAAAATATGGACCACCGCCTTTGGCATATCTGAAATCAGAAATTCAAGCATGCATACACTGCCACTTAATGGGCATAGATACACCACAGTCCAATTGTTCCAAATTAACAACATCATTAGTTAACATATTGTTAAAACTTAAATCATATACAACAAAGACATAAAAAAAATTTGCTGAGAAAATGTGGATAGCTTTTGAAACTAAAATATCGTTTTTAATAGGATTTGTTTGTTTGATTTGAGGTTTAATGTCCCTGTCAACACTGTATAGGTCATTTTGGAGAGGTTGCTTCCAATTTTGTGGGACTTTTACCCGACATTGAGATAAAATGACTTCTAAAGCACTGTTGCCCAATTAAACCAATAGGGTTCATAAGCATGGTCGGACCGACTTGCACCACTTTACCTGGAAAGGCTTAGACCCTCTTAGTGGCTTACCAGTACTTGTGTGTGACGGTTTCAGCTCTGCATGAAAGCATCATGCAGCCCAAGGTTTTTTACTAGAACAGTTAACAAATTGACCTCTAACCAGCTTGTTAAGCTAATGATGCTTTGAACAACTGCCCCCCAACCCCATCCTTGCTAGATTGTGAAACAAATTTGTCAAAAATTTAGGAGAATTACAGCAAGTCCTCATGGTGTCCCAATTTTCTGTCCTGGTTTAGAACTATTTTTTTCCAGCCTGCATTCAGTGACAACAGGCCATCTATTGGATACTGCTTTTCAATGCATTTGCCTCTTTATTTTCAATTCCACAGTTTTCTCCAGAGAGATACACCAGTCTCCAAAGCAGAAACTGTATAAGTTTAACAACCATATTATATCCAAACAAAAATATATAGATTAAACATTTTTCTGCAAAAATCTATACATTTTTGATATCCATAGTCAACCGTGTTACATGTACAGTATATCCAAAACTGTGTATATTGAGCCATGATATCCCAATATGTGTTATATTGAACCATGTTACAAAGAGATTGTCATGTATTTCGACTAAACATTTCTGCAATCTTAGTATTTAACTCTTATCATGCTGTTCATGACAACCTCTATCTTTGGAAACAGTGTAGATCCAGATCAGATGGCTTCTGAAGAAGCCATCTGATCAGGATCTACACTGTTTGACATGAAGTTTATGGATTTGTAATAATAAATAATGTGAAGTAATCTGATTGGTTCAAAGTTAGAAATGGGTGTGGCTAAACTGAATATTCAGCAAGATAAGGGTTATTCTTCCAGAAAGAACATTATTTACAAATATAGTAGCCACAAATATGAATGACAGGGCTGAGAGGGCTATCCTTTGCACCTGCCTTTGGAATATTCTAACGAAAGGGTAAACCAAGTCACCAGATTATATGAATTCAACTGTAACAAAAACGAAGCTATGGTACATATGGCCATTTGGTCTGCTTGCAAAAAGCATGCAAAAGGCACTCTATCGAATCTTTCTGCGAATTTGACAAAATATTGATGACAAAAGAACTTTCCTGCTCTGTCAATTATATCTACAACTACTATATAATATCTTTAAGCTCACCATTTTTCTTTCACGTAATTTTTTCCTTTTTATCTTTTTCTCCATAAATTACATATTAACCCATAAAATGCCAGTCAAGACAATTGTCATCTGCTTTGCCATCTACCTGTGAGCTTTAAAGTAATTTTTTGCAAACAGTGTGGACCCAGATCAGACTGCTCCTGCAACTGCTCCTGTAGGAGCAGTCTGGTATGGGCCCACACTGTTGGCCTGTATGCAAAAATATTTTTAAAAAGTTTGCAAGAAGATTCAGGAGACGACATTTGCAGGCGACGTTGACGTTGTTTTTCTCGGCAGCTCAAGGGCTAAGCATAATATGAACATCAAAACTGAGCCCACTAGATAAGGAAGTTGTTCACTGTGACAAATAATGTGGGCCACCTCACGAGAACATCTATCTTCAGGCTTTGAGACCAGTTAACCCTTAAGATGCCATGAAAAACTGCATCCGAAATTGATGTCTGCTGCAATTTTCTTGCAGAATTTTGCACTTAGGCAAACAGTGTGGATCCTGATCAGACTGCTCCTAGAGGAGCAGTATGATCTGGATCCACACTGTTTGCAAAATAATGACTTTTAAAGTTATCAGCAGAAGTCAAAGCAGACGACAATTCATGGCATGATATGGGTTAACACCAAAGGAAGCCTATTTTGTCTAAGAAGTGGTTTCTACCAATTATACTTATCGAGCACCAAACAACGAAGTTGACGATCAGACTGCACAACTGTGCAGTCTGATCATCAACTTTGTTGTTTGCAGATGGAATAAGACAGATTTTCTTACGATGTGGCTCAAATATGTATGACTTACTCTAAAGTTTTAAGATAAGATCAAAAATGTATTCTGTGCATCTTTACATAACTTTTATACATTTATGACACAATATCAAAATGTTCATTCCAAAATAATATATACCACTTCAATGCAAGACATGACCCCTTGTCCAGTGTCATGCATGTTGTGCCTTTATAATATTTCAAATATAAGAATCATATATCAAACCCATTCTCCCAAGAAATATCTGCAAAAGAAGCTATTTGTTACCAACACTAAAACCTCTTTATAACTCTGTATCTCGGACCTTATTCTTTGTTTTAGTTCACCAATTTTGTACTGATTTGTTTGATTTGAGGTCTAACGTCCCCCGTCAACACTGTAAAGGTAATTTTGCTTCCAATTTTGTGGGACTTTTACCCGATATTGAGATGAAATGACATCTCAAGCCCACCAATAGGCATTTATGACACCATATCAAAATATTTACATTTCCAGTGTAAAGTCTAATGAAACCTATAGAAAACAATACTTCCATGAAAGCATCGCGTCACATGATTTTCAGTGACGTCAAGTGACATCAGTCTAAACAATGGTTCTCTACAGGCGTTGGTGACGTCAACGCTGTTCCGCTCTTTGTAGAAAAACACCATATAAATGTTTTTTAGCTTTAAAAGTTTACCCTATAGGCATTTTTTTCAGCTAGTCATGTGAGGCTAAGAATGTAAATATAACAAATAAAGTTAATTTTTCTGCTTTTCATGAAAGTATGAACAACAGCGTGTTGTTCGCAAAGTTTACATGAACCCCTTTGGGCTTTGTTTACTTTGCACGCGACCCACTACATTCATCCTTTCATGAACAGCATGAAAATAAAATTCATCTCTTAAATGTACATATCAAAATAATATATACCACTTCAATGCAAGACATGACCCCTTGACCAGTGTCATGCATGTTGTGCCTTTATAATATTTAAAATATAAGAATCATATATCAAACCCATTCTCCCAAGAAATACCTGTTAAAAAGCTATTTGTTACAAACACAAAAACCTCTTTATAACTCTGTACCTAGATTTTGTACTGATTTCTTTGATTTGATTTGTTTGGTTTGAGGTTTAACGTCCCTGTCAACACTGTAAAGGTCATTTTTAAGACGTTGCTTCCAATTTTGTGGGACTTTTACCTGACATTGAGATGAAATGACATCTCAAGCCCTGTCGCCCAATGAAACCAATAGGGTTTATTAGCATGGACGGTCCACCTCGCACCGCGGTTCCTGGACAGGCTTAGATCCTCTAAGCAGTTTACCAGTACTAGTGTTCGGGCCGGATTCAGCTCTGCGTGGAAGCATCATGCAACCCATATATTTCTTCAAGCCCCTATGGGCGGGGGCCGTTCTTTGATTTGAGGTTTGATGTCCCCCACCAACACTATTTAGGTCATTTTGGAGACATTGCTTCCAATTTTGTGGGACTGTTACCCGACATTGAGGCAAAATGACATCTCAATCCAACCAATAGGGTTTATATGCATGGACGGGTTGACTCGCACCACTTTGCCTAGGCATGCTTAGACCTTCTTAGCAGTTTACTAGTACAGTGCGGTCAGTTTCAGCTCTGCGTGGAAGCATCATGCAGCCCAATCTATTTCTCCAAGGCCCGATGGGTGGGGGCAAAATTTTGTACTGAATGGAATCCCATCTTATATAGCAGCAGTCAGTTTTGAAATAAAGGGCTGAGATATATTTTGAGATTTATTTCTTTTTTGTTTTGGTTTTACAGCCCTTTCAAGATTATTTCACTTATATTGAGCCTACAGTTAATCAGAAGTGTGCAAAAACTGGAGTACCCAGAGATAAACCGCCTGACCTTCCGTTGCAGAACTTGGCGTCTCACATGTGACCAGAGCCAGGCTCAAACCACAGCGGTGAGAAACCTAATGATTATGAGTCAATGCTCTTATCCTCTTGGCCATAAAGGCCTGTTTATGGCCCGTTTGAGCCTTTAATAAAGGGATACTGACAAACAGTGAAGTCCCTTATCAGATGCCACAGAACGTCTGAGGGGACGTTAAACCACAAATCAAACAAACAAACAAACAAACAAGGCCTACACTGTTTACAAAATGTTCAGCTATTTTATATAAGTTTCAAAACTTCAGGCCCTGTTGTACAAAAAAAAGTATTTACCGTGTATAGATTCCACATAAAACTGTTATCAAAAATGATTTTTGTTATAATATTTTAGGGCATCTTTCAGCCATGTTATATCCAAACCCATCTTATAAAGAAAAGCCTTATAAAGAGGTTATGTCTTGTAACTTGTGCAAAATTTCTTCGCTTTGCAAATCTGATCTTTTTCCTCCTCTAATTTCATACCAAAAACAAACCTAACATCACATGAACAAGTCTGTGAAATGAAGACCCACATATACCCCATTTCATACAGAGAAACTAAGGTTTACAGGGGTAAACATTATTTTTCTTATTCTTATTTTTGCTCCAAGACATAGGTTGTGGGTACTTGTTAGAACCGCCTCAATGAGGCGGTTCTAACGAGCACCCACAACATATGTTTGCAGTATTTTAAAGAAAAAATCACTGATTTTCATCAGAAAAGTTGCCATTTCGAAGATGTGAAAAATGCACTATGTCGCACAGGTGTGTTATCGTAATGAAGCCACACCATAAATTCAAGCAATATAGAAAATAAAATACATGTATGCATATATGTAATCATTTAGAATAAAAGTGAAGATACTGCAAGATTCATAATAACTCACTCCTATAATAATATCATAGAAAGTTGGGTCCTGAAATGGTTAGGGAAAAAACAAACAACAATAGGGTGCATATGTCTATTTGTACAACTTCACACCCCACCCCCGCCCATCGGGGCTTGAAGAAATAGATGGACTGCATGATGCTTCCATGCAGAGCTGAAACCGACCGCACACAGTACTGGTAAACTGCTTAGAGGATTTATGCCTGCCCAGGCAAAGCGGTGCAAGTCGGCAAGTCCATGTATAAACTCTAATGGTTTCATTGGGCGACAGGGCTTGAGATGTCATTTCATCTCAATGTCGGGTAAAAGTCCCACAAAATTGGAAGCAATGTCACCAAGATAAACTAAACAGTGTTGATGGGGACTTTAAACCGCAAATCAAACAAATCAAGCAAAACAACTTGACACCATTTCTTTTCAACAAAAAAAAAAAAAACAGAATTGAGAAAAGAAGACAGTAGTAGATGAGATGAATGAGGTAAAAGGGAGAATGAAGAATGAAGAAAAGCAAATGAGCTGACACATGTCAAAATCTACAATAAGACCTGTGCGATCAGCTAAGACTCAGATCAGCCTGTGCATCCATGCTGTCTGATCAGTCTTCACTGTTCCCAAAAGCCTTCAGTAGCCTCAGGGTATTCATAAGGCAACAAGAGACTCCTCCAACCTGGCTGACCTGACAAGCTGCCTGAACAGAGTCTTTGACCATAGCACTGGTCTTACTGCAGGTTTTGTCATGCGCCGACTGAAATAAAAGTGGAGAAATGGAAGATATTAGAGTATTCCCCCCCTATCCCTATCTGCTGCAAGGATGGCACACATTTCCCAACAGTACTGTAAGCCAGACATGCGGGCCAGTTGTTCAAAGCATCGTTAGCTTAACAAGTTGTTAACTGTTCTAGCAAGTACAATATCTAAAATTTTGTTATTTTTGCTGAAAAAATATTAGTATTTTTACCATACTGAATGATCAAAATTTTAACAATATGTTAGCTAAAGACGCCATCAGTTTTGAACAACTGGCCCCCAGATGCCAAAAGGTTTACGACACTTTGGCCTCACCCAACACCTGCTGTATCTGATCTGGGTAAAGTACATGCATGTTGTATTTTCCTCAGGACATGCCCAAAACGAAAGTGAAGAACATCCCTGCCCAACACTACCCCTACTTGTTGCAAGGACAACAGGCCTTGCCAAACTGAAAGCTGCGCTGATGCAGAAAGATACACAACACCTTTGCCTTACCCAACCACCCCAGGTGCAGCCATAGACGATTCAGATGCAGGGTGGGCTTGGGGTTGGGTGGTGGAGGCAGGGAGCCAACAGATACTCTGTTTTTTATTAATAGCATGAAAGTATATCTATCCCCATCTCCCCACCCCCCCCCCCCACCCTTCTTCCACATATACACCACAACCTCTTTATATCACTGTTCATTATACCATGGTAGTTTGAAAGTGGGTCCCAAAATATATGGATTATACAGATACAAAAATATATGGATCACCATATATGGATCACTATATATATGGATTATATTGAAAAATGCCCATAAATGGTCATTTTTCTATAAAATCTATACATTTTGTCTGGATATGACTCAGTTGTTTAACAAACACAGTTCCTATATTGGACCCAACAACCGTGTATTTTATCTTATTTTTTGGTTTTACAGCCCTTTCAATATTATTTCACTCATATCGAGCTGACAGTTAATCTGATGTGGGCAAAAACTGGAGTACTGGAGAACAACCACCTGACCTTCCGTTGCAGAACTTGGCGTCTCACATGTGACCTGAGCCAGGCTCGACCCACAGCAGTGAGAGACCTAATGATTAAGAGTCAGTGCTCTTATCCACTAGGTCATGGAGAACAATAGTGTATAAAGAGGCTATTGTGTATGACTCTTTGAATGCCTGATAGTAAAATATCACTCATTTTTTAGGTAAATCAACATAGCGAAATTAATTTGGCTAAGACATTAATTCACTGCAAATAAAGTTACTAAAACAAAGCAATGTGGCATATTTTACATGACTGCAAACTTAATGTTAAACATTTGAGTGAAAACAACAGCTGATATGCAGCCAATCACACAATATGACAGTTAACTATTAGGAAGGGGAGGTAACACTTTAAAAATATTTTTGTCAATGACCAAATTGTTCCTGCATGAGTACAGTCCCCCTTATCAACAGGTCATTCAAGCCCTATGGACTCCTCAGGATCAAATTTTTCCTTTGAAAGTAGACCCCTACTGAGAAAATCCCTATTGATTAGGGAGACAAAAGCAATTCTGAAAGATTTGTCTCCCCTTGGGTGTCTTACGGACCACAATTACTCTCTTCATATTATCTACCTTCATAGAGTTTTGTTTGATTTGAGGTTTAACGTCCCCGTCAACACTGTAAAGGTCATTTTGGAGACGTTGCTTCAAATTTTGTGGGACTTTTACCTGACACTGAGATGAAATGACATCTCAAGCCCTGTCGCCCAATGAAACCAATAGGGTTTATTAGCATGGACGGTCCGCCTCGCACAGCGTTTCCTGGACAGGCTTTGATCCTCTAAGTGGTTTACCAGTACTAGTGTGCGGGCCGGATTCAGCTCTGCCTGGAAGCATCATGCAGCCCATATATTTCTTCAAGCCCCTACGGGCGGGGGCCGACCTTTGTAGTGTTATAGGTTGATAACCATTATCTGACAACAGCGTCAGGGAGTTGACTCTTTGGCTCAGTGGTTAAAGCATTAGATTTTCAGTTCGAATCCCACCATACGCAGTATTTTTCATAAGCCTCTTTACTTTGTTACAGCTTTCATGTTGTAAGACTAAGTTTTCAGCAGAAATAAGAAAAATAACAGATTTTTTTTATCTGAAAATTTTCATTTTGGTGTTAACAGAATAGGCCTGTAAAATATTAGCCCTTATCTTGCTGAATATTCAATTTAGCCAAACCCATTTGTGACTTTGAACCAATCAGATTACATGATGTAATTTATTCCTACAAATTTATAAACTCAATGTGAAACATTGTAGATCCTGTTCAGATGGCTTCTTCAGAAGCCATCTGATCTGGCTCTACACTGTTTTCAAAGACAGGGGTTGTCGTGATCAGCAAGATAATGGTTAACAGAATAGGCCTGTTTTCGCTATGGCAAAAAAAATTAGATGCTTTAGAAATTTCTCTAGCACTTGAACGACAATTTGAAGATGTATTAGTCTGGCTTTTGAGTTCACACAGCATTAAAACCTACTGACAGCCGTTATATTAAAAAAAGACAGGTCTAGTCAAAATGTTAGACACAAAATTTGGGTAAAATATTAGACAGACCTAAAAGCCAAATTTATGGGACCGACAAATGAATCTCTTCCAAAGTTTAAAGTTTTTTGTGATCGATATAACATTTACAAAGATTCTGAAGAAAAATTAACAAAAAAAAAAAAAAATGTCAATCCAAAACTTATGGCTTTTCAGAGGTTTTGGGCATCATATCAAAAACCATCATATCTACAAACCTGATTGATCAATACTAGGCCCTAAATAAAACAAAACTAGAATTTGTTTTTCTACAAAAACACAGATGTCTCCCCCGTTTTTGACTGCTAAGTATAACCTTGACATTGGAGGTATTGAGCTGGGTCTTGTGTGCAACACATCATCTAATGAAGATGAACATTTCTGCATAGTAACTTTAAAAATGTTCATAGAAAAATAAAAAAGTTATTGGCCGTAAACAAAAAAAGCACTTTTTTACCTTTGACATCTAAGTATGGCCTTGACCTTTGCAGTACAACACATCGTCTCATGATGGTTAACATTTCTGCTAAGTAATTTCATAATCCATCAAAGAATAAGGAAGTTATTGACTGTCCTTTTTTTTACCTTTGACCTCTAGGTATGACCTTGACATTGGAGGTATGGACCTTGGTCTTGCACATGACTCATGGTCCAACTTTCAAGCCTCTAGCTCCAACAGTTTTTGAGATATCTTGCTGACAAGATTTTATTAAAAAAAATTCAAAGGGCAATAACTCTTGAAAGGGGCATAATCTGGATGAGAAAAAAATATGTGTCAGCTTATTTTCCATTAGGAATGCATATATGAAATTTCAAAACCATAGCATACACAGTTCTAAAGTTATGCTATGCATCACTTTTAGGATTCATTTCAATGGGCACAAATTACCAAAATGACAAAGGGCCATAACTCGCAAAGTATTTTTCGGAATTTTGTCATAAGTTAATCAGTTCATATACTCATCACCACCAATATACTCAACAAATTTCAAGGCTCTAGCTCCAATAGTGTTTGAGATATTTTGCTGACAAGATTTTATTAAAAAAATTTCAAAGGGCAATAACTCTTGAATGGGGCATAATCCGGACGAGAAAAAAAATACGCGTCAGCTAATTTTTCATGAGGAACCCATATATGAAATTTCAAAACCCTAGCATACACGGTTCTAAAGTTATGCTATGCATCACTTTTATCATACATTACAATGGGCACAAATTACCAAAATGACAAAGGGCCATAACTCACAAAGTATTTTTTGGAACTTTGTCAAAAGTTAATCAGTTCATCTACTCATCACCACCAATATATTCACCAACTTTCAAGCCTCTAGCTCCAATAGTTTTTGAGATATCTTGCTGACAAGATTTTATTAAAAAAAATTCAAAGGGCAATAACTCTTGAAAGGGGCATAATCCTGACAAGAAAAAAAATACGTGTCAGCTTATTTTCCATCAGAAATGCATATATGAAATTTCAAAATTATAGCATACACCGTTCTAAAGTTATGCTATGCATCACTTTTAGCATACATTACAATGGGCACAAATTACCAAAATGACAAAGGGCCATAACTCACAAAGTATTTTTCGGAATTTTGTCATAAGTTAATCAGTTCGTCTACTCATCACCAACAATCTATTCACCAACTTTCAAGGCTCTAGCTCCAATAGTTTTTGAGATATCTTGCTGACAAGATTTTATTAAAAAAATTTCAAAGGGCAATAACTCTTGAAAGGGGCATATTCCGGACGAGAAAAAAAATACGCGTCAGCTAATTTTCCATGAGGAATCCATATATGAAATTTCAAAACCCTAGCATACATGGTTCTAAAGTTATGCTATGCATCACTTTTAGCATACATTACAATGGGCACAAATTACCAAAATGACAAAGGGCCATAACTCACAAAGTATTTTTCGGAATTTTGTCAAAAGTTAATCAGTTCATCTACTCATCACCATCAATATAATCACCAACTTTCAAGGCTCTAGCTGCAATAGTTTTTGAGATATCTTGCTGACAAGATTTTATTAAAAATAAAAAATTCAAAGGGCAATAACTCTTGAAGGGGGCATAATCCTGACGAGAAAAAAAATACGCGTCAGCTAATTTTCCATGAGGAATCCATATATGAAATTTCAAAACCCTACCATACATGGTTCTTTAGTTATGCTATGCATCAAAAGCGTAATGGATGGACGAACGGACGAACGAACCAGAACCAATATGCCCCTCAAACTTTTTCCAAGTTTGGGGCATAATAAGAAAGTTATTGACAGAACACAAAAAAGGCCCTTTTTTTACCTTTAACCTCTATGTATGACCTTGACCTTTCAGGTATTAAACTGGGTCATGCGTGCAACACATCATCTCATGGCGGTTAACATTTCTGCCTAGCAATTTCAAAATCCATCTAAATATAAGAAAGTTATTGACCAAACACGAAAAAAGGCCCCTTTTTTACCTTTGACCTCTATGTATGACCTTGACATTTTAGGTACCAAACTGAATCATGCATGCAACACATCGTCCCATGATAGTTAACATGTTTGCCAAGTAACTTCAAATTCTATTTAAAAATAGGCAAGTTATTGACAAAACCCGAAAAAAGGCCCCTTTTTTTACCTTTGACCTCTAAGTATGACCTTCACCTTTGAGGTACCAACATGGGTCATGCCCGCAACACATCGCCTTATATTGGTTCACATTTCTGCCATGTGATTTCAAAATCCATCTCAAAATAAGAAAGTTATTGACCAAATACGAAAAAAAGGCCAACTTTTTGACCTTTGACCTCTAAGTATGACCTTGACCTTTGAGGTACCGACCTGCCTCATGTGCACCACACATTGTTTCATGATTGTAAATAATTATGCCAAGTAATTTTAAAATCCATCTCAAAATTAGAAAGTTATTGACCAAATACGAAAAAAAGGCCCCTTTTTTGACCTTTGACCTCTAAGTATGACCTTGACCTTTGAGGAACCGACCTGCCTCATGCGCACCATACATCGTCTTATGGTTGTTAATAATTATGCCAAGTAATTTTAAAATCCATCTCAAAATAAGAAAGTTATTGACCAAATACGAAAAAAAGGCCCCTTTTTTGACCTTTGACCTCTAAGTATGACCTTGACCTTTGAGGTACCGACCAGCCTCATGCGCACCACACATCGTCTTACGGTTGTTAATAATTTATGCCAAGTAATTTTAAAATCCATCTCAAAATAAGAAAGTTATTGACCAAATACGAAAAAAAGGCCCCTTTTTTGACCTTTGACCTCTAAGTATGACCTTGACCTTTGAGGTACCGACCTGCCTCATGCGCACCACACATCGTCTTATGGTTGTTAATATTTCTGCCGAGTAATTTTAAAATCCATCAAAAAATAAGAAAGTTATTGACCGGACACGATTTGCCCATACATATATACATACCAACAAACTTCCAAGGGAGATAATTCAAAAAGTATAAATGCGAGAGTTATGGTTCTTGCGCACTGCACGTCGTCTAATGCTGATTAATATTTATACGAAGTTTCGTGAGGATAGCTCTAACGGTTTTCAAGTTACAGAGCGGACACGAAAGTGTGACAGACGGACAGACGGACAGACGGACAGACGGACAGACAGACAGACGGACAGACAGACGCCCGGGGGAAAAACAATATGTCTCTCCGAAAAAAAATTTTTCGGGGGAGACATAACAAACTTTTAACTAAAGACTAATCATGATTTCCAGACGAAATTTTCGAAGTAAATTTGTTCGCTTACTTTTAGACAAAAAAAATGCTTGAGATTGCATGTGAATTGTCTGCTGAACAGACAATTCACATGTAATATCAAGCCTTAATTTCACAAAATAAGGAAAGAAAATTACTATGAAAATGTCGTCTGCTAGTGGGTTAGCAGTTGGGGTTAAACACTAATCATGACTTAGAGATGGCATTTTCAAAATAAATTTCTTTTCTTACTTTTTAGAGAAAATAATGCTTGAGATTTCATGTGAACTGCATGCTTGGCAGACAATTCACCTGTAATGTCAAGCCTTAATTTCACAAAATAAGCATAGAAAATCAATCTGAAAATGCCCGTCTGCTAAGGGTGTTTAGCAGTTGAAGTTCAACCACTTATCGCGACTTGCAGATGGCATGTTTTCAAAGTAAATTTGTTCTCTTACATTTTAGAGAAAATAAATGCTTGAATAAATGTTCTGAATATTCAGATGCTTGACATTTCATGTCATTTGTCTGCTGAGCAGTCAATTCACATGCAATGTCAAGCCTCGATTTCACAAATCAGAATCAGAATCAGAATTGTTACTGGTGATACGTCAAATGACATTCATACACCAGGACCTGTGATATGGGAAGTTAGTCCCTAGCTCTAACCAAAGATGTAAACTTAGCTACACAATCCTCAGCACCTCCCACCGTCGAAATAATAGAATCAGGAAGGGCATTCCAATCTCTAATGGTTCGGGGGAAGAACGATTCTTTATAAATATCCGTTCTTGCAGTAAGGGTCTGAAACGTCATTGAATGGTGCTGTCTACAGAGCCTAGCCTGGGGAACAAGGTCATCTGTTGGAATACTGGCAGCACCCTTTAGACCTTTGTATAAGAGTATGAGCCTACTGTCTCTTCTCCTTTTCTTGAGAGACTCCCATCTTAATTTTCCTAGAATTCCAGTCATGCTCCCAGTTTCAAAGCAGTAATTTCCAGTTACAAATCTAGCAGCTCTATTCTGAACTTTTTCAATTTCTTCATTTAGGACCACTCCGCTTGGGTCCTAGATGCAACTACCATATTCCAAGATTGGGCGGACAAGTCCCCTGTATGCTGTCTCTTTCACATCCTGGGGACACTGATGAAGATTTCGCCTCAGGAATCCTAGAGTTCTATTTGCCTTTGTACACATATTGCTAATGTGTGTATTCCATCTCAAATTGTGAGTGATTGTCACACCAAGGTATTTAATGGAATCCACATTTTCGAGGACCGTTCCCTCTAAAGTGTAAGAAGCCTCAACTTTATTAGATCTCTTCCTTGTTATCTGCATAATATTGCATTTAACTGGCTGAAATCTCATGCCCCATTTTCGGGCCCAACATCCTAATCTATCTATATCAGCCTGAAGTTTCAGTGAGTCATCTGGATCTCTAATTTCCCGGTAACAAACACAGTCATCTGCGAAAAGTCTTATTTCTGAGTCAATGTCAGTGGAAATATTGAAGTACAGGGAGAACAATAGAGGACCAAGAACAGTCCCTTGTGGGACTCCAGACAAAACTGGCGCCCATACTGAAGATTCACCATTAACAACAACACGCTGTTTTCTGTAACAAAGGAAGGAATCTATCCATTTAAGAGTCTTCCCTCCAATTCCATAACCAAATAATTTGGATTTAAGTAGTTCATGAGGAAGGGTGTCAAAAGCCTTCTCGAAGTCCAGAATAAATGTGTCCACCTGCCCTCCTTTGTCCAGGATTTTTGCCCAATCATTAATAACCGTGCTCAACTGAGTTTCGCAACTATGCCTTTTCCTAAATGCATGTTGTCTGTCTGACAAAAGTTTATGTTCATCCAAGTGGGCCATGATGTTTTAGCAGACTATGTGTTCAAGCAATTTACATAGAACACAGGTCAGTGACACCGGACGATATTTACGAGCAAGAGCCCTGTCCCCTTTTTTGAAAAGTGGACAGATGTTCGCTAGGAGCCATTCTTTGGGAATTTCACCCGTATCGAGAGATTGTTGGAAAAGATGAGCAAAAACTGGACAAACTCGTTTGCTAGTTCCTTAAGGACTCTAGGATGAAGCTCATCAGGCCCTAAAGCTTTAGAAGGGTTCAAGCCTTTGAGTAACTTGATCACTCCCGCCGAGGATACAACAATATTTTCCATGAAAGGGGCCGATCTTCCAGTCAATGGAACCTCGTTGAGCTCAGTTTTATTAAATGCATCATTGAATTGACCAACCAATTCCTCTGCCCTTTCAGAGTCTGATTCAGCGACCCCGTTCCCTCCTCTTTTATTAAGGGGTGGGATACCTTGCCTATCTTTCTTCTGGCTATTGATATATCTGTAGAAGTCTCTGGAATTTGCCTTTACATCACCTACCAAGTTATTTACATACTGATCATGCTGATTTTTGATGTCATTTTAGAATAAGGTAGAATAAAAGCACTCTGAAAATACCATCTGCTAGGGGTGATAAGCAGTTGAATAGTTTACAACTAACAGAATGGCAAGCAGGGAAAAAAGGCTGGAAGTTGATGTTATCTTTTTAGCTAACTTGGAGACTAATTACCACTGGCAAACTTTGTGTGACATTTCTGTGAAATTTGGCATAGGGGTATGACAGTTTCTTGTAACAGCCAGTCAAATGGTCCAATCAAATTCTTATTTTTTTTTCAAACCCATAAGTGATGTTTGGCATTTTCATTGAAGTCAGCCTGGCTTCAAAATCACTAACAAACTCTGATTTGACCATCATTTTAAGAAGTCCGTGTGATGAAACCCCCCCTCTAAACCCCACTTTATATAGGGAATCTGGGATTTACAGGGGTATTAATTATTCTTTTTATTTAGGTTGTGGGTACTCTTTAGAACTGCCTCAATGAGGCAGTTCTAACGAGCACTCATAACCTATGTTTTTAGTATAACCAAATATAATATCATAAATTTTTACAAAAAAATTAGCTATTTTCGAGATACGATACAATGAGCATGGACATGTTATTCCAATGCCATGTGACTGGCTGTTTCAAGATGCCGTCACACTCACATAATATTTTATGAAAGTTATCAGTGCTATTATCTTATGTAATTCAGCCATGGCACATAAACCAACTTTCTAGAAACATAGCATTTGATAATATATGTACTCCCTTTATGAACAAAAATGTTTCTGTAAACTCAACAGAAAATTCCTGCAAATTCAATTTAGAAAGTCTCCTAACAGATTCAATTAGTGCCAAAAAAGAACCATTTTTGGTTGTTTTATCTCAAAAACTGAAACAAAAGAGAAAACATAAGTCTGGAAGAAAATTAAATTGTGCATTGCTATTCAAAAATTTCCTCAGGCTACAAGCTCCATGTGTTTAACCCTTATCTTGCTGTTCACAACAACCCCTATCCTTGCAAACAGTGTAGATCCAGATCAGATGGCTTCTGAAGAAGCCATCTGATCAGGATCTACACTGTTTGGCATTTAGTTTATGAATTTGTAGCAATAAATTACATCAAGTAATTTGATTGGTTGATAGACAGAAATGGGTGTGGCTAATCTGAATATTCAGCAAGAGAAGGGTTAATAAGAATTTCGACTGAGAAAGCATTTTGTTAGGATTAACGCATATGTATGCCTTCCATCCCATACATGGGTGTTAGGGATCGCAATTCCTCCCATCAATTATCTACCTTGGTAGATTATATGCATAGCTTATAAATTTATAACCACTCTCTGGCAACTGCGTCAGGGAGTTGACTCTTTGGCTCAGTGGTTAGAGCATTGGATTTTCACACAAGCAGTGTGTGTGTGTGTGAATTCGGGTTTAACGTCGCTTTCAACAATTTTTCAGTCATATCAGGACGGTGTCTGGTTGCGGCAGGGAGCTCAATGCTCACGTTTATAGTGCTGTCTCACTGAAGTATCATGTCCCAGACACATTACATGATACCACACCCAGTCACCTTATCCTGACACTGGATCGACCAGTCCTAGCTCTACCCCGTAAATCTGAGTGCCAAGCGAGGAGCAGCTAGTACCATTTTTTACGACTTTGGTATGTCGCGGTCTGGGATCGAACCCGAGACCTCCCGTTCCCCGGAGCGGACACTCTACCAACTGAGCTATCCGGGCCGGTTCCACACAAGCAGCCCTGGTTCGAATCCCAACATGGATGGAGATATTTTTTTTCAAGCTATGCTTCTTTCCTTGGCTATGAATTTCATGTTGTAAGAATGGGACATTGGCAATCTGAGTAGTCCTACACCAGATGTTGCTTCCTGTGGTTTTCTGCTGTGTTTGATCATAATCTACACTGTTTGTCTACTCTTGTCCTGCTGAACATGGCAAACCCTACCATTGCAAATAGTGTAAATCCAGATAAGAAGCCATCTGATCAGGTTCTACACTGTTCATCATTCAGTTTGAAAACTGAATGAAAACATTATACCAAACAATTTGATTAGTTGATAGTCAGGAAGTGTGTGGCAAAATTAATTTATTCAGCAGGACAAGGGTTAAAATATAGTTGTATATTTGTAAAACTCACAACAACGAGACCCAACTTAAATTGTAAATGGACATGTCCATAGCTATTAACCCTTATCCTGCTGAATAAATTAATTTTGCCACACACACATCTGATTATCCACCAATCAAATTGCACGACCCGCAGAAAAAGCGATCGACTGAAGTCGGTTGATTTTTTAAGAGTGCCCTAAAATCACTGTGTCATTCTGTCAGTCTGTCCGTCCGTAACCCGTTTGTGAAAATTGGTGATAGTGACTTAACAGCTTGGAATATTTAATTAATTTTTGGCATACTGATCGATATCAATGAGATCTAACCAATGAACTTGCGAAATATTACATTCCATTTAGTATAGCCTCGCCGAGGCGAAAAATGTGAAAATTTTCGAACTGCTTCTCCTCGGAAACCGATGGGCCGATTGAAGTCAAATTTCATATGGAGCCTCTATGGGATGGGGGAAACCAAAATTTGCTCATTAGGTCCAGGTCACGACCAAAATGGCCGCCAAGCCATATATGGTCTGTCTGTCTGTCCGTCCGTAACCCGTTTGTGAAAATTGGTGATAGTGACTTAACCGCTTGGAATATTTAAACAATTTTTGGCATACTGATAGATATCAATGAGCTCTAACCAATGAACTTGAAAATTATTACATTCCATTTAGTATAGCCTCGCCGAGGCGAAAAATGTGAAAATTTTCGAACTGCTTCTCGGAAACCGATGGGCTGATTGAAGTCAAATTTCATATGGAGCCTCTATGGGATGGGGGAACCCAAAATTTGCTCATGGGGTCCAGGTCACGTGACCAAAATGGCAGCCAAGCCATATTTGGTAAAACCCTTCAAAAATAGTCTTCTCCAGAACCACTGGGCAGATTTCCACGAAACTTGATAAATAGCATCTGGGACGTAGGCCCATCATAAAGTGCTAAAATGGTGACCCTGGGTTGCCCTTGACATTCTTTGTGCCTAGGTCAAACTTTGACACATATGCTTTTGTATTGGAAAAGTAAGAATGCATTTATCCTGCAAACGATTCAGAATACAGTACTAAAATATAAGATATATTTTTTTCTCCTTACGATAAGGCTCATTTATTTGGGGAACCATTTTAGGTCCAGGTCACATGACCAAAATGGCCGCCATACCCATATATGGTAACACTCATTAAGCTAAAAGCATCTGGCGGGTCGTGCACTTCAGCTGAAGCACTGGTTATTTGATATTATGTACAAACTGCATGACTAACAGTATAGATCCTATCTGATCTTGATCTACACTGTTTGCAAAGGTAGCGGTTGTTGTGTTAAGCAAGATAAGGATTGAACCATTTTCTGAAGAGGGGTGACTCCAAAATGAAACAGTGACAAACAGTGCAGGCAGAACACAGCATCTGATCACTGGCATTAAGCCATAAAATGCCAATCATCACAACTGTCGTCTTGTTTGCCGTCTGCCGGTTACCTTAAAAGTGATTTTTTCCAAACAGTGTGGACCGAGGTCAGACTGCTCCTGTAGGAGCAGTCTGATCTGGGCCCACACTGTTTGCCTGTATGCAGAAATATTTTTAAAAAGTTTGCAAAACAATTCAGCAGACGACATAAGCAGACAACATTTTCAGATGTAGTTTCTCGGTGTCTTAAGGGTAAACTTTTTTTGCAAAACATTCCGCCACTTTCTAAATCGATTTCCAAAAATACCTTAACCTGGCACCCCTAAATTTCAAAATGGACTCCTGCTTCATATAAGGCAGACGATTCCATTCTATATAAAACAGGTTTTAAGAAATCAAGGAATCAATAGGGGAAAATTAGTGTTTGACGTTTCCTGGTCGTCGGAGAAAGAAATCAATCCCAGCCTATCAAAATTATATCGTTATCCTCAGCGATATTGAATTTTTTGTCTACAGTATGTAAATAAACAAGCGAGCGTATAATAATTTGTCAATCTTGTCACAATATATCACCAAACAAGAAAGGCATTGGTTATATAATTCCGTCTTCCGTCTGCTCTAAGAAAAAGCATGTATGATGTGTGGTGAAGTGTTGACCAGATAAGGAATCATAAGTAAAATCTTTGCCAATATATTCTGACATAGCTATCATAAACTATAATAAAATAACCCTTAAAATGACAAAAATAGCTGCATCTGAAAATGTCGTCTGTTGATGTCATCAGTTCTGCTGTTCTCTTTGCAAACTTTCAAAAAATATTTGGCCTGCAGGCAAACAGCATGGACCAAGATCAGATTGATTCTAGAGGAGCAGTCTGATCTTTATTCAGGGTTGAAACACAACTGAAAATGGCATTTTTCAAAATACTGTTGGCATATTTTTCAGAGAAAACAAAACTTGTTGGAAAGGCAATGCACATGAAATGTCAAACTCTACTTTCTCTGAAAATTACTATAAAATCAGACTGTCATCTTTTCTAGACTTTTCTGTAGAAATCTCAGGGTAAAAAATTAACCCTTAAGATGCCGAGAAAATCTACATCTTAAAATGTCGTCTGCTTATGTCGTCTGCTGAATTTTTTTTGCCAACTTTTTAAAAATATTTTTGCATACAGGCAAACAGTGTGGTCCCAGATTAGACTGCTCCTACTAGCGCAGTCTGATCTGGGTCCAAACTGTTTGCAAAAAATTACTTTTAAGGTAACCTGCAGACGGCAAAGCAGACGACAATTGTCTTGATTGGCATTTTATGGGATAACCCTTATCCCACTGAATACGACAACCTGTACCTTTGCAAACAATGAAGATCCAGATTGGATGGCTTCTGATCAGGATCTACACTGTTTGTCATTCAGTCTGCAAATTTAAATGAATATAACATATCAAGTTATTTGATTCGTTAATAGTTAAATGGTCAGAAATGGGTGCGACAAAATTAATTATTCTAGTTAGTTAGCAGGATAAGGGTTTTACCCATTGAATGCGGGAAACCCCTAAAGGGGTACCTTGGCAAACATTGCAGGTCTAGATCAGACGCCACAGAACGCGGCGTCTGATCAGGGCCTGCACTATTTGCTAACAGAATTTTCCATCAAAAATAAAGTAAAAGCGAAAAGATAGGCCTGACACCCCTTTTTTGACAAATGGGCTTGTCCAACATATATCAATGGAAGAGTCCACTATCATTCAATGGGTTAAGAAAAAAATTATAAAATTTTCTTCTGTGGAGAGACTTTGTATCAATGTTGCCTTTCCCATATAGACCGATGAGGACTACTTGTAACCATTAATGAAAGACAATCAGCGGCCATTACTTACATTGTCGTTATATGGCTGGCAGACGGTAAGACTAATGTGTTTACACGACCTGAAATAATAAATCAGAGTTTAAGTTGAACATTTACGGTATTACAGGCTTGCAATAAAATGCTATTTTCAGCATCACAGGAGTGTTGTTTTTTATTATTTTTTAGGTGAAAATTTACGACATTTCTATTTTCTTTTTTTTGCTTCTCAAACTCATTGAGGGGATAACTGTATTAAAAATTGTCATTTGGGGAGGTATATCGTTTTACGGCGACGCGTCAGCGGAGCTGTAAAACGGGATTTGCGACCGTAAAACCAACGATTTACCTTCCCAAATGACAATTTTCAATACAGTTATCCACATTCTAATGCACTTATTTGGTTGTTTTGTTAAAAATTGTACTATTTTGCACAAAACGGCAGGCGTTGTGAGCTGCGTAAAACCAAATGTCAGCCAATGAAAAGCGACGTTACGTGGTGACATCGGATTACAGACAGTATATAGAGGAATATATACTGTCGCATATTTTTGACGTTATCCAATCAGACGTCGCGTTACATACGCAAGTGCATTAGAATGAGGCTTTCTAGCAAGTACATGCACACCACAACCTCTTTATAACACTTTTAATGCGGTCCAAAGCAGAAACCATGTTAGTTAAACAATTGAATTATATCCAAACAAAAATGTGAAGATTATATAGACAAGAGGGCCATGATGGCCCTGTTTCGTTCGCCTGAGTTTACTGACCAAAATCACAATCTGATTTGCATCTTAAGGGGAATGGGAACACCTGGCACATTTTCTGCCATTTTTTCAAAGGGAGACACTTTTGGGACTTCCTGTTCCCTTTTCTATAGGCTCAGTCTTGCTTAATAAGGGGTCTACACTTAAAGGAAAGAATTTGCTCCTCAGGAACAAATTCTTTCCTTTAAGAGTTGTCCCCTATTTCTACTTGTTTTGCTAATTTGGGAGCAAATTCTTTCTTTTAAGAGTTGACCCCTATTGACATGGGAGACAAAAATACTTTCGAAGGAGTTGCTTCCCCTGAAGGTGTTTCCATTCCCCTTCAGAGTTAACTGTTGATGATCAACTGAATATACCGAGGACATGATTTATTTTGTTTGATTTGAGGTTTAACATCCCTGTCAACACTGTAAATGTCATTTTGGAGACATTGCGTCCAATTTTGTGGGACTTTTACCCAACATTGAGATGAAATGACATCTCAAGCCCCATCACCCGGTGAAACCAATAAGGTTTACTAGCATGGGCGGTCCGACTTGCACAGCTTTGCCTAGGCAGGCTTAGATCATCTAAGCGGTTTACCAGTACTCGTGTGCAGTCAGTTTTAGCTCTGCTTGGAAGCATCATGCAGCCCATACCGAGGACATGACAGAATGAAATTACTGACATCAGAGTACTGTGCAAAGAGTGTTAACTGTAAACCCTGGACTGGACTAACGTGCTAGGCTTTGCTTGAATGGTAATAGGTTTATCTCTGTGAACCCTGGACTGGACTAAAGTGCTAGGCTTTGCTCGAATGGAAATAGGTTTATCTAAGGTATCTTTTCATATTCAATTGACAAACCCATACAATGCCTGGGGTCCTAAAAATGAACATTGGCAAACAGTGCAGACCCAGACCAAATGCAACAACAATCAGCATCTGATCAGGGTCTGCAATGTTTACATGGAGAGTTAAGGTGAATGGGTACACCTTCTGGGGAATCAACCCCTGAAAAAGTATTTTTGCTTCCAATGTCAATAGGGTCAACTTTTAAAGGAAAGAATTTGCTCCTGAGGAGCAAATTCCTTCCTTTCAGAGTTGACGCCTTTTTCTGTGGGACAGAACTTATAGAAAAGCACACAAAGTCCCGAAAGTTGTCTTCCTTTGAAAAACGGCAGAAAAATGTGCTATGTGTTCCCATTCCCCCGTTCAGGACTGTTTTCCCAGTTAAAACCAGTACTGTCAGTGCTTTGATTTCTGTCTAAGGATGCTCATATCATGGTCTAGTCCCAGCTTAAACCAGTACTGTCAGTGCTTTGATTTCTGTCTAAGGATGCTCATATCATGGTCTAGTCACCAATTAACAGACGGTGCCAAACCCCAATCCTGGTTTCCCAGAATCACATACCTGACCTGACCATTGATCCTGATTAACTCTCTGCAGCTGTTGTTTCGTTTTTTTTTGCAGACAACATTTTGAAATAGTTTTGATATTTTCCCCAGAAAACCGGATTTGACATTTCATGTCAAGTCCTGTTTTCTTTATTTCATGCAAAATGTCTCCTATGGAGACAATCTGCATGAGACGTCAAGTCCTGTTTTCTGGGAAAGTAAGAAAAAAATTAACAATTTGTCATCTGCTGAATTAGCCCAAAGGTAAAAAGAAGATGGTACCAAGCCCCTACTTGGTGTACAAACATTCTGGGGAAAAGGTCTTGAGGTAAGAGATTATACTAAGCTCTAACTAAATCTATCACAATCATATTCTCTGGGTCCTGACCACTGATCATGATAAAATGAACCTGAGGTAAAAAAGGTGGTACCAGGCCCCTCCCTGGTCTCCAGACAGATATTCTGGGCAATGGCCTTGATTGCCTTGATCACCAGGTAAGAGATGGTACCAATACCCTCCCTGGTTCCCCAGACTCACTTACCTGACTAGATCTATCACATATTCTCTGGGAGCCTTTCTTACATCCTGGCCATTGATCTTGATTAACTGGTCACCAGGCAACAACTTGTCAACACTTGGACCACCTAAAAATTTTAAATAAAATTTTAACTGCATTACATGGATTTTCAGCATTGGTGAAAAAATTTTTGTTTTTTTTTCTTTTCATGCTAAAAAAATAATTCTACATGTATCTAGTTGATTTCAATTACACGGAAAAGCTAAAGTCAAGTTTCATGAAGACATAGTCCGTGGCTCAAAATCATCACAAATGGCGCTGCGTTGGTAAGTTTTCTAAAAGGCCCAGATATTGGCACACTGTGGTCATTTATGGTAGAGAAAACTTGACAGCCCTGAGTAACCACAGAAATGGGATGGGTGACCTTCGACTGCACTACCACATGCCAACACCAGGATTGAAACCAGACAACAACGGTGCCAAGGCTTTCAAGACCCCAGCTGAAGATGGATGATTATTTTTGCAAATAAATTAGATGTTTTTCTTTAAATTTACTAAAAGGTAAAGTAAGTCATCTGCAGAATCTTTTTGCAAACTTTTCAAGCAAATTTTTGCATACAGGCAAACAGTGTGAGCAGTCTGGTCAGGGTCCACACTGTTTGTAACCATGACTTTTAAAGTAACCAGCAGATGAGAAAGCAGATGATAATTGATAATTGTTGTGTATTAAGGGTTAAAGTAAAGCAAAAGACAGCCACAGAAATCTTAACCCTAGACTTGCCCAAGTCTGTTAATTAGGTGTCCATTGTAGAAATAATTGTTTACAAAAAAAAATAAAAAATAAATACATTGTAAATGAATACAGTCTTTTATGAAAATTGTGAAATTAACAGACTTGTAAATATTGAAAGAACTCATTCACCTTTCCTGTAGATGATTGTCAGATAGGGGTGAGAAGTTTGTTTAGATAACTTTTCGCTGACAGCTCCAGAGCCTGTTATCATGATTTATTTACATTAGTGGGGGAAAACCACTTGATGGAAAAGGCTTTTAAAAAAAGAAGTTTCAATTTTAATCTTTTATTACGATAACATGCCTATGCTATATAAGAAGGCTCCAATTATAACGCGTTAATCAGATTTTTTCTTATTTCTGCTCAAAACATAGATTGTGAGTACTCGTTACAACCGATTCAGTGAGGCGGTTATAATGCATACCCACAATCTATGTGTAACCGCCTCAATGAGGTACCCAAAATCTGTGTTTTTGAGCAGAAATTACAAAATGACTAGCCTGGTTAACCCCGGATTTTTTCTTATTTCTGCTCAAAACATAGATTGTGAATACTCGTTACAACCGATTCAGTGAGGCGGTTCTAATGCGTACCCACAATCTATGTGTAACCGCCTCAATGAGGTACCCAAAATCTGTGTTTTTGAGCAGAAATTACAAAATGACTAGCCTGGTTAACCCCGGATTTTTTCTTATTTCTGCTCAAAACATAGATTGTGAGTACTCGTTACAACCGATTCAATGAGGCGGTTCTAATGCGTACCCACAATCTATGAGTAACCGCCTCTATTGGGTACCCAAAATCTGTGTTTTTGAGCAGAAATTACAAAATGACTAGCCTGGTAAACCCTGCTTTACTCCATATAAAGTGGGGTTAACAAGGGTTTTCATTGCATGGACATGTTTAGGGGATTATCAAGGTAATTGTGAAAACTAGTGTCGCTGATGAAGAGATTAAGTTCAGAAGTTAGTAGCCCTCGCATCATTTTTCTTTATTTCTGCTTCAAACATAGGTTGTGGGTGCTTGTTAGAGGCGGTTCTAAAGAGTATCCACTATCGATACTACTGAGCTGAAATAAGAACATTATGTAACCCCTTGTAAACGCCACTTTTCTATATGGTGTCTCCTGTTAAGATAATTTTGAAAAGATTTTGCAATTACACATCTTATTAATTAAGTAATTATGCAAGGATAATGATATTATGCTGCCTGCTTGCCTTTTTTCTATAAAAACCAGAGTAAAAGCAATCACAGTCCAACTTGCGTTAAGCAAGCACCTCAGTGATGAAACAGGCCTCCGTGGCCTAGTGGTTAAGAGTGCCGACTCTTAATCATTAGGTCTCTCACCGCTGTGGTTTGAGCCTCGCTCGGGTCACATGTGAGACGCCAAGCTCTGCAACGGAAGGTCAGGTGGTTTTTCTCCGGGTACTCCTTATTCGCCCACCTATGATTAACGATCGGCTCGATATGAGTGAAATAATCTTGAAAGGGCCGTAAAACCAAACCCAAAAAAAACAACCACAGGGATGATCAAAATGTGCTTGCTTAAGACAGGTGCTTGCTTAATACAGGTGGATATTAATGTATTTGCCTTTTACGGGATTTGAATGATTGCTTGCTTAAAACAGGTTGCTTGCTTAAAAGAGGTGGCCACTATGACCGGTTTGACTGTATGATACCTCAATGGGTCGGACACCGATAGCTTGTTTTCTATGACTGTTTTCGAACTCGCTATTGAGTACCTGAGAAATTCTTCACATATATCCATATGACAAATATTAAGTAATAGTTATGGGGATTTTGCGTATTTTATCTGGAAAAAGTATATCGTGAGTTGATTCTAATGAGCACCCACAAAATATATTAATTAAATAGAGGTCTGAAAGTAATGTCGAAATAATCCTTATTAAATTCAACCCTACCACTATCTCCAACAAGTTTTAGGTCCCAACACAAAGGAAGGAACATTCCCAAAATGACCTATACAGTGTTGACAGGGGCATTAAAACTCAAATCAAACAAATCATGACAAAAATCTCCAACTAGAATTTTCCTTCCTTTCACTGACAGACGCAGGTGGGTGTTATTTATTAAGTAAACATTAACTGCAGAGTCTAAATGCTCTTATCACCAAGTGGGAGATCTTATTACATCAAGCTAGTTGCTGGTCGGACAATTTGCAGAGTATACAAGTCCCTACATTCATAGATGAAGACTAAAGAGACTTTTACATATTTTTTGTTTAAAGGGACTTTCATTTAAAAATAAAAAAAATGTAAATGTAGGGACTTGGGCAAGTCTATCTTAACCCTTAAGATGCCGAGAAAAAATACATCTTAAAAAGTCGTCTGCTTATGTCGTCTGCTGAGTCGTCTGCTAATGTCGTCTGCTGATTTTTTTTACAAACTTTTTGAAAATAATTTTGCATACAGGCAAACAGTGTGGGGCCAGATCAGAGTGCTCCTGCAGGAGCAGTCTGATCTGGGTCCAAACTGTTTGCCCAAAAAAATTACTTTTAAGGTAACCGCCAGACATCAAAGCAGATGACAATAGTCGTGATTGGCATTTTGTGGCTTAAAAAGTCCTTGTTGTAATTTAGCATACTCTAACTCCTAGCTTAACCCATTTTGTACCAAATGGAATCTTCCTCCTTATATATAGCAGGAGTTCTTTTCCAAATTTAGGGGTGTCGGGTTGTGTTTTCATCAAAATTTATTTGGAAAATGGCTGAACTTTTAGCAAACAGTGGAGGCCCTGATCAGACGCCGCGTTCTGCGGCGTCTGATCTGGGCCAGCACTGTTTGCCAGGGTACCCGTTTTGGGTTTCTGGTACGAAATGGATTAAATGATAAATTAGCTGCAATCTGCAATGGTGCAAGTATTAAATCTTGACAAATTACAGAATCTTCTATAAAAGGTAACAAGATTGGAGACTTGCATTTATTTTACTGTAAAACTATGCTTTCATTAGTAGGTTACGATGGGTTTGGAATCTTGACTTTTTACTAAGACATGTTTAAACTGTTGTTCCCATAGCATAACCCACAGCAACAGATGAGGTTGGTATTTTGTGATAACTGAAGAATTTTGTTTGTTTGTTTGATTTTAGGTTTAACGTCCCCGTCAACACTGTAAAGGTCATTTTGGAGACGTTGCTTCCAATTTTGTGGGACTTTTACCCGACATTGAGATGGAATGACACCCCAAGCCCTGTCGCCCAATGAAACCAGTCGGGTTTATAAGCATGGACGGTCCGACTCACACCGCTTTTCCTGGGCAGGCTTAGATCCTATAAGCGGTTTACCAGTACTGGTGTGCAGTTGGTTTCAGCTCTGCATGGAAGCATCATGCAGTCCATCTATATCTTAAAGCCCCAATGGGCGGGGGCCTAATAGCTGAAGGACAGTTTTTGTCAATTCTCAATAAAAACCTGTTGTGGGTATTCATTAGAACCAACTCGAGTAGCGAAAGCTACTCACAATTCTTTTTAGCAAAAATACCAGGCTTTTTTGTTTCACAATACTTTTAACATAACATTAACTAACGTATTTGTTAGCGTCAAACAACTGGCCCCAGTTGTTCAAAGCATCATTAGCTTAACGAGCTTGTTAGTGATCAAATTGTTAACTGTTCTTAGTAAGTACAACATGTAATACTGTGGTATTTTTGCTGAAAAAATGTAAGAAGCTTTTGCATATGCAAAAGCTGCTCACATTCTTTCTTCCAAAAAAAATGTATGCATGTATTTGCCATATTTAATGATCAGAGTTATATTAAACAAATGTTAACTAACGGCATCGTTAGTTTTGAACAACTGGCCCCAGGAACAGGGTTGAATATCTATTTTACGAACAGTTGTTAACTGGACATATGAGAAAATTGCCAAGAATCTGTCAGCATTCTAGTTTCCACTATAATTCATTGAAAATTGTCTAGATTTTGATGCCAAACTGTCTAGATTCTACCCCTTCGTACAACCTTACCTAGCTGTGAAAATGGCGCTAAAAAGAAGACCTCTAATTCATTACCTAAGTGGCATCAACTTGGACTAATTGCCGAGTCTAGCAAGAGCAATTAATCCTTTTTGTACCAAATGGAATCTTCCTCCTTATATATACCAGGAGTCCATTTCTTTAGGGGTGTCAGGTTGTGTTTTATTCAAAATTTATTTGGAAAATAGCTGACTTTTCGCAAAGGGAGTAGGCTCTGATCAGACGCCGCGTTCTGCGGCGTCTGATCTGGGCCTACACTCTTTGTCAACTACCCGTTTAGGGGTTTCCGGTACTAAAAGGGATAATCCTTTCTATCCTGTACACTAATACAAGTACCAGTGCAAACAGTGTAGACTCATAATCAAGGGTGAGAAGCCTCACATTACGAAAACACGCCTATACAAATACATTTTAAACTTTACCTGCGAAAAAACGAAAATTTTAAGATGAAAAATGGTGATATTTTTCTTATTTCTGCTCAGAATATAGATTGTTGGTACTCTTTAGAACCGCATAACGCGGTTCTAACGAGTACCCACAATCTACATTTTGGAGTAGAAAAAGAAAAATAAAGTTTACTCCTGTAAACCCCAGTTTTACTGTATAAAAGTGGGGGTTCAAGGGTATCAAAATTATATAGCCATGTTTTCGTGATGAAAGACAAGACATGTGCAACCCCCATCAAACTGAAATCTTCATCAAACAATTCACATACAGCAAAATTCCTATAGTAACCATTATCCTGCTGAACATGACAAGCCCTATCTTTGCAAAGATTGGGGGGGGGGGGGGGGGGGTAGGTAGGGGCAGTTGTTCAAAGCATCGTTAGCTTAACAAGCTCATTAGTGCTCAAACTGTTAACTGTTGTAGCAGCTACATTATCTAATAATGTGGTATTTTTTCAGCAAAAATATTAGTAAATTTGCCATTTTAATGATCAAAGTTTTAAGCCTTATCCTGCTGAATATTCAATTTAGTCACACCCATTTCGGACTTTGAACCAATCAGATTAATTGATGTAATTTATTCCTACAAATACATAAACTGAAGGTCAAACAGTGAAGATCCTGATCAGATGGCTTCTTCAGAAGCCATCTGATCTGGATCTACACTGTTTGCAAGGATAGGGGTTGTCGTGAACAGCAGGGTAAAGGTTAACAATAAGTTAGTAACCAACAACATTTTTAGTTTTGAACAACTGGCCCCTGATGTCTTCTTCAGATGCCAACTGATCCGGCTGTATGTACCCTGTTTGTCATGCATTTTGAAAATGGAAAAAACAAACAAACATTATTTCAAGTAATTTGACTGGTGAGAATAGTCGAGAATGGATGCCGTTAAATTGTGTTGGAAGTTTGTACGTCCTACCAACAGCTAAGGTTATATGGAGATGGGACGTCTATTTAAAGACACATCCAAAAGTCTGGAGAAGCCCGGGATCGAACCTGTGATCCCTGGTTTATGAGGCAAGTAGAACAAGCACAATACTTTGGGAGCTTCTATGTGGTTAAATTAATTTATTCATCAGGACAAGGGTTCAGACCATATTTGGGACTGTCTACAAGTTGTCTTATTACTAGTATGGTCTTATAACAATTTGGAACTGGTAACTTGTTTTTTTTTTCTTTTAAATAATAGAGTGATCTAAAGTTTGTTTCAGATTTCACTGTACCGTAAAAATCCAAATAATTCGGACACTTATGGATTTGCTGTGATTCTCCTGAATAATTGACAATTTTGTTTCAAGATCCAGCAAGGATTCCAAAAGGTGCACACAGAAGGGTGAACATTGTAGACACTGATCAGACTGCTCCTTCAGGAGCAGTCTGATCAGGGTCTGCATTGTTTGCTCATGCTTGTCTGTCCAAATACTTAGGATCATTATGGTAGTTTTCACAAAGCCCAAAAGCCACACAACGTACTAACCTTCAGTGACAAAACGGACCACAACTGGTTTCTCACTGCCAGCCACAAACCCAAACCCTTTCTGAGCATCTCTGACTAGTTCAATGTCTCGTGGCTTCGGTGGTTCAATGTAATCGGGATCATCCCGCGGATCATCTCTGGTGGTGTAGTTCTCAATATGACTGAAAACACAATCACAACACGTGTCATAAGAAAACCCAGGCCTCGATCCAGGCCCCGGTTATAAAACTTTGGTCATGGTCAACTCGGTTGAGCATGAAATCCGTAATGCTCAAAAATATTAAAATACAAATAAGACAGGCTATTTTCCTGCTCAGATCAGCAGATAATGTCTTTTTGTCATTTGTCCTGCTCATAAATTTTAAAATGCCAACTAAAGTTGGCATTTTAAAATTTATGAGCAGGACAAACCTCAAGCTCATGAGAGTTGAGCATGTTTTTTTTTAATAACTTTATGGCCTTTTTCTTATCATTCACAAACAACAAAGGTACTGATCAGCCGGTGTATCCATTAGCTTTTAGGTTTATAAGTAAGTAAGTAAGTAAGTAAAGTCTTTATTTTACGAGGGTTACAAATTTAGCATCTTCCATGAGGCCCTCAAAACATTTACAATATATACACAAGCATTAAAACATATTATACAAATACAGCTAACATAAATACAAGTAGCTGTCAGGAAAGAAAGAAAGAAAGAAAAAAAAACAATGAAAATCATGTGTATTGTGTGTGTGTGCATAATGTGTGCATGCCTGTGTGCATGCCTGTGTGCATGTGTGTATCACTACTCTCTGACAACTGCGTCAGGGAGTCGACCTTTTTGGCTCAGTGGATAGAGCATTGGAATTTCGCCAGAGCGGCCTGGGTTCCAGTCCAACCACAGGCAGGATTTTACTTCAGCTATGCTTCTTTCCTTTGTTACATCTTTTATGTCGTAAGACGGAGGCTCATCCGGGATTGGACTTTAATTGCCAAAAATGGCTTCATGCCAAAGTTGGCTTTTTGTCACCATAAATGATGACTCTCTTGAAGAAGGCGTGTGTTACAAACCGTAATTCCACCCCTCAATAATCTACCTAGGATTGCTTATAGGTTTGTAACCACTATCTGACAACTGTGTCAGGGAGTATAGACTCTTTGGCTCAGTGGTTAGACCATTGGATTTTCGCCTGAGCGCCCAGGTTCGAATCCCACCAAAGGCAGATTTTTCTTCAGCTATGCTTCCTTACTTTGTTACAACTTTCAAGTTGTTTGTTTGTTAGTTGGATTTGAGGTTTACCGTCCCCGTCAACACTGTATAGGTCATTTTGGAGATGTTGCTTCCATTTTTGTGTGACTTTTACCCGACATTGAGATGTTATAAGCATGGACGGTCTCACTCGCACCGCTTTTTTACCTGGGCAGGCTTAGACCCTCTAAGCAGTTTACCAGTAGTTGTGTGGGGTCGGATTTCAGCTCTGCGTGGAAGCATCTTGCAGCCCATCTATTTATTCAAGCCCCAATGTTCAGGGGCCGACTTTCGTGTTGTAAGACCACACATTCCCTTAACATAAGCTGTAGCACAAGTGAAAGTATGGAGTGAACAAGCTTTTCTCAGCCAGACTAGATAGTTTCGGCCAATGAGGTCTCATCAGTGACTCATCTGAAAGTCTTGAGAAGCCCAGGATCAATCCTATGGCCCCCGGTTTAAATCACCAAATCCTTCCTCCCTGAAGGCTCTGCATGTTGGGTATTTTTTTCAGCAGACAACATTTTGAAATATTTATTTTCTAATTTTTTTTTTAGAAAACAGGATTCGACATTTCCTGCAAATTGTCTCCATAGATTGTCTGCTATGGAGACATTTTGCATGAGATGTCAAATCCTGTTTTCCAGGAAAAATAAGAAAAAGAACAATAATTTGTCGTCTGCTGAATTAATTAGCACAGAGAGTGGGAAAAGGTTCAAGTGATATGTGATTTTGTAGTCTGGATCAATCTATATTATTTACAGATTATTGAGTATTTGTTTTCAACAGCTCAAGCATTAACGCTTAAGACACTGAGAAAAACTACATCTGAAATGTCATCTGCTTTAGTGCTGATTTTTTTTTTTTTTTTCAAACTTTTTAAAAATATTTTTGCATACAGGCAAACAGTGTGGGCCCAGATCAGACTGCTCCTACAGGAGCAGCCTGATCTGGGTCCACACAGTTTGCAAAAAATTATTTTTAAGGTAACCGGCAGAAAACAAAGCAGACGACCCGCCCCTGCCCATAGGGGCTTGAAGAAATATATGGGCTGCATGATGCTTCCACGCAGAGCTGAAACCGACCCGCACACGAGTACTGGTAAACCGCTTAGAGGATCTAAGGCTGCCCAGGCAAAGCGGTGCGAGTCGGCCCATACATGCTTATAAACCCTACTGGTTTCATTGGGCGACAGGGCTTGAGATGTCATTTCATCTCAATGTCGGGTAAAAGTCCCACAAAATTGGAAGCAATGTCTCCAAAATGACCTTTACAGTGTTGACGGGGAGGTTAAACCTCAAATCAAACAAACAAACAAAGCAGACGACAATTGTTGTGATTTGCATTTTATGGGTTAAGGCTGTCCTTGTCTGCAAACATAATTAGGCTGAGTGCCTCTTCAATTATAAACAAATATATTCTACCATTGACAAAATAAGTCTGGCTCCCCAGATTCTAACAAATTTTAAATAATGTAAAATCCCTATTAGACGCCCACATTCCAATAATTACCCATCACTCGATTTTGATGCAAACTAGAGCTGTCAGAGGATCTGACTATAGCCCCGCTTCAGCGCTGTCAGAGAAGAAAGTTATTTAAGCTGCAGAGAAAACAGTTATGAACAAGAAATAACTGTTGAAAATTTTACATTATCTGGAAAAACTCTAAGAGTTGTGAGCCCTTGTCCCTCATTTCAATGAGCATGATACATTACCAGAATGTCCATGTTTATACTAAATTTCATCTTCCATTTTTCAATGTTCAAAGGGTAATAACTCCTAAAGTAGGCAAATCAGAGTCAGGGTTCCTGCGCTCTGCACATTGTCTCATGGTGCTTTACACTTGTGTGAAGTGTCATGAAAATATCTCAAATGGTTTGTGAGTTATGGAGCCGACACAGTCAAAATTGCCTTTTTAAATGTTCAAAGGGCAATAACTCCTAAAGTAGGCAAACCAGAGTTATGGTTCCTGCACTCTGCACATCATCTCAAGGTGCTTTTCATTTATTTGAAGTTTCATGAAAATATCAGAAACGGTTATGGAGCGGACATAGTTAAAATTGCCATTTTTTAATATTCAAAAGCCTATAACTGAAAAAGTAGACAATCCAGAGTTTGGGTTCCTGCGCTGTGCACACGTAATATGGTGCTTTACATTTGTGTGAAGTTTCATAAAATTATCTCAAACGGTTTTTGAGTTATCGAGCAAAGACGGCTAAAATTGATATTTTTCAATATTCAAAGGGAAATAACTCAAAAATTAGGCAATCCAGAGTTATGGTTCCTGCACTCTGCACACCATCTCATGGTGTTTAATGTTTGTGTGAAGTTTCATGAAAATATGTGAATGGGTTTTAAAGTTATGGAGCGGACACGAAAATTGTTAACAGACACAGACAGACACACAGAAAATACAAAAACCAGAGTTATGGTTCTTGCGCTCTGCACATTGTCTCATAGTGCTTAACATTTGTGTGAAGTTTCATGAAATTATCTCAAACGGTTTTCGAGTTATGAAGCGGACACTGTTAAAATTGCCATTTTTCAATGTTCAAAGGGCAATAACTCCAAAAATAAGCAATGCAGAGTTATGGTTCCTGCGCTCTGCACATCGTCTCATAGTGCTTAACATTTGTGTGAAGTTTCCTAAAAATATCTCAAACGGTTTTCGAGTTATGAAGCGGACACAATTAAAATTGCCATTTTTCAATGTTCAAAGGGCAATAACTCCAAAAGTAGGCAATCCACAGTTATAATTCCTTTGCTCTGCACATTGTCTTATGGTGTTTAACATTTGTGTGAAGTTTCATGAAAATATGTTAAGCAGATACAAAGTTATGGAGCCAACACAAATTAACGGAATCACGGAATTACGGAATTACGGAAAATGTTCAAAGGGCAATAACTCCAAAAGTAGGCAATCCACAGTTATAATTTCTTCGCTCTGCACATTGTCTTATGGTGTTTAACATTTGTGTGAAGTTTCATGAAAATATGTTAAGCAGATACAAAGTTATGGAGCCAACACAAATTAACGGAATCACGGAATGACAGAAGGACATGGCAAATCCAATATAGCCCCACTTTTTCAAAGCGGGGCTATAAAAAATGCCAATTTTTTAGTAATTTTCTTTAACAACATGAGCCTCTAATAAACGCCCATTATAAAATGCCATATCGAAAAACAATCAGTCGGATCTTATGCAGTATACATATATATAAGTTTCTGAATTTGTTGTTTTATACCGTTCTTGAATACATGGGTCAAAGGCTCACAGGTCCAAATGTGTGTCTCCTTTTTTCACAATGATCGTACTGTCACTGCTGATTTTCAGGTTCCAAAATGTACTCAAGTTTCTGTCCTAGATGCATAAGAAACTTGATAAACATGGTTCCCTTGTATACTCACCGGAAATAGAAACTATACACTTTTAAATTGTCTCGCCTGACAAAACAAGTGAATAATTCAGTTAAAAATTACTCATTAAGGATTTGATTAACTATAGGAGCTTTTTTCGCGACGTACTTCCGGTTCTAAAAATAGAATGGGAAAAGCCCTGGCCGTCATCTGTCGTGTTGCTTCAAAGGCAGTGGGACAGATAAAGTGTTAATTACATCGTTAAACAGTAGAATTCTTTTAAGCTTTTGGTGAATTCTAATGTAAGATAAAGTGAGAAACACCGATATGCTGCCAGATATGAAATTTCGCATTACGAAAATGATATATTGTACATACGACCCAACAGGCCGGTCCTCTCTCTCTCTCTCTCTCTCTCTCTCTCTCTCTCTCTCTCTCTCTCTCTCAGCGCACCAACAATTAGCGAGCGCAGGCAAATGTAAATTACAGTTTGTCGTTAAATGACGCCACGTCAACCGACATGTAGCGTGTCAACAACGTCGTGTCTACATCAAACCAACTTCAAAGCGATGCATTGAATTTAACATTGCAACGTCGATGAAACGTCAGAAAGTTGCGTTGGCGATAATACGGCGTTGCTTAATAAAATGTCATTTCCCCAGTGCTCGGACCCATCAAGACTCAGTGGGATTGGAACATTAAATTCAAAACAAACGTAGAACACCCTTTCAGTGCATAAAAATGAAACACTCATTCGCAAGTGCAAGACTTTACAGTAAAATCTGGTAGATTTGTTGATTGGTTCAACCTGCCCAGCCCTTAGGTCTACATTAACCCATTTGGTACCGGAAACCCCAAAAGGGGTAAGTGACACACAGTGCAGGCCCAGATCAGACGCGACAGAACGCGGAGTCTGATCCGGGCCTACACTGTTTGCAAAAAGTTCAGCCATTTTCCAAATAAATTTTGAAGAAAACACAACCTGACACCCCTAGATTTTGGAAATGACTCCTGCTATAAATAAGGAGGAAGATTCCATTTGGTACAAAAAGGGTTATGGGCTTCTTGGATACAGGGATCAGTCAAACCGCTCTCTCATCTCAACGGTCACGTGACATTGAAGCGAGTTAAGAGTGGTTGTCGACGGCATGACGTCGAACCAACGTTGACTCGACGCACGTCTGTAAGTCCACTCATTGTTTTTTTTTTTTTCAACTGGCAACTGGTATGTTTATTTGTCTGCCTAACAGTCCGTCCGTTCGTCTGTAAGTCAGTCATTCATTCAGTCAGTCGGTCTGTGTATCGCCTGTCTGTCTACTGTCAGTTTGTCAGTCAAACCTCTCTCTCTCCCTCTGTCTGTCTGTCTCTCTCTCTCTCTCCCATGCCAACGGTCATGTGACAATGAAGTGAGTTGGAGTAGTTGTCGACGGCATGGCGTCGAACCAACATTGACTCAATGCCCCCCCGTCTGTCCACTCATAAGTTTATTTCGACTGTCAGTATGGACATTTAGATAGATAGATAGATAGATAGATAGATAGATAGATAGATAGATAGATAGATAGATAGATAGATAGATAGATAATAGATAGATAGATAGATAGATAGATAGATAGATAGATAGATAGATAGATAGATAGATAGATAGATAGACTTGGGTAGCGAATAAAACGAAAGTTACTTAAAAACTTATTTTGTAAGTAAGCTTTCGTGAATAACGGTATCTCAAGCCATCCACGAAAAGATTTTCGTCAATTAAAAACGGATTTAGGATAAATGAATTTCGGTAATAAAAGCGAAATATCATTCTTTCCTTCTCGAGGCATTATTTCAATGAAAACGGGTATATTTTCTCTCAAAATGTCTGAATATTGTTACCATTTACGGTTCCGCTAATACATTTGAATAGCGATGGCCGTTTCAATTGACGGCCAGTACTTTGCGCATGCGCAAGAATGACGTCATAAACGGAATTCCTAAAACCTCCTATAGACATCAATCCTGTAACAATTTAAAGAAAATCTGGTGTTCAAAATAAAAGTTTTTGGGGAAAATGTAAAAAAGTGCATTTTTCACAAAATCTGTTTGTAATCAAATTTTGACATCAACATTTTTGCGCATAGGTAACAAGTGAAAAGCAAGGAATAAAAAAATAACATAACATCTAAAAACTATCGAGAAACAAACATTTTATTTAAATCTCAAAAACTGCTTTTTTTAAGCGAAATTTTCAAAATAATGTTTCAAGCCAAAAATCGACCCAATAGTGCCTTCAATCGTTTTAGCATCTTCAGCTGTGCCTTAAATATTGATTTAAACAAAAACTGCAATCAGAAGTGCCATACTTTTCGCTCACTTCTGGTGGTTTGGTCCAATATTTAAACGTGGATAACATTTCAACCATTGTGAAAATTTTCTTTTTGTAAACAATATTCCCAAAGTTAGATGATACGTAATAACTGGTAAAAATGGGAATCACATTCACGGCACAAAATGTTTGACCCAATGGAAACTTGAACAGCAATATTTGGACCCTTGCTTTGAACCCGTGGCTTTACCCGTTAAATCGTAGCTACCATTAAACATTTTATTCGATAAATCAGACATGCCACTGTTGATAATTTATATAATTGTAATTCAAATATCATTAAAATGTTTTGCCAGTGACAACTCAAAAAAGAGTGTATAGTTTCTATTTCCGGTGAGTATATTACAGATTTAATTGAAAGAATTAATCATATACATACTGCCATTCTGTGTATTATGACACATTACTTCAGGTGTTCTAAAATTACCACTGAAATTTTCAACGAAAATTTTGGCGGCTTGCATCTATTACCAGTTACGAGGACTGTTCAAATATGAATGCAACTAAGCACATAAAATGGATTCCGTGATAGATTTCGATGAAAAATTTATTTTGTCCCCTCAAAGTATTCCCCTTTAACAGATATACAAACTTTCAGTCTTCTGATCCAATCATTGAATGCATTTTGGTAGTCTTTTCGAGGTATACTATGAAGGCACTGGAATATTGCAGAACCGAGTTGTTTGCCATGTACAAATTTTCAACCAGAAAGGTATTTTTTCAGCCGCGGGAACAAAAACAAGAGGGCCATGATGGCCCTGGATCGCTCACCTGATCCATAGTGTAACAAGTGGGCCCCAGAGAGGGCCATTATTGGCCCCAGGGCTTTAATGTGCATAATGTTGAGGATGTCTTAAAGGTGAAGCTTCATACCAAACATCAACTAAGGCTATAATTTGAACAATCTTGGCAAAGGTCCACTAGATGAAGCTACACTACAAATATCAAAGTCCTGGGCCTTGTGGTTTCAGAGAAGAAGATTTTTAAAGATTTTCCCTATATAAGCCTATGTAAAACCAAAGGGCCCCGGGGCGGGGACATTTTTGGCCCCAGCACTATAATTTGAACAATCTTGGTAGGGGTCCACTAGATGAAGCTTCATACCAAATATCAAAGACCTGGGCCTTGTGGTTTCAGAGAAGAAGATTTTTAAAGATTTTCCCTATATAAGCCAATGTAAAACCAAAGGGCCCCGTGGCGGGGGCATTTTTTGTCCCAGCACTAAAATTTGAACAATCTTGGTAGGGGTCCACTAGATGAAGCTTCATACCAAATATCAAAGTCCTGGGCCTTGTGGTTTCAGAGAAGAAGATTTTTTATATTTTTTGTGAAAAAAATCTATTTTTGGCTCCTGTGACCTAGATGTGCAACGGACCGGAACCATTTGAACAACTTTGAAAGGGGACCACCTAAGGATCATTCCTGTGAAGTTTGGTCAAAATCCGATCAGTGGTTTAGGAGGAGATGTCGTTTAAAGAAATTGTTTACGGACGCACGGACGCACGCACGGACGGACGGACGCACGCACGCACGACGGACGACGGACAAAAAGTGATCCCAAAAGCTCACCTCGTCACTACGTGACGGTGAGCTAAAAAGTAACACAGGGCAAGGTCAGGGGAACACGGGGTTTGAGGGAGTTCAACAACCTTTTCCTGCTTCAGATAGTCTTGCACAATGAACGCCTTGTGCGATGACGCATTGTCATGTAGCAATCAGACATTGGCCAAACAAGTTGCGGGTCTTCGTTCTTTGAAATATTTCTTCAATTTTCAAAGAACTTTATTCTTGTAAAACTTCGCATTTACAGATTTGCCTTTAGGCACAGCAACCTGAATAGCAGGGCCCTGATTTGAAAAGAATATGGCATACATTACCTTCTTGACGCTCATGGTCCGCTTTGCAATGCATGGTCTGTTGCAATACTTTGTTGCCCATATTTTGTTCTGAATCTTTCGTTTTGGCTCAAAAAAGTGAACCCATGTCTCGTCACCTGTGACGACATTAGGGAAAGACCGTGCATTGTAATTTGGAAACTTTTTAAGCAACTTCTTGGCGCACCGAACGCGTGTCTTTTACTGCTCATCTGTCAACAGATGGGGAATCCATCTAGCACAGATCTTTCTCATTTTCAAATCCCGTTTCAGAATTGTATGAGCTGCTCCTAATGAGATGCCATCCATACTAGCTATTTGCCTAGTGGTGTATCGTGCATCGGTAACAACTATTTCTTTCACTCTAGCAACCATCTTGGCAGATGTTGCTCTTTTCGGCCGACGTTCATGTGGTGCATATTTTGTTGAGCCTGGCCCACAGCTGAATTTCTTACAACAACGAAAAACTGTCAGAAAAGACATTTCATTATGCCCATAAACCGAATATATTTCATCAAAAATGTCTTTGCACCTTATACCAAGAATACAATGATTCTTAATATAGGACCGTATTTCAACGGCGTACTCTGACCTTCTTCCAACCATGTTTTGTATTAGTATACAAGAGTAGACAGTGTTTATCGAACGATATACATGGCTAAAGTGCACGGATTTTAACAGGTTTGGTATTAATGTATAGGTAAAATGTTTTTCTACTCTGTGATATTAATTTTCAGGTGATTTTCGCATTAGTGCATGACGAGAGTGAATCAATAAGCTTGGAGCTTTCATCTCGAACTAAAATAAATTCGTATAAACTACTCACTTGATAAAATAGGACTTGTTATTTTTATCTACCCCTTCCTCCCAACCATACGGCATACAGCTGTTGCCGGGATCCCAGTTCTCCCTCGGAGGTAACCATGACGATGACTCTGTCTTGTGACTGAAAATAGAAAAGAAATGTCTTATAATCCTAAAGGGTAAATGTGGTGCAACTGAAAAAAAAAAAAAAAAACTATGAGAGAGTAGGCGCAAATGCCTCAAGGCAAGGGGCCCCCACCCATTAGGGCTTGGAGAAATAGACTGGGTTACATGGTGCTTCCATGCAGAGCTGAAACTCACTGTACCGGAGTACTAGTAAACCGCTTAGAAGGGCTAAGCCTGCCCAAGAAAAATGGTGTGAGTCGGATTGTCCGTAAACCTATTGTTTCATTGGGCGGCAGGCCTCGAGACATCATTTCATTTCAATGATGGGTAAAAGTCCCTCAAATTGGAGCAACATCTCCAAAATGACCTGAATTCACCATATTTGCTGGCTCCCAGCTTGCACATTGTCAATAACGGAAAAACAGGTAACCAGACCCCCCTGACCTTGAAAGGTCAGGGGGGTCTGGTTACCTGTTTTTCCAACACAGATAACCTTCAGACTAGGAACCAGCAGATAATGCAAATAAGGTGAATAGTGTTGACGGGAATTCTAAACCTCAATTCAAACCAAACCAAAGCCTCAAGGCAAGTAGGTCGAATCTACTCTTGTTCAAGATCAAAATGATCGTTCTTGGTAAGTTTACGCAGCCGTCTTGCATGCATATGCCAGTTTAATACAGCAAACAGGAAACAATTCATACAAAGGCAAGACATTAATGGCATTTCCATGCTATTTCAGTTGATTATTAATGGCAATATTGTTATACAAATGTATGACAAATTGTCACTGTGTCTGCTATGTCTGTGTCTGCAATGTCTGCTGCGTCTGCTGATGATTCATGATAATGACAACTTATACAGATTTCAGTACCAGCAAGTTTTCCACGGCTTGTATGATGATTTCATACTGAAAATCAAAGCACTGTTAGCTCTTATCCTGCTGCTCACGACAACCGCCATCTTTGCAAATAGTGTAGGTCCAGATCAGATGGCTTCTGAAGAAGCCATCTGATCAGGATCTACACTGTTTGGCATTCAGTTTATGAATTTGTAGGCATAAATTACATCAAGTAATCCGATTGGTTCAAAGGCAGAAATGGGTGTGGCTAAACTGAATATTCAGCAAGAGAAGGGTTAATACTGGTAGGTCCACTGTCTCAGAGTGCAGGCTGGGAAAATAGTCCTGACCTAAGACTTAGGGGAATGGGAACAGCTGGGAAATTTTCCCGCCACTTTCCATAGGGAGACAACTTTTGGGACTTCCTGTTCACTTTTCTATAAGCCCTGAAAAAGGGGTCTACTCTTAAAGGAAAGAATTTGCTCCTCAGAAGCAAATTCTTTCCTCTAAGAGTTGACCCCTATTGACATGGGAGACAAAAATACTTTTGCAGGAGTTGCCTCCCCTGAAGATGTTCCCATTTCATTTAATCCTTAACCTTAACCACTCATTAGGCTAATTCAGCAGATGACAAATTCTTGATTTTTTTCTTATTTTTCCCAGAAAACAGGACTTGACATCTCATGAATGGCAATTTGCATGAGATGTCAAATCATGTTTTCTTGAAAAATTAGAAAAATATTTCAAAATTTCGTCTGCTGCTGCGAAAAACAAAAATAAATACCCAGCATGCAGAGCATTTAATATGGTCTATGAAAGGGTTATCCTTTGGAAGCAAGGAATACATCACAGAAAAGTATGGAGTGTACAAGTTTTTCTGGACCAGACTAAGTAGTTTTGGCCAATATTGGGGTAGTCTCCCTCAAATGTTTTCAAGATTCCACAATGGTTGAATCCAAAGTACACGAAAATATAAACTACATTATGATGAAGGGCAGGGAGACTTTTAACGGCTGCCACACATTCCCTTAACACCAGCTGTTAAATATAGTAAATACATGGTTAGTGTCTTTAATAGTAAAATATAATCGGTGAGCCTTAGACAATTTAATAGGGGCGAGCTTTAGCGAGCCCCTATGAAACTGTCAGGGCAAACTGATTATATTTTATTATTAAAGACACTAATCATGTATTTAGTTTATACCGCAACTCAAAACAATCAATGGGTTTCGCAATAATTGAGCAAATTTAAGCAAATACGTCAGCAGAGAGTGTGGCATGTTGAACGACATTCTGTGCCATGGCGCGCATACGTTGTATAACGTGACGTCAAATAGTGCTAAGTTTCTGACGTCACCGCAACATGGACGCTCGAATGAAGGTTTCTCAGCGCTTTACATCCTGTATGAAAATCTGCAAATAAATAGTTTATTTCAGCTTTTGGAATTTTTCTCGAGGTTAAGACGCAACCGCAGCAGCAGTGCGCAATTATTTCAACGAACCATTCAAACCAGGAAAGCATGAGAAGGTAAGAATTTAGCTTAATTTTCTAAAAATATGATTAAATAAATATTGCAGAGATTATAACTTGCTGTTTGGTTGTTTTCCCGTGTATAAAAGGTTGCATGTTAATGTTTATATTTGCGAATTAGGGACCTGAAAAGAAGGTCCGGTCTATAAACGGTCCCTAGACGTATTATAGGTCAGTAGAAGGTATTATAGGTCACTACCGATTATAACGTGCAGTTATGCGACCCCCTTTATTAGGTTACTAGAATGCCTGGTTGCGGGTATAAATGTTCTATGATGGTGTTATCCTACTCTAGAATCGTAAACATATAGTGTAGACCTGATCAGACGTTGCATTATGTGATGTCTGATATAGGGACTTAATTTTGTACATGGTCAGTGATACTCAAGCAGACAACAGCATGAAGTTTGTAGTTATAGTATATAATATGGCTGGAATAATCTTGACCCTTGAGGCCCTTTCAAGAATATTTCACCTTATTTCAAGCTGATTAATATGTAAAAATATGTTTGAAAAGTTTTCAAGAAGATGCTGTAGACGAGTGTGTGTGTGTGTGTGTGTGTGAGTGTGTGTGTGAATTAGGGTTTAACGTCGCTTTCAACAATTTTTCGGTCATATCATGACGGTGTCTGGTTGCGACAGGGAGCTCAATGCTCACTTTTATAGTGCTGCCTCACTGAAGTTTCATGTCCCAGACACATTACATTATACCACACCCAGTCACATTATCCTGACACTGGGTCGACCAGTCCTAGCTCTACCCCTTAAATCTGAGTGCCAAGCGAGGACCCGCTAGTACCATTCTTAACGACTTTGGTATGTCGCGGCCTGGGATTGAACCCGTGACCTCCCGTTCCCCGGAGCAGACACTCTACCAACTGAGCTATCGGGGCTGGTAATGCTGTAGACGACATAAACAGACAACATTTTCAGTTGCAGTTTAACCCATTTTGTACTGGAAACCCCAAAACAGGTACCCTGGCAAACAATGCTTGCCCAGATCATACGCTGCAGAATGCTGATGCCGCAGAATGTGCCATCTGATCAGAGCCTACACTATTTTCACAAAGTTCTGCTATTTAAAATTAACAAAACCTGTCATCCCAAAATTTTGAAATGGACTCCTGCCATATATAAGGAGAAAGATTCCATTTGGTACAAAAAGGGTTAACACATGTCCTGCTGAATATTTTAATCTGCCACTCCCACTACCGATTATCAAACAATCAGATTTCTTGATGCAAATAATTGCAACAAATTCACAGTGGGAATGACAAACAATGTAGATCCTGATCAGATGGCTTCTTCAGAAGCCATCTGATCTGGATCTACATTGTTTGAAAAATAAGGCATGTCCGGGCTCAGCAGAACAAGGGTTAAGGGTTAAAATGATTATAGGCAAGGGATTGAGACATTCTCCATTCAAAAAACAACCAAACCAGGTCTCCAAGGAAATCTAAGTAAAGCCAATGAATTCCGAGAGATTGTGGAGAGAAACTAATTACGGCAATGTCAAGAATATGAGTTGCAACGACACTAAAATGGTGTTTGGGACGCTCGGACTTGTCATGACAAAGATCAGTCTGTGCAGCTATGGAGACCAATAAAATCAATATTGAATTTCGCAGTATGGATGGACGGATACTCCAAGAGAACAACAAAGACTCGGGCCAGACCGTACAGATATTCAAGCTGACCTCAGCCTATGCTGGTCAACTACCGTAATAAAGTGGATTTTTCCATGATAAGTCTCATCAGTTTTTCCAAAGCAAATCTCGGAGTGTGACTTATGACCGATAACAGGACTCGATACATTCCACTTAATCGCAGTTTGATTGGCCAAGGGTGAAAGGATTCATTTCCATTGATACAAAAGAATCTTTCTTTGGTTTGACTTAAGGAGAGAAAAATCTGTTCTCACTGTATGTCTTTGTTAAGCATGAGCAGAGTATGTCTCACAATGCCAAAACAGAGAGCCTAATCAACCCTTCAAGAAGAAAGCATGTTTAGAGGCCACATTTCAAAGATTTTCTACCTCTTTTTTTTTCTCAGCAAAAATAAGAGTTGGTTTAAACAGCATTTCTTTAAAACATTTGCAAAACAATTGTGAAGTACATACACACACCGCCTATTTGTTTAATTTGAGGTTTAACGTACCCGTCAACACTGTAAAGGTCATTTTGGAGATGTTGCTTCCAATTTTGTGGGACTTTTACCCGACATTGAGATGAAATGACATCTCAAGCCCAATGAAACCAATAGGGTTTACTAGCATGGACGGTCCGCCTCGCACCGCGGTTCCTTGACAGGCTTAGATCCTCTAAGCGGTTTACCAGTACTAGTGTGCGGGCCAGATGCTGCACACACCACCTATACATTATATATTGTAACTTTTAGCACCAAAAATAAAAGAAAAAGATTTTTCTCATTCAAATTCCAAACATAGGTTGTGAGTGCTCGTTAGAACCACCTCATTGAGGCAGTTCTAACAAGTACCCACAACTTTTGTCTTAGGGCAGAATAAAGTAAAATTTTCATCATGTGAACAAGTCCGTGAAATGAAGACCCCCCTACACCCCACTTCATATAGAGAAAACTGGGGTTTATGGGGGTATTCATTATTTTTCTTATTTCTGCTCCAACACATAGGTTGTGGGTACTCGTTAGAACTGCCTCAATGAGGCGGTTCTAACGAACACCCACAACCTATGTTTTGAGCACTTATAAGAAAAATATCACGGATTTTCATCAGAAAAGTGGCCACTTTTGAGATGTGAAAAATGCACTATGTCGCACGGATGAGATATCATAATGACACCCAGTTTTTTCTGAATTAAGTGGGATTTAGAGGGTGCTCATTACACACACTTGTTAACTTGATGTTAATTTTTCAGCAAAAATTTACCGTGAAAAATCTGTCAGACAGAGGCAGCAGCAGATGAGATGATAATGATCATGATGATGATGACAGCAGATAATTTCTACAAAGTACTAATTTGAAACACAACACAAATAAGCTTACCGATTGACCTTGTTTTCTGCAGGATGTGATCTATGGTGCTGATGTTTTCGAAAAGGACAGAAAAGACGAGAATGCTTTTTGCCCATATTATCCCAAATCACTTATGTATCGTTAAACAATCAATCATCTTGAAGTCACTAAATATCTGTCATTACACTGATATATCCAAGAAAACTTCCAGGAATATTTTTCTTATTACCTACAAACTTTCAAGTAAGCTTCTTTTGTAACACATAATTAACCCATAAAATGCCAATCATTACAATTGTCGCCTGCTTTGCCGTCTGCTGGTTACCTTAAAAGAATTTTTTTGCAAACAGTGTGGATCCAGATCAGACTGCTCCTGTAGGAGCAGTCTGATCTGGGCCCACACTGTTTGCCTGTGTGCAAAAATATTTTTTAAAACATTTGCAAAAAAATTCAGCAGACGACATAAGCAGACGACATTTTCAGATGTAGTTTTTCTCGGTGTCTCAAGAGTTATGGAAACGTCAAATAATCTCTGAAAAATCTTTTTCATTCAGAAAACAGAATTATTACATTTCATGTTTCAATAGCATCTTAGAACTGATATCGAATTTGCCATATGTATTCAGAGAGACAGGTCTATGTAAACAGTGTAGGCCCAGATGAGATTCCACATAATGTGGCGTCTCATTAGGGTCTGCACTATTTTGCCACTCATCCTACTATCTGGTAGTATATACATGCACTATGCTTGTTTAGATTTACGAGCAAGAGTGGTAAGGAGTTGAGGTGTCCGAATACTTACCGTCAATACGGTAACTTAACACAAGTAATTTTTTATACGTTCTGATAGCGGAGATTGAAACTGTACACTGGAATAATTATATGTATTAATACGGAAGAAATCTATATTCAGAAACATACCTTAACCAATAAGATGCCAATTACAGTTGTCATCGACAGCTAACTTTAACCCAGTAAGCTGCCGAGAAAAACAACATCAGAAAAAGTTTTCTGCTTATCTCATCTGCCAACCATTTTTAAAAATATTTTTTTTACATACAGGCAAACAGTATGGGCCCAGATCAGACTGCTCTCAGTCTGATCTGGATCCACAGTTTGCAGACGACAAAGCAGATGCCAACCATCACGACAATTGTATTCACTGGCATCTTACAGGTTAAAAGTCACTTTTGCAAACGGTTTGGATCCTGATCAGACTGCTCCTCTTGGAGAAGTCTGATCAGGGTCCACACTGTTTGCCTGTATGCAAAAATATGTTTGAAAAGTTTGCAAACAGGTGCAGCCGCCGAGATAAACAGACAACATTTTAAGATGCAGTTTTTCTCAGAATCTTAACCCATTTCGTACTGGAAACCCCCAAACACGGCGTATGATCAGGGCCTCCACTGTTTGCTAAAAGGTCAGTCATTTTCCAAATAAATGTTGATGAAAACACAACCCGACATCCATGCCCCCGCCCATAGGGGCTTGAAGAAATATATGGGCTGCATGATGCTTCCACGCAGAGCTGAATCCGGCCCGCACACTAGTACTGGTAAACCGCTTAGAGTCTAAGCCTGTCCAGGAACCGCGGTGCGAGTCGGACTGTCCATGCTAATAAACCCTATTGGTTTCATTGGGCGATAGGGCTTGAGATGTCATTTCGTCTCAATGTCGGGTAGAAGTCCCACAAAATTGGAAGCAACGTCTCCAAAATGACCTTTACAGTGTTGACGGTGACGGTAAACCTCAAATCAAACAAACAAACAAACAACCCGACATCCCTAAATTTTGCAATGGACTCCTGCTGTATATGAGGAAGATTCCATTTTGTACAAAAAGGGTTAAGAGTTAATCATGCAAAAATGTGTCTTTGAGCATTTACGATCAGTGAAATGTCTATTCTAATGCACTTGCGTATGTAATGCGACATCTGATTGGATAAAGTCCACAATTTGCAACATTATATTCTGCAATATACTATCTGAAACCCAACGTCATCATGTGAGTGAGTGTTTCAGTTTTACGTCCCACCAACAGCTAAGGTCATACGGAGACGGGACCTCGGTTTAAAGACTCATCCGAAAGTCTGGAGAAGCCCGGGATCGAACCTGCGATCCCTGGTTTACAAGGCCAGTAGCGTAACCACTCGACCAGGGAGGCTTCTAACGTCATCATGTAACATCGCTTTTCATTGGCTGGCATTTGGTTTTACGCAGCTCACAGCACCATACCTGTGATAATTTTTTTTAATGTATGAAAGAGATTTTCCATTGTGATGAAGGAGATGTAGAGAATATATAGGGAAATTCTCAGTTCAAATGAGGAAGACTCCAAATTTGTTCTAAAATTTAGCATAAAATGGGCAAAAATTAGCATCAAAATGAGGGAGTCTCCCTCCAGATGAGGGAGGTGTCACAGGTATGCAGCCCTTGCTGCTTTGAGCAAAATAGCACACTTTTTAAAGAAAACAACCAAATAAATGCATGTAAAAGGTCGGTTTTATGGTCGCATATTCCATTTTAAGGCTCCGCCGAAGCGTCACCGTAAAACAAAATTCCCGACTGTAAAACCGCCAATTCACCTCCTCAAATGGCAATTTTGAATACAGTTATCCCTGGCTCAGCATAAAAATAGCCATCGGAAGAGATGGCAAATCCCCCGACCAAAAAGCCAATAATATTATGGCCTTCAGAAGATTGTTCACCAATAGAAAGTGCACCAGAATTAAACCAGCAATATATCACAAAAGTATTCCAGATATGGCCATCACAAGGGGAGATAACTAAAAAACCAGGGCACTCAGAAGTGTGGCTCTTGCGCATGACATGCCTGCTTAAGGTCATGTATTTTTGTACGAAGTACCATCAATATGTCTCAAAGGGTATTGGAGATATGGTGATCACAAGCTGGTCATACTGTTATATTGGAAGGGTAGATAACTCAAATACCACAGCACCAACAGTTGTGGTTCTTGCACATGACACCCCTTCTGTACCTTGTATACAATTGTGCCAAGTTCCTTCAATATATCTCTAAGGGTGTTGGAGTTATGGCCATCATGAGGTTATATTGTCAGGGGAGATAACTAAAAAAAAACAGAGCACCCAGAGATGTAATTCTTGAGCATGACTCACCTGCTTAACCTCATGTACATCTGCATCCAGTACCATCAATATGTCTCAAAGGGCGGCCCCCGCCCATAGGGGCTTGAAGAAATATATGGGCTGCATGATGCTTCCACGCAGAGCTGAATCCAGCCCGCACACTAGTACTGGTAAACCGCTTAGAGGATCTAAGCCTGTCCAGGAACCGCGGTGCGAGGCGGACCGTCCATGCTAATAAATCCTATTGGTTTCATTGGGCGACAGGGCTTGAGCTCCCAGAGTTGTGGTTCTCTGAGGCATGAAGTGTTATCTAGACCTGGTATACAATTGTGCCAAGTAACAACAATATATCTCAAAGGGTAGTGGAGTTATGGCCATCACAAGATTATATTGTCAGGGGAGATAAGTAAAAAACCAGGGCAGCCAGAGTCATGGTTCTTGCATCTGACACTCCTGCTTAACCTCATGTACAACTGTACCAAGTACAATCAATATATCTCAAAGGGTATTGGAGATGTGGACAACTGTGCCAGGTACCATCAATATATCTCAAAAGGTATTGGAGTTATGGCCATCACAAAGTAGTCATTCTATTTTATTAAAAGGGGAGATAACTCAAGAAGTATGCCATCCAGAGTTCTGGTTCTTGCGCATAACACGCCGTCTCAGCCGTGTGAACAGTTGTGCCAAGAACCATCAATGAATCTCAAAGGGTATAGGAGTTATAGTCATCACAAGGTTGCATCTACGGACAACAGATGGATGGATGGACGGATGGACGCCAGGCTGGTCGCTATATCCCCCAAACCTATTCGGTCGGGGGATAAAAACTGAATTAAAATACAACCTTTCTTAAGTGATTGTCTGAAAAATCATTGTGTTAAAGTCTGCATATACAGTGAAGTCTCTGATATGACTTTGCATATACTGTTCAATTTCTGAGACTTAAATACAGTTAAACACTTAAATTTGGGGGCAGCAAATTTTGGTGTTTTTTATGAGTGGACCTTTTAGCAGATGTATATTTTTGTGGATTTTCTATTTCCAAAATAAAAAAAAATTGTGATTTCTGACGTAGCCCTTTGCATCATGAATACGAGCTCTACATGGTAATTTGCAATCATACACGGTTATGATGAGTGAATACAATTTCAGTTCTATTGTTATCTTTTTATTCAACAAAAACAGAGTCTGAGTTATATTTTATTGTAGTTTTTTTCTTGCATTCTCAAAATGTTGGACTAGGTTTTCTTACATGCAAAGCCTTCACTCATATACGATTATGCATGCAGTTTTTGATAATTACTGTCAAGATGTGTTTGCCTTTATTCAGCCATGTTGATCATGCTAAATGACTTCAAAATTGATAAGAGACTAGAGACTTGATAAAATATCTTTTACTTTGGTTGGATGGAATAAACTTTGAGCTATGCTCCATAACTCTTAAAAAGTGAATACATTTTTTCTGTTGTCACGGATAATGCCCTTGATTGATTGTGATGTTGTATTAACTTTGAGCTATGCTCCATAATTCTAAGAAGTGAATACACTTTTTCTGTTGTCAGAGACAATGCCCTTGACTGATTGCGATGTTGTATTGCCCTATATCATACTTCTTAAATCTTTGTTGGCCTTTTTTTTATTTTGATGTTTTTTGGACTGCCATAATAGTGCCAAAATAAAATGACTGCCAAATATAAGTGTTCTACAGTAACATGCATGTGTCACCGTCAAAAACTGAAACCAGCATGTGTATCCAGGCAGTCACATCAAAATCTTCACTGTTTACTCTGTAGATATGTTAGACCCAGTCTAATGGCTTGCGTCCTGCAAAGACTCTGATCAGACTGCACGTATGTGCAGTCTGATCAGAGTTTTGCTGGTCGCGCATACCAACTCGTAACACTACGCGAGCACGAGCCCAGTTCTTGAGACTTCTACAATCAAATGTGCAATGGTCTTGGAGCCTGTTAGATTTGGAGATAATTGCTTTGAGAGCTGCCTGCTATGTCTGATAATTGATATAAGATCCTCAATAAAATTCCATTTCCTTTCTGAGCCATTTTAATATTTCGTATGCATCAGTTTTTTCCTGTGATTTATGATCAATGATTGCTCTGCTGATCTATGTCAGTTTCATCTTTTTTTTTTTCCGCAATATTTTCTGACAAATTTGCTTTCGTCCATGACCTGTTAAAAACACTGTTCATTATAACATGTTTTAGTTATAACTCGATTTTAAAGAATAAAGACTTTATCATATGATGTTGCTTTGTTTTGTTTGTTTGATTTGAGGTTTGACGTTCCCATCAACACTGGATAGGTTATTCTGGAGACTTCCAATTTTGTGGGCTTTTTTTTTCTGGGGGGGGGGGGGGGGGGGGGGGAGGGAGGGGGGGGTTTACAGTCCTTTCAAGATTATTTCACTCATATCAAGCCCAATGGGTGAAAACCAGAGTACCCGGAGAAAAACCACCTGACCTTCCGTTGCAGAATTTGGCGTCTCACATGTGACCCAAGTGATGCTCGAACCCACAGCGGTGAGAGACCTAATGATTTAGAGCCAGTGCTCTTATCCACTAGGCCATGGAGGCCCGTTATGTGGGACTTTTAACTGACATTGAGATGAAATGACATCTCAAGCCCTGTCGTCCAATATAATCAATAGGATTTTTGAACATGGACTGCTGGAATCGCACCTGCCTGGGCAGGTTTAGATCCTCTAAGGGGTTTACCAGTACTCCTGTGCGGTCAGTTTTAGCTCTTGCAGCCCATCTATTTCTTCAAGCTGTGATGAGCGGGGGCTGCATTTGATGTTTGTTTGTTTGAATTGTGGTTTAACATCCCAGTCAAGACTGTATAGGTCATTTTGGAGACATTGCTTCCAATTTTGTGGGACTTTTACCCGATATTGAGATGAAATGACATCTCAAGCCCTGTCGCCCAATGAAACCAATAAGGTTTATAAGCATAGACAGTCCGACTCGCACTGCTTTGCCTGGTCATGCTTAGATCCTCTTAGCAGTTTACCAGTACTCGTGTGCAGTCAGATTCAGCTCTGCGTGGAAACATCGTGCAGCCCATCTTTTCTTCAAGCTCCCATGGGCGGGGGCCGAACTGCATATGATGTTGCATCTGAGAATGTAATAATGCCATGTAATAAATTTGATAATCCACTAGTGGATTAAATATGCAAATTAGTTATATACCACTGTAACATAGGACATTCCTAATGATGTGCGAATAAAATGCATTTTAAATGTCAAATGATACTTAGAAGCTTGCATTCGTGTGATGTGAAATATTACTGAATTTATTAAACTCGTTGAGGAAACAGAATAAAAACACTGGGTGATGCCTGGCATTTTATTACTTTTCCTCAACTCTTTAAATAATTTCAATAATTCATGAACACAAATGTAAGATCCTCTACATATAAAATGCTGATTTTTCTATTACACAGCCTATCAATGTAATATCAGTTGGTGCTCTATAATTAAGCCGACTTTATATAGGTTTTGAAGAAACATCTAGTGATTGGTCAATTCAATGTTCTTTAGAAAATCTGTTTTTCATTGGTCGCGGACAGTGCATAGCTGCAAAAGCTTGTTTTCTATGCAATTTTTATTGGATACGGTTGTTTAATTAACATGGGTTCAGCACTGGATCCAAACAATAGTGTTATAAAGAGGCTGAGTGTATTTGTTTGATTTGGAGTCTAATGGCCCTGTAAATTCTATTTATTCCCACAAAATTGGAAGCAACGTCTCCAAAATGACCTTTACAGTGTTGACGAGGACGTTAAACCTCAAATCAAACAAACAAACAAATTCTATTTATATTGTTGTGACCATCAGTTTTGTTTAAGTTGAGGTTTTACACCCCTGTCAAGACAATTTTGGTCATTTTGGAGACATTGCTTTTAACCGACATTGAGATGAAATGAAATCTCAATCCCTACTGCTCATAGAAAGAACTAGGCTGACATGCATCACTTTTCCTGGTCAGACTTAGACCTAAGTGGTTTAGCAGTATTCAAGTTTGCCTGGTTTCATCTCTGCGCAGAAGCACCACGCTGCCCAGTAAATTTCTTCAAGCCCTGATGGGCAGGGATATTGTGACCATCAGTTACCCTAGCAACACTTCTACCCTGTCCAATATACAGTAAACCCCTTTAAACGACATTTGTTATAACGGCAAAACTCATTATAACGGCAATTTTAATGGAATCACTTCTTAGTTAAAGGCTTAGCCTCGGTTACAAGTGGCGTGGGTGTCCCTCAGGTTGGAAATACCCAAATGATGAAAGATTCTTGTAATCTAATACTCCAAGAAACAAATGTTATAGATATTTGTTAGAATTGCCTCAATGATGTGGAAAGACCCTATATAATCATATTCCTAACTGGGATTCTTTAAAAAGGCAAATTAATTATAACGGCACAATAATTGGGAACAAATACTGTCATTATAACGTGGGTCCTCTGTACCCCAAAGACATGTTTTCTCATAGAAGCTTCCGTGGAGTAGTTAACAAGCTACACACCTCATAAACCAGGGGTCTAGGGTTCGATCTTGGGCTTCCTTTTGGCTTTCGGCTATTGATGTTTCCATTAGGGTCTAGTTGTTTCATGTTTGTGCTTCTTTCCCTTACCAGTCTCTGATGGGTTAATTGTAGTGATTCCTGATCACTGCCTTCACTTCTATTCTCCAGACTTTTGGATGAGTCTTTTAACCGAAGCCCTGTCTCCACATTACCTTAGCTGTTGCTGGGATGTAAAACTGAAACACACTTATACTCACAGATGACAAAGCAGTTCTTCAGATGTTCTTCTAAGTTAACCCTTGACCTGCTGAATATTTAAATATGCCACACCCACTACTGAATATCAACCAATCAGATTACTTGATGCAAATTATTGCAACAAATTAATAAACTGAATGGCAAACAATGCAGATCCTGATCTGGATCTTCATTGTTTGAAAGGCAAGGCATATCCGGGCTAAGCAGGACAAGGGTTAAAATGCTCTTATAATACTAAGTTACTATGCCAAAATTCTGGCTCTAACGATGTAAAAATGCCTAGGTCCACAAAAAGGCAAAATTTGGTCACATTACCAAAACTTAATCAGATCATCTACACATTGGTTTCAAACAGCCTGCAAAATTTCAAAAGCCTAGCCAAGCCGTTTTTTTTCAGATATTCTGTTTACAAGCTCTTCCTATGCTAAAATGACTTAGTCCACCAAGGGCAGTAATTTGATCATTTTTCCATAAAATTTTACCAAACCCCTATCAGGTCATGTTCCCATTGGTTCCAAAATGGTTGCAAAATTTCAAGAGCCTATCACATGTGGTTCTTGAATTATTTTGCCTACATGCTTCTTTCAATGTTAAATTGGCTAACTTGTTTGTTTGTTTGATTTGAGGTTTAACCTCCCCGTCAACACTGTATAGGTCATTTTGGAGACGTTGCTTCCAATTTTGTGGGGCTTTTACCCGACACTGAGATGACATCTCAAGCCCTGCCGCCCAATGAAACCGACAGGATTTATAAGCATGGACGGTCCGACTCGCACCGCTTTGCCTGGGCTGGCTTAGATCCTCTGCGCAGTTTACCAGTACTCGTGTGTGGGTCGGTTTCAGCTCTGCATGAAAGCATCATGCAGCCCATTTGTTAAATTGGCTAAATCCAAAAAGGGGCATAATTTTGATTTAAATAACAATAACACTACATGTCCTGCTTCATATACCGGCCCCGATAGCTCAGTTGGTAGAGTGTCCGCTCCGGGGAACAGGAGGTCACGGGTTTGATCCCGGGCCGCGACATACCAAAGTCGTTAAAAATGGTACTAGCTGCGCCTCGCTTGGCACTCAGATTTACGGGGTAGAGCTAGGACTGGTCGACCCAGTGTCAGGATAATGTGACTGGGTGTGGTATCATGTAATGTGTCTGGGACATGATACTTCAGTGAGGCAGCACTATAGAAGTAAGCATTGAGCTCCCTGTCGCAACCAGACACCGTTGTGATGACTGAAAAATTGTTGAAAGCGACGTTAAACCCGAATTCACACACACACATATAAAGAGGAATATTGGTACAAAATGGGTTAGATAGCATAAACCTCATCCTTTAATATAAACCCTATTGGTTTCATTGAGGGGCATGGATTGGGATGTCATTTCATCTCAATGTTAGGTAAATGTCTTACAAAGTTAGGCTGCATGGCGCTTCCATTTTGAGCTGAAACTAACTATACATGAGTACTGGTAAACTGCTTAGAAGGACAAAGCCTGCCCAGGCAAAGTGGCCCAATGCATATAAGCATTTTGGTTTCATTCAGATGTCATTTCAACTCAATGTCGGGTAAAAGTCCCACAAAATTGCAAAGCAATGTCTCCAAAATCACCTACCGGTAAATAGTGTTGACGGGGATGTTAAACCTCAAATCAAACAAACAAATGTTATCTCAGTATAACATGGTTCATTAGAACACTGTTCATTATGATAAAAACCATACAGTTCATTATAACACAGATTCTTTCAACACTGTTCATTATAACATGGTTCATTATAACATGGTTCATTAAAATGCCATTCATTACAACACAATTCAAAATAACACAACTTGTAACAACCCAGTTTATTACAACAACATTACGCAAACACGCCTATACAAATACATTGCCACCTTTATCGCCGAAAAAATGAAAATTTTATGATGAAAAATTGTGATATTTTTCTTATTTCTGCTCAAAATATAGATTGTGGGCACTCATTAGATCCGCCTCATCGAGGCGGTTCTAACGAGTACCCACAATCTATATTTTAGAGCAGAAATAAGAAAAATAAGGTATATCCCCGGAAACCCCAGTTTTTCTATAAAAAAAGTGGGGTTCAAGGGGGTCAAAATTTTATAGGCGTGTTTTCATGATGAGGTTCAGTTATTGTATTACTTTGTTCATATTATAACAGGATTCAAAATTATGAATCAAACCCAACATGAAGTTGTTGTTTTTCCCAGTCTTTAACCCTTGTCCTACAGAATAAATTAATTTTACAATACGCATTTCTGACTGTCAACCAATAAACTTATTTAATATAAAGTATTCATTAAAACTTAAAAACTGAAAAACAGTGTAGATCCTGATCAGATTGCTTCTTAGGAAGCAATCTGACCAGGATCTACACTGTTTGCAAAGGAAAGGGTTATCACGTTCAGCAGGACAGGGGCTCATCATGAAAACATGCCTATATGATTTTGACCCCCTTGAACCCCACGTTTATATAGTAAAACTGGGGTTTAAGGGGGTATAAAATATTTTTCTTATTTCTGCTTTAAAACATAGATTGTGGGTACTCATTAGAACCGACTCGTCGAGGCGGTTCTAACGAGTACCCACAATCTATGGTTTGAGCAGAAATAAGAAAAATATCACAATTTTTCATCTTAAAATTTCCATTTTTGCGGCAGTCAGGTTTACAGTATATTTGTATAGGCGTGTTTTCGTAATGAATACATTCTCCTATACAAGTATGATGTGGTTACAGAATACCTCAAAGTGTCAAATAGTAACTGCAGCAAGTGTTATTTTCAATTATTTTTCTGCTTATTTCAGAGACAGTAAGATTTAACCTTTCATGTGAATCATCAGGTTAGCAGACAATTCACATGAAATGTCAAGCCTTATATGCTTTGCAGAAGAAAAGAATCCCATATTCTGTGCAGTTTTGCTTTGCAATTAAAGGGCCCTTCAATCCAAAAATATCTGAACCACTTTCAAATCCTGAATCCATCCTAAATTGTCTTCTCAAATGAATGTCGCCGGCCTCGGTAGCTCATCCGGATGCGCGCCTGACTGGTGATCAGGAGGACGCGGATTCGATACCGGCCAGGGTCGGAAACATTCTTTCGTGGAGATTGATCATGGAATCTTTTCTACGGGCATTCTCTCCCTTCCGCTGATTCAAGAAAGGCAGTTGTCAGTTTCTGGCGAAAGAATGTGCACTGTACTGGTTAACCACTTACGTATAAGCCTGTCCATGAAAAGTGGGGATAGGTAAACTGACCGGCTCAAAAATGACTAAAATAGTGTTGACTGGGCCGTTAAACCCCAATACAAACAAAACAAACAAATGAATGTCTTGGAATGAGTTGTTCAAAACTAACGATGTCATAAGTTAACATCCCGTTAAATCGCCCCACCCATCAGGGCTTGGAGACATAGACTACGTTGGAAGCAATGTCTCCAAAATGATCTAAACAGTGTTGACAGGGATGTTAAACCTTGATACAAACAAATTGTTAAAACTTTCATCATTAAATATGGCAAATATACTAATATTTTTGCTGAAAAAATTTAAGTAGCTTATGCAAATGCAAAAGCTGCTCACATTTTTTCAGCAAAAATACCACAGCATAAAATATTGAACAGTTAACAAATAATATTTGACCACTTACGAGCTCATTAACCCTTGTCCTGCTGAGCCCAGATATGCCTTATTTTCCAAACAATGAAGATCCAGATCAGATGGCTTCTGACGAAGCCATCTGATCAGGATCTACATTGTTTGCCATTTAGATTGTGAATTTGTTGCAATAATTTGCATCAAGTAATCTGATTGGTAGATAATCGGTAGTGGGTGTGGCATATATGAATATTCAGCAGGACAAGAGTTAACAACATAACAAGTGGCCCCTGGTGTCAAAAATTTTCTATCTATCTAAATTGAGTTGAGAAAAAGTTACTGATCAGAACTTGCTGGCCCCCTCGACTAACAACTGAAATATTGTAGAAATCGGAAGAACTATAAAAAGAGAAAATTCACTAAATAAAACACTCAACACTTGAACCATAAAGCATAAATCACAAGCTATTAGTAGATGACATTTTCAAATATATTTTTTTTCTTATTTTTCAGGGAAAATAAGGCTTGATATTTCATGTGAATCATCTGCTTGGAGATGATTCACATGAAATGTCAAGCCTGGTTTTTCCCTGAAAAAAAAAGAAAAGAAAAAAATAAATAAAATTTGAAAATGTTGGCTTTGCAATTCTTTGTCATGTTTCAAGGGTCAAAAACACATTATATCCATTTTCAGATACTTCAAGGGCACTAAAGTCTTTTGCTTGAGCAGAATAAATTTCGAAATGCGAGTTATTTCCCAAAAATATATGTCATTTCATTTCTGAAGCCACAAGAATAAAATCAACTACGAAACCAATAAAATATCCCATCCAAAATGCATATGCATTGATAATGCATCCATCGTAATCTCAGAAAATCACAGAAAATGTGGCACATTTCTCAAAATAGATTTGTGCAATAAGTTTTACTCTCTCAATATATATTTGATGCAGAAATCTGAGACGCAGTGATTTGTATTGGAAAATTTGGGACTAATTATCGGAAAAAAGAAATGTTATAAGCCACGAAACACTTAATGTATTCCCTATACCAAACTTCCCCTTCACCCATTGTAAACTAGTGGACTCTTCCATTACTATATGCTGGACAAGTCCATTTGTCATATAAGGAATTGTCAGGCATATATTTTCGTCTTTATTCTGTTTTTGACGGAAAATTCTGTTAGCAAATAGTGTGAGCCGTGATCAGACACCGCATTCTGTTGCGTCTGATCTGGGCCTGCACTGTTTGCCAAGGTACCCCTTTGGAGATTTCCCGCATACAGTGGGTTAAAGCACCATGGAAATTTTTAGAGCAGACAGAAATTGTATTTTTCAATTATTTGTCACAGAAAATAACATTACAATAACACACACTTGTGCTAAAATGTTGTCTAAAGCCCCTGTCACACTATGCCGCGTTTTCACTGCGATGGAACGGCGTTGTTTAATTTTCCAGAAGGCCACGCGATCGCAAGAAATATGGGATATTTTTCGTGAACATGGACCTGTCATGGGGTCCGTTCAGCGACCAAAACGTTGCTACGGAGCTTGAATGGCGATGTTGGAGACGTTCATTTGCTCTATAAAGCAAAGTGTAAAAAAGACATCTTCATCAGTCAAACAGTTTTGTTTGATTTGAGGTTTAACGCCCCCATTAACACAGTATATGTCATTTTAGAGACGTTGCTTCCAATTTTGTGGGACTTTTACCCGACATTGAGATGAAATGACATCTCAATCCCTGTCGCCTAATGAAACCAATAGGGTTAGATTAATAAGCATGGACGGTTCGCCTCGCGCCCCTTTGCCTGGGCATGCTTAGATCCTCTAAGCGGTTTACCAGTACTTGTGTGCCGTCGGAAGCACGTCCACCACCATCACCGCAAGCAGGAGCAAGTCCACCGCCATTACCTTATCAACCCCGGGATGAGTCACCAAAGAAGACAGTACTCAATCAAACTTTACGTTCCACAGTCTTACTCTAGCCACTGTTTATGCAAGCAGGCGCCACCTGCCCATCGTGACTGGAAGAAACAGATGGACTGCATGATGCTTCCACAGAGAGCTGAAACCGACCGCAAACCAGTACTGGTACACCGCTTAGAGGATCTAAGCCTACCCAGGCAAAGCGGTGCTAGACGGACCGTCCATGGTTAAAAACTCTATTGGTTTCATTTGAGGACAGGGCTTGAGATGTCATTTCATCTCAAAGACGGGTAAAAGTCCCACAAAATTGGAAGCAACCTCTCCAAAATGGCATATACAGTGTTGACGGGGAAGTTAAACCTCAAATCAATCAATTATACAAGCGGAACTTATAAGGCATTGTAGGAGACCTCTTTGCACCCCTGCCGAGCTCCTGTAGCGTTGTAGGAGACCTTACTGCGCTGCTATGGCAACCTTACGGCGACCTCAATGCGCTCTGATCAGAACACCGAGCGACGGCGTTTGTTTTGAGCATGCTCAAAATGAGCGCTGTCACTTGGCTTCTATGCGATCCCAACGCGCCTACTTGCGATGGCACTGCATTGCTACGGCGATGTTTGCGATCGTACTGCTTGCACCTCGGCGTTCTGTATTTTTCTTGGACGCCGTGAAAACGCGGCTCTGGTGTGACAGGGATTTTACATCAAGACCTAGTAGTTTTAAGATCTTGTTGAAAATAATAGACTGTTGGTGCTTGTCAGAACCGCTTCAATGGGAGGAGGGGGTGTCTAATGAGTACCAACAATCAATACTTTTGAGCAAAAATAAGGAAAATGATGTCAACCCCAGTAAATCCCAGTTTTCTCTGTATAAAGTGGGGCTTAGAGAGGGGTTTATTATCTGATGCTTGACATCACATGTGAATTGTCTGCCCAGCAAAGGACTCACATATAATGTCAAGCTCCATTTTCTCTGAAAAATAAGAAATATAAAATATTTGAAAATGCATCTGCAAATGTCATGACTGAGATTAAGAGTTTACCCATAAAATGCCAATCAGGACAACTGTCGTCTGCCGGTTACCTTAAAAGTCCTATTTGCAAACAGTGTGGACCCAGATCAGTAGGAGCAGTCTGATCTGGGCCCACAGTTTGCCTGTATGCAAAAATATTTTCAAAAAGTTTGCAAAACAAGAGGGCCCAGAGGGCCCTGGTTCGCTCACCTGATCCAATGTATAACAAGTGGGCCCCGGGCAGGGTCAATTTTGGCCCCAGGGCTATAATTTGAACAATCTTGGTAGAGGTCCACAAGATGAAGCTTCATATCAAATATGAAAGACCTGGGCTTTCTGGTTTCAGAGAAGAAGATTTTAAGGTTTACCCTGCATATAGAAGTCTATGTAAAACAAGATTTTCCCCATATAAGTCTATGTTAAACCAAAGGGCCCCGGAGCAGGAGCATTTTTGGCCCCAGGGCTATAATTTGAACAATCTTAGTAGAGGTCCACTAGCTGAAGCTTCATAACAAATATCAAAGACCTAAGCCTTGTGTTTCAGAGAAGATGATTTTTAAAGATTTTCCCTATATAAGTCTATGTAAAACCAAAGGGCCACATGGCGGAGGCATTTTTGGTCTCAGGGCATATAATTTGAACAATCTTTATAGAGGTCCATTAGCTGAAGCTTCATAACAAATATCGAAGACCTAAGCTTTGTGGTTTCAAAGAAGAAGATTTTTCAAGATTTTCCCTATATACGTCTATGTAAAACCGAAGGGCCCCAGAGAGGGGGCATTTTTGGCCCCAGGGCTATAATTTGAACAATCTTGGTAGAGGTCCACAAGATGAAGCTTCATACCAAATATCAAAGACCTGGGCCTTGTGGTTTCAGAGAAGAAGATTTTTCAAGATTTTCCCTATATAAGCCTATGTAAAACAAAAGGGCCCTGGTGCGGGGGCATTTTTGGCCCCAGCACTATAATTTGAATAATCTTGGTAGGGGTCCACTAGATGAAGCTTCATACCAAATATCAAAGACCTGGGCCTTGCGGTTTCAGAGAAGAAGATTTTTCAAGATTTTCCCTATATAAGCCCATGTAAAACCAAAGGGCCCCCGTGTGGGGGGCATTTTTAACTCCAGCACTATAATTTGAACAATCTTGGTAGGGGTCCACTAGATGAAGCTTCATACCAAATATCAAAGACCTGGGCCTTGCGGTTTCAGAGAAGAAGATTTTTAAAGATTTTCCCTATATAAGCCTATGTAAAACAAAAGGGCCCTGGTGCGGAGGCATTTTTGGCCCCAGCACTATAATTTGAACAATCTTGGTAGGGGTCCACTAGATGAAGCTTCATACCAAATATCAAAGACCTGGGCCTTGCGGTTTCAGAGAAGAAGATTTTTCAAGATTTTCCCTATATAAGCCCATGTAAAACCAAAGGGCCCCCGTGCGGGGGCATTTTTAGATCCAGCACTATAATTTGAACAATCTTGGTAGGGGTCCACTAGATAAAGCTTCATACCAAATATCAAAGACCTGGGCCTTGCGGTTTCAGAGAAGAAGATTTTTAAAGATTTTCCCTATATAAGCCTATGTAAAACCAAAGGGCCCCCGTGCGGGGGCATTTTTGGCCCCAACACTATAATTTGAACAATCTTGGTAGGGGTCCACTAGATGAAGCTTCATACCAAATATCAAAGACCTGGGCCTTGTGGTTTCAGAGAAGAAGATTTTTAAAGATTTTCCCTATATAAGCCCATGCAAAACCAAAGGGCCCCCGTGCGGGGGCATTTTTAGCTCCAGCACTATAATTTGAACAATCTTGGTAGGGGTCCACTAGATGAAACTTCATACCAAATATCAAAGACCTGGGCCTTGCGGTTTCAGAGAAGAAGATTTTTAAAGATTTTCCCTATATAAGCCCATGTAAAACCAAAGGGCCCCCGTGCGGGGGCATTTTTGGCCCCAGCACTATAATTTGAACAATCTTGGTAGGGGTCCACTAGATAAAGCTTCATACCAAATATCAAAGACCTGGGCCTTGCGGTTTCAGAGAAGAAGATTTTTTAAGTTTGCGGTGAAAAAAATCTATTTTTGGCTACTGTGACCTATATGTGCAACGGACCAGAACCATTTGAACAACTTTGAAAGGGGACCACCTAAGGATCATTCCTGTGAAGTTTGGTCAAAATACGATCAGTGGTTTAGGAGGAGATGTCGTTTGAAGAAAAGTTTACGCACGGACGGACGCACGGACGGACGCACGGACGCACGACGGACGACGGACAAAAAGTGATCCCAAAAGCTCACCTTGTCACTACGTGACAGGTGAGCTAAAAATTCAGCAGACGACATAAGCAGACAACATTTTCAGATGTAGTTTTTCTCGGCATTTAAAGGATTAAGGGTTAATTTAAGGATTCCCTGACTCTTCTGTGAGTCACATCTTCAAAGCTTTTTGTAAAAACTTACTTATGCAAGTGGGTATTGAGTGAGTGAGCGTGTTTCAGTTTTACGTCCCACCAACAGCTAAGGTCATACAGAGACTTGAGCGAGTGTTTGGGTTTTACATCTTACCAACAGCTAAGGTCATAATTATGGAGACAGGACCTCGGTTTAAGTCTGGAGAAGCCCGGGATCGATCCTGCAATCCCTGGTTTATCAGGTGTGTAGCATCACCACTACACCACAGAGGCTTCTATGCAAGTGGGTATGGAGTTTTCATATACCAGCAAGCCAATAAATAAAGGCAGTTCTATACGGACTTAACCTTTGTCCTGCTGAATAAATTAATTCATCCACACCAATTTCTTACTTTCAACCAATCGGTTTAAGTGATGTAATTTATTCATTCATGTAGGAAAACTATATGACAAACAGTGTAGATCCTGATCAGATGGCTTCTCCAGGAGCCATCTGATCTGGATCTACACTGTTTGCAAAGGTAGCGGTAGAGTATTTCATGGTTCAGCAAGGAAGGGTTAATCCCACTTCAACTCTTAAAGCATCAACCATTTTTTTTTTAAGTATTTTCTTCTCTATTTTCTATAGATAATAAGGATTGATATTAAAGTGCAGCCTCTTCTAAGCAGCCATCCAGAACAATTAAACAAGAGGACCATGATGGCCCTGGATCGCTCACCTGATCCATAGAGTAACAAGTGGGCCCCGGGGAGGGCCATTATTGACCCCAGGGTTATAATGTGCATAATGTTGAGGGAGGTCTTAAAAGGTGAAGCTTCATACCAAATATCAACAAAAGAATATAATTTGAACAATGTTGGCAAAGGTCCACGAGATGAAGCTACACAACAAAATATCAAAGACCTGGGCCTTGTGGTTTCAGAGAAGAAGATTTTCAAAGATTATCTCTATTATAAGTCTATGTAAAACCAAAGGGCCCTGGGGCGGGGGCATTGTGGCCCCAGGGCTACAATTTGAACAATCTTGGTAGAGGTCCACTAGCTGAAGCTTCATACCAAATGTCAAAGACCTAGGCCTTGTGGTTTCAGAGTAGAAGATTTTTCAAGATTTTCCCTATATAAGTCTATGAAAAACCAAAGGGCCCAGAAGCGGGGGCAATTTTGGCCTCACGGCTATAATTTGAACAATCTTGATAGAGGTCCACAAGATGAAACTTCATACCAAATATCAAAGACCTGGGCCTTGCAGTTTCAGAAAAGAAGATTTTTAAAGATTTTCTCTATATAAGCCTATGTAAAACCAAAGGGCCCCGGGGCGGGGGCATTTTTGGCCCCAGCACTATAATTTGAACAGTCTTGGTAGGGGTCCACTAGATGAAGCTTCATACCAAATAGCAAAGACCTGGGCCCTGCAGTTTCAGAGAAGAAGATTTTTTAAAGGTTTTCCCAATATAAGCCCATGTAAAACCAAAGGGCCCTGGGGCGGGGGCATTTTTGGCCCCAGCACTATAATTTGAACAATCTTGGTAGGGGTCCACTAGATAAAGCTTCATACCAAATATCAAAGACCTGGGCCTTGCGGTTTCATAGAAGAAGATTTTTAAAGGTTTTCCCTATATAAGCCCATGTAAAACCAAAGGGCCCCGGGGCGGGGGCATTTTTGGCCCCAGCACTATAATTTGAACAATCTTGGTAGGGGTCCATAAGATGAAGATTCATACCAAATATCAAAGACCTGGGCCTTGCAGTTGCAGAGAAGAAGATTTTTAAAGATTTTCCCTATATAAGCCCATGTAAAACCAAAGGGCCCCGGGGCGGGGGCATTTTTGGCCCCAGCACTATAATTTGAACAATCTTGGTAGGGGTCCACTAGATGAAGCTTCATACCAAATATCAAAGACCTGGGCCTTGCGGTTTCAGAGAAGAAGATTTTTAAAGATTTTCCCTATATAAGCCTATGTAAAACCAAAGGGCCCCGGGGCGGGGGCATCTTTGGCCCCAGCACTATAATTTGAACAATCTTGGTAGGGGTCCACCAGATGAAGATTCATACCAAATATCAAAGACCTGGGCCCTGCAGTTTCAGAGAAGAAGATTTTTAAAGATTTTCCCTATATAAGCCCATGTAAAACCAAAGGGCCCCGGGGCAGGGGCATTTTTGGCCCCAGCACTATAATTTGAACAATCTTGGTAGGGGTCCACTAGATGAAGCTTCATACCAAATATCAAAGACCTGGGCCTTGCGGTTTCAGAGAAGAAGATTTTTTAAGATTTTGGTGAAAAAATCTATTTTTGGCTCCTGTGACCTATATGTGCAAAGGACCGGAACCATTTGAACAACTTTGAAAGGGGTCCATCTAAGGATCATTCCTGTGAAGTTTGAACAAAATCTGATCAGTGGTTTAGGAGGAGATGTCGTTTGAAGAAATTGTTTACGCACGGATGACAGACAAAAAGTGATCCTAATATAAAACACAAGAGGACCATGATGGCCCTGGATCGCTCACCTGATCCATAGAGTAACAAGTGGGCCCCGGGGAGGGCCATTATTGACCCCAGGATTATAATGTGCATAATGTTGAGGGAGGTCTAAAAAGATGAAGCTTCATACCAAATATCAACAATGGCATAATTTGAACAATCTTGGCCAAGGTCTACCAGATGAAGCTACACAACAAATATCAAAGACCTGGGCCTTGCGGTTTCAGAGAAGAAGATTTTTTTAAAGACATTCCTTACATAAGCCTATGTAAAACCAAATGGCCCCGGGGCAGGGGCATTTTTGGCCTCAGGGCTATAATTTAAACAATCTTGATAGAGGTCCACTAGATGAAGCTTCACACCAAATATCAAAGACCTGGGCCTTGTTGTTTCAGAGAAGAAGATTTTCAAAGATTATCTCTATTATAAGTCTATGTAAAACCAAAGGGCCCTGGGGCGGGGGCATTTGTGGCCCCAGGGGTATAATTTTAACAATCGATGTAGAAGTCCACTAGCTGAAGCTTCATACCAAATGTCAAAGATCTAGGCCTTGTGGTTTCAGAGTAGAAGATTTTTCAAGATTTTTCCTATATAAGTCTATGAAAAACCAAAGGGCCCAGGGGCGGGGACATTTTTGGCCCCAGGGCTATAATTTGAGCAATCTTGATAGAGGTCCACAAGATGAAGCTTCATACCAAATATCAAAGACCTGGGCCCTGCAGTTTCAGAGAAGAAGATTTTTAAAGATTTTCCCTATATAAGCCTATGTAAAACCAAAGGGCCCCGGGGCGGGGGCATTTTTGGCCCCAGCACTATAATTTGAACAGTCTTGGTAGGGGTCCACTAGATGAAGCTTCATACCAAATAGCAAAGACCTGGGCCCTGCAGTTTCAGAGAAGAAGTTTTTTAAAGATTTTCCCAATATAAGCACATGTAAAACCAAAGGGCCCTGGGGCGGGGGCATTTTTGGCCCCAGCACTATAATTTGAACAATCTTGGTAGGGTCCTTTAGATGAAGCTTCATACCAAATATCAAAGACCTGGGCCTTGCGGTTTCAGAGAAGAAGATTTTTAAAGGTTTTCCCTATATAAGCCAATGTAAAACCAAAAGGGCCCCAGGGGAGGGGGCATTTTTGGCCCCAGCACTATAATTTGAACAATCTTGGTAGGGGTCCATAAGATGAAGATTCATACCAAATATCAAAGACCTGGGCCTTGCAGTTTCAGAGAAGAAGATTTTTAAAGATTTTCCCTATATAAGCCTATGTAAAACCAAAGGGCCCCGGGGCGGGGGCATTTTTGACCCCAGCACTATAATTTCAACAATCTTGGTAGGGGTCCACTGGATGAAGCTTCATACCAAATATCAAAGACCTGGGCCTTGCAGTTTCAGAGAAGAAGATTTTTAAAGATTGGCCCTATATAAGCCCATGTAAAACCAAAGGGCCCCGGGACGGGGGCATCTTTGGCCCCAGCACTATAATTTGAACAATCTTGGTAGGGGTCCAACAGATGAAGATTCATACCAAATATCAAAGACCTGGGCCTTGCAGTTTCAGAGAAGAAGATTTTTAAAGATTTTCCCTATATAAGCCTATGTAAAACCAAAGGGCCCCGGGGCGGGGACATTTTTGGCCCCAGCACTATAATTTGAACAATCTTGGTAGGGGTCCACTAGATGAAGCTTCATACCAAATATCAAAGACCTGGGCCTTGCAGTTTCAGAGAAGAAGATTTTTTAAGTTTTCGGTGAAAAAAATCTATTTTTGGCTCCTGTGACCTATATGTGCAACGGACCGAAAACATTTGAACAACTTTGAAAGGGGACCACCTAAGGATCATTCCTGTGAAGTTTGGTCAAAATCCGCTCAGTGGTTTAGGAGGAGATGTCGTTTGAAGAAATTGTTTACGCACGCACGCACGCACGGACGCACGGACGCACGGACGCACGACGGACAAAAAGTGATCCCAAAAGCTCACCTCGTCACTACGTGACGGTGAGCTAAAAAGTGGATGCTTGCTTTAAGAAGGTGGTTGTTCAGCAGAGAGAAACATATGAGTTGATCTTTGGCCATACCTGTGATAATTTTTTGGATTTGCCATTGTGATGAGGGAGATGTAAAGAATAAACAGAGGAATTCTCAGTTCAAATGAGGGAGACTCCAAAGTTTTACTAAAATTTAGCAAAAATTTGACAAAAATTAGCATCAAAATGAGAGAGTCTCCCTCCTGATGAGGGAGTATCACAGGTATGTTTGACCTGATACAGACAGAAGAAACTGCTGTGATAACTGAAGACAGCTAAATATGGATATATCATTATGAAAAGAAATATATATGATGGAGAGGTGTCATTTGACACCTCTCCATCATATATTTTTCTTTTCATTTAATTTCATATTATTACATATTATTATCACAGAAGAAACTGCTGTGATAACTGAAGACAGCTAAATATGGATATATCATTATGAAAAGAAATATATATTATGGAGAGGTGTCATTTGACACCTCTCCATCATATATTTTTCTTTTCATTTGATTACATATTATTCAAAAACTGGTATCAGAATGGTAATTTTAAGTGGAGAAAACACACCAGAAAAAACAATTTCCCACTACCAATTTTTGGCTATTGAAATAACATTATTAGAGGGATTTTAACCCTTATCTTGCTGTTCACGACAACCCCTATCTTTGCAAACAGTATAGATCCAGATCAGATGGCTTATGAAGAGAAAGCCATCTGATCAGGATCTACACTGTTTGGCATTTAGTTTATGAATTTGTAGCAATAAATTACATCAAGTAATTTGTTGGGTTGATATAACGAAATGGGTGTAGCTTAGATGAATATTCAGCAAGAGAAGGGTTAAATTAAATAATGTGGCTGCTGCCTGGAGTAGAGGTGGCTGCTCAGAACAGATGTTAAATATATAGGGAAATGCTTTGTGAGGAATTCTTGTGGCTACTGAGGAAAGGTGGCTGCAAAACAGAGGCACCTGTAACTGGAGATTTTACTGTCAATGTGAAATGTTTGCTAAACTGAATTCAAATGAAATGCCAGGTGCCAACCTCTAGACTTTAAATACAGTAACCAAGCAAGACTCAAACTGCTATCTTTCAAAACTGTAAGAAGACCTTTGGACACACAAGGAGTCCTTTGCTAAAGTGGGATGGATAGCAAAATTTGTAAATTAATCAAGGGCATATAATGCTTCCAAGAATAATCAGGTCACAGTTCTCTGGCCTTTCTACACATATATAGCCTTTAAGGGGCTCTTACACTGTCACAATTTTGGCCACGACTCACCATGATTTTTTAAATCGTGGTAAATCATGAACAACATCGTAGAGAAGTCGGCAGAGATCTTGAGGAATTGTGGTTGATCGTGACAGTTCGGGAGTGGCCACGACTGTTTTGGACATGTTCAAAACATTTGTGACAAGACGGGATCATTTTTCAAATCGTAGCTCAGTCGTGAGCCGTAGTCGTGGTAATCATGGCCAATCGTGAATAATCGTGACTGAATTCTACCACGATTAAGCTACGACAAGACAAGATCATCTACGACGCCTCTAGGATTCCATTGCGACTGCCTTACGATCAACTACGATATCACGACGACTGCTCACGACAATGCAAGATTCACCAGGAATGCACTATGATAAATGACGACGCTAGCACGATTTATCCCGACGAACACGTTTATATACCAAGATCGTTATAAATCCTCACGAATCGGGAGAAGTCTTGGTTAATCGTGAGTAAATGGTATCGAATCCTCCATGATCTTTAATCATCGTGCCAATTCGGCTTTGGTCGTAGAGCAGTCTTGCAGCGATCCTGAGAAATCGTGTATGATCGTCTGATATCTTGAAGCAATCGTGTTGCAGTCATAGAAGAATCCTAGAGGATCGTAAGACATCGTGGTCGATCGTGGAGGATCGTTGTAAATCGACTCCATTATCGTACAGCAATCCTGATTGTTCGTAGAAGTGTATTAGCAATGTCGTGAGTATTCGTAGGGTAGTGAAATCGGACCGTGTATGCCTCGATTTGCCACGATTTTCATGGTCCCCATTGGTTGTGGACAGTCGTGGACAATCGTGGTCAATGTCGTGACAGTGTAAGAGCCGCATTATCTTACTATAGTGGTTGGAGCTTTGCTCGAGATGCAAAGGTCTGCGATGGAAGGTCAGGTGTTTTTTTTTCTGGTTCTCCAGTTTTCATCCACCTCTGATTAACAATGGGCTAGAAATAAGTGAAATTATCTTGAAAGGGCCAGTAGAATCTTAACCCATAATATGCCAAAAACGGCAATTGGCGTCTGCTTTGCTGTCTGTCAGTTACCTAATAAGTAATTTTTTACAAACAGTGTGGACCCAGATCCGACTGCTCCTGTATCTGCAGTCTGATCTGGGCACACACTGTTTGCCTCTATGCAAAAATATTGTTAAAAAGTTTGCCAAAAAATTCAGCAGACTACATAATCTGACAACATTTTCAGATGTAATTTTTCTCTGTGTCTAGAGAGTTACACCTGTGTACACAAAAGCGTTCAAACTCCAATGAAATAACTTTCAATGAATCTCTTTGCATCTTTGCAAGCAAATGTCATTCATCAAAGAATTCTAAAACAAGACCAAACAATTGACTGGTCTCATTTTGGCAAACACTTTCTGATTGACATTTGAGATGTATTTTGACTGGACAGTGCAGGAATCATCAATGAAATGTACACCACCTTGTGTTTTGAATTTATTTTTGTCGTAGGTAGAATGATGTTTCAAGTCAAAATGAAATGAAGCTCATCAAAGTTTGAATGCTTTTGTGTCCACAGGTGTAACAAGTTGAAAACAATAACAGGGGAACAACCTATGTCAGTGCAGTGACGTCATAACCATTCGTAGGTTTGCCGGCGTTTACTACAAAGGTATTTGTCACAACAAGTAGGCTGAGTCGGTGCATTAGGACATAAAAGAATCAAACATACTGAAATCTGTCTCAGAAATGTGCCCTTTTCTTTAAATAATTCAACACAAGCTGATTTGGCAATGATGTCGGAACTACCATTGTTTACAGCGCAGAATCAAATCTTGTGGGGAAGCTATCGAAGCCTTTTCAATGTTTCTAGGTGGAATTAGCTTACTGGTGGGATGCAAATATTGTTTGTTACCAGCTGAAGTAAGTTTTCTGAAGACTCGTTATGTACATATCTAGTTTGAAGCATTTTATTTTCCCTATTTACACCAATATGGCCGCTTCTGAAATGGGTACGACATCTCTGCTATGATGTAGATTGTCACCCCTGAATAACAACCTAGGAAACTGTACTCAGGCATAATCGAACACCCTTAAAGATATCAATCACAACAACTGTCGTCTGCTTTGTCCTCTGCTGCTTACTTTGGAAATCATTGTTGCGAACTATGTGGAAACAGATCAAACTGCTCTGACAGCTCTGATCAGGGTCCACACTGTTTGCCTGTATGCAAAAACACGTTTGAAAAGTTAAAAGTGCAAGATGAAGCAGACGACTATTCACCATATTTGCATTTATTTGCTGGCTCCCAGCTTGCACATTGTCAATATTGGAAAAACAGGTACACAGACCCCCCTGACCTTTCAAGGTCAGGGGGGTCTGGATACCTGTTTTTGCAACATTGATAAACTTCAGACCAGGAACAAGCAGATAATGCAAATAAGGTGAATAAACAGATGACATTTTTAGGTGTAGTTTTTCCTGGTTTTAATAGTCTGATAAGAGTTATCTGACCCTTATGCACTTTCAAACCTATAAAACACCATAAAAAGCCAAAAAATCCAGACACCTTGAGGACTTGCTGAAGTTCTCCTAAAATTTTAACAAACTTGTTAAATGATCCAGCAAGGAGTCCAAAAGGTGCAGATGGAATTGCAAACAGTGTAGCTCCTGATCAGACTGCTCCTTTCTGATCTGGGCCTGCCGCTGTCTATCATTTAACCCATTACATACTTGACAGAAATTAGGAGACTTGGGGACAGCCCACTAGGTCCTAAATACAGCATACAAAAGGGTATTTTTAAACCCCATTTAAAATTCAAAAGCAGGCCTATTGTAAGGGAGGCAACGCAATCTAACACCCATCAAATTATTGGACATATTGGTTTCCCTTTGATTTCTCACCCAAAGGATTTTTTTTTTAATGATTCATTCATGAATCTTTGCAATTAATATTAATTGGCATTCAATTTACACTAATAAATTTAAAATGAGTTTATAGTGGAAATGCTGATTACCATTATGATCCTAAGTATTGGGACAGATATGCTTATAAGCACACAATCAGACTTACATCAGACTGCTCCTGAAGGAGAATTTGTTTGTTTGATTTGAAGTTTAACGTCCCTGTCAACACTGTAAAGGTCATTTTGGAGACGTTGCTTCCAATTTTGTTGGACTTTTACCCGACATTGAGATGAAATGACATCTCAAGCCCTGTAGCCCAATGAAACCAATAGGGTTTATAAGCATGGACAGTCCAACACTCGCACCGCTTTGCCTGGCCAGGCTCAGATCCTCTAAGCGGTTTACCAGTACTCATGTGCGGGTCGGTTTCAGCTCTGCGTGGAAGCATCATGTGGCCCATCTATTTCTTCAAGCCCCAATGGGCAGGGGCTGACCTGAAGGAGAAATATGATCAGGGTCTACATATACTGTTTGCCATTCTGCCTGCACCTTTCGGATGTCTGCCTGGATCATGAAACAAATTACCGTATTCGCCCTAATTACCGCACCGTGCACTTAGTTTTTTCAAAATCGTGTCATAAAATCATGGTGAAAAATCGACCTAATTAGCGCACACTTGATACGAAAACAACAGCTTCCAAGATGATGCATACTGATATTTAATGGGACGGAAAAAGATACTTAAGCATTGCCTTCACTGTTGGAAGAAATATTGTTAAATTTTTATAGATCTACTATGAGAGCTTCAAGGGGAGATTACTGTAAAGTGTGCGCTTATGCATTTCCTTTTCAAAAATAGCTTTGGTGTGCGCTTATAGGAGCATGTGCGGTAATTAGGGCGAATACGGTAAATTTTTTTGAGAATTACAGCAAGTCCTCAAGGTGTCCGAATTAATTTGTTAACTCGTATCTTGCTGTTCACAACAACCCCTATCTTTGGAAACAGTGTAGATCCAGATCAGATGGCTTCTGAAGAAGCCATCTGATCAGGATCTACACTGTTTGACACTCAGTTTATTAATTTGCAGGATTAAATTACATCGAGTAATCTGATTGGTTCAAAGTCAGAGATGGGTGTGGCTAAAATGAATATTCAGCAAGAGAAGGGTTAAGACTTTTACAGTACACATGTCATTTGTAATAAAGATTATTCAACTTTCCTTACATACTCCTTTTAACCCATTTTGTACCGGAAACCCCAAAACGCGTACCCTGGCAAACACTGTGCAGGCCCAGATCAGACGCCGCAGAATGCAGCATCTGATCAAGACCTCCACTGTTTGCTAAAAGTTCAGCCATTTTCCAAATAAATTTTAAAGATAACACAACCTGACACCAATGGACTCCTGCGTTATATACCGGTAAGAAGGTACAAACAGGGTGAAAGGAAATCTCCACCTCAAAGGAGCAATTTCTTTCCTTCATCCCATTTGTACTGAAGTGTGTACAGCTGAGGTTTATTTTGAAATTTAGCAGTGAGTGTTTCAGTTTTACGTCAAACCAACAGCTAAGGTCATACGGAGACAGGACCTCGGTTTAAAGACTCATCCGAAAGTCTGGAGAAGCCTGGGATCGATCCTGCGATCCCTGGTTTACAAGGCGAGTAGCATAACCACTACACCACGAAGGCTTCTAAATTTAGCAGTGGTTTTCAAATTATTTATTATATCTTTAGAAAGTTTATTTTGAAAATGGCTGAACTTTCTGCAAACCCTGAAGGCCCTGATTAGATGCCGAGTTCTGGACCTCCACTGTTTGCCAATGACTTGTTTTGAGGTTTCTGGTATAGAATGTTTTTCCTTTTTTGTTTTGTTTTTGTTTCTTTGTTTGGCCCAGTCAATACTGAGCAGGTCAGTTTAGCTAGTAACACGTTTCCTGGGTACTATTTTATGCATCAGCAGTTAACTATTAACCCTTGTCCTGCTGAATATTTAAATATGTCACACCCACTATTGATTATCAGCCAATCAGATTACTTGATGCAAATTACTGCAACAATTTTTTTTTTTTTTTTTTTGGTTTGGGTTTTACGGCCCTTTCAAGATTATTTCACTTGTATCGAGCCGATCGTTAATCATAGGTGGGCAAAAACCGGAGTACCCAGAGAAAAACCACCTGGCCTTCCGTTGCAGAACTTGGCGTCTCACACGTGACCCGAGCGAGGCTCGAACCCACGGCGGTGAGAGACCTAATGACTAAGAGTCAGCGCTCTTATCCATTAGGCCACGGAGGCCCGTTGCAACAAATTCATAAACTGGATGGCAAACAATGAAGATCCTGATCAGATGGCTTCTTCAGAAGCCATCTGATCTGGATCTACATTGTTTCAAAGATAAGGCATATCCGGGCTCAGCAGGACAAGGGTTAACCAGTTATACACTGCACAATTATTCCCTAGAAAATGACAACAGCCCTTCTTGAATCAGCAGAAGGGAATGACCGTAGAAAACATTTCATCAATCTACATGAAAGACTATTGTACGAAAGCAATCCCCACCCCCAAGCCCCTCCACCCCCTCTCAGGCATCTATTTTTAAATTTAGTGGTGTCAGATTTAGCTATTTACAGAAATTTATTTAGAAAATGGCTGAATATTTTGCAACCAGTGAAAGCTCTGATCAGAGCCACGTTCTTCAACTGCACTAAAAATTGCCCATGTCCTATTTTGGAGTTTTCTGTCTAAAGTGGGTCAACTAATCTCAAACAGAACTTATCTGTCTTCATTCCATAATATAATTATTGTGACAAAGAAAATTTAGACATTCCTAGATGTGTGTATCTAATTTACCAAGAATTCAATTTAGTCTTTTAGTCTTATTTTTCGAGAATTAGACTAAACAAATAGATGACTGCAGCCTACGCTGCTAGATATATGGTTTTCTTATGCACCATATTTATTGTAAATATTCAGGCACCAAAAACTCATAACAAGAGCTCCGCAAGCGGGGCATTATACGCCCGTGGCAAATTCAGATTTGGTGGACTGAAACCGGAAAACAGTATTCACTGCTCCATCATGGTGTAACTATTTTTCAAGTTTCAGCCTTAATAAATGGAAAATGATTACATGACCAAATCTGCCATACCTTTAAGCACATCTCCACCTCAGTCTTACTATCTACAAAGTTTCAGGTTAATCAGATGAAAACTGTAGGAGGAGTTATACGGAAATGTTAATGTTTACCTAAATTTTCAAAGGCGCATAAGTCTATAAATATTTGGTGTACGGTTAAACTTGAAACTTTACACATATCTCCACATCATAGTCTTGTTATCTACAAAGTTTCAGGTTGATCAGATGAAAACTATTGGAGGAGTTATCCGGAAATGAAAATGTATACCCAAATTTTCAAAGGGGCATAACTCCATAAATATTTGGTGTATGATTAACCTTGAAACTTTACGCACATCTCCACCTTGCAGTCTTACTATTTACAAAGTTTCAGGTTAATAGGATGAAAACTGTAGGAGGAGTTGTACGGAAATGAAAATGTTTACCCAAATTTTCAAAGGAGCATAAGTCTATAAATATTTGGTGTACGGTTAACCTTAAAACTTTACACATATCTCCACATCATAGTTTCTGGTTGGTCAGATGAAAACTGTAGGAGAAGTTATCCGGAAATAAAAATGTTTACCGTAATTTTCAAAGGGGCATAACTCTATTAATATTTGGTGTATGGTTAACCTTGAAAGTTTAAGCACATGTCCACCTCATGGTCATACTATCTACAAAGTTTCAGGTTAATCGGATGGGAACTGTAGGAGTTATCCGGACACGAAAATGTTTACTGCAATTTTCAAAGGGGCATAACTCTATTAATATTTGGTGTATGGTTAACCTTGAAACTTTACACACGTGTCCACCTCATAGTCTTACTATCTACAAAGTTTCAGGTTAATCGCATGAAAACTGTAACAAGAGTTATACGGAAACAAAAAAGTTTACAGATGGATGCCGACCCAATAACATAATACGACCGTTTTTTCAAAACGGGCGCATAAAAAAGGGCATAACTCCATTAAATAGTTTTGGAATTTCGTCAATAGCTAATCAGGTATGCCAAATATCATGAGCCTAGCTCAAGCGGTTCTCCAGATATTTTGTTCACAAGGTTTCCCTACAGCCACAATGCATAAGTCCAAAAAGGGGCATTACTCCATTAAATATTTTTGGAATTTCGTCAATAGTTAATCAGGTCATTTACACATTAAACCCAAACTGTATGCCAAATATCATGAGCCTAGCTCAAGGGGTTCTCCAGATATTTTGTTCACAAGGTTTCCCTATAGCCACAATGCATAAGTCCAAAAAGGGGCATAACTCTATTAATATTTGGAGTATGGTTAACCTTGAAACCTTACGCACATGTCCAACTCATAGTCTTACTATCTACAAAGTTTCAGGTTAATCGGACGGAAACTGTAGGAGGAGTTATCCGGAAATGAAAATGTTTACCGCAATTTTCAAAGGGGCATAACTCTATTAATATTTGGTGTATGGTTAACCTTGAAACTTATGCCAAATATCATGAGCCTAGCTCAAGGGGTTCTCCAGATATTTCGTTCACAAGGTTTCCCTATAGCCACAATGCATAAGTCCAAAAAGGGGCATAACTCTATCAATATTTGGAGTATGGTTAACCTTGAAACCTTACGCACATACCCACCTCATAGTCTTACAATCTACAAAGTTTCAGGTTAATCGGATGAAAACTGTAGGAGGAGTTATCCAGAAACGAAAAGTTTACGGACTGACGGACGCCGACCCCATAACATAATACGACCGTTTTTTTTTCAAAACGGGCGTATAAAAATGGCAGCCTGGCATCTTGGACTTTAGCAAATCTGAATCCTCAGATCAGCATGATGCCTCCCATCAAGTTTCAGCCCAAAACGACCTTTGTCATTTGAAGGATGGCCACCATCAGCTTAACCCTTTACCACTCAGATACGTGTTTTTACGTGTCTGCACCCCCCACCCCCCCATTTTAAGCCCCAGAAGCACCTAAAATCTGCATTTCTACCCCTGGATAGTTATGTTTGCTTTAGGATTTGTTGGGCAAAAAAAGTGACCTGTTTTTTTGCGCGCCTCCCCACTAAAAATATTCTGGGGGGGATTGAAGGGGGGCAAGGCCCCCTCACATCCCGAAAAATTTTGGGTGTATGTCCCAAGTGGCCGCTAAAATTTGAATCTGAGGGTGTCTGGGGTCAAAAATGCCTGAAAATTGATGTTGATAAAACATGCTGCAAACAGTGAAAATGGCCAGTGTCAAACACCTTAATTGTTGCCTTTACAGCTGTGTGAAGATTAAAATGTGGTCAAAAATTCATGTGAAAACACACTTTTTGCCAACTTTGAGAAGCCCCCTCTTTACCATGACAACAATGATCAAGTCATGAAAGGTTGCATTTGAAAGGCTACTGCCCAAAGAACATTGATACCGAGTTTGGTGTAAAACAGACCATCCATTATGAAACAATGGCTAGTTGAAGTTGCTGTCAGGTGCAACACTGTGAAAATCAGCGAAATTCACAAAATCCCTGAGTGGTAAAGGGTTAATAGGACTTTCAGTTTGGGAGGAGACGTCGAAAATGTGAAAAAATAATGACGGCCGGACATACAAACGGATGGATGGATCAATGGATGGATGGATGAATGACAGACAACTGACAACTGGCCACGGCATGAGCTATTTAACCTTTACCCTGCTGTAGGTGACAAGCCCTATCTTTGCAAACAGTGTAGATCCAGATCAGATGGCTTCTGAAGAAGCCATCTGATCAGGATCTACACAGTTTGACATTCAGTTTATGAATATGTAGAAATAAGCTGCATCAAGTAATCTGATTGGTTCAAAGTCAGAAATGAGTGTGGCTTAATTGAATATTCAGCAGGTTAAAGGTTAAATAAGGAGTGGCATACAGGTGATAAAGTACATTTCCTGTAAATTAGTTAATTTCTCTAACAAACAAATGTTGTGGACATTTGATAGACGATACATGTACTAACAAATATCTATAAAAATTGTTCCTTGTCTCCAAAAATCTGTCTCATCTTGAACTAAAGATTTGTTCCATCAAAAATGCCATTATAACAAATTTTGTTGTTATCCCTTCACTTGCTGAATATTCAGATTAGCCACACCCATTTCTGTCTATCAACCAATCAAATTACATGATGTAATTTAATGCTACAAATTCATAAACTGAATACCAAACAGTGTAGATCCTGATCAGATGGCTTCTTCAGTCCAAAGATAGGGGTTGTCGTGAACAGCAAGATAAGGGTTAAGAGGGTTGACTGATTTATTTTGATATACTAAGGGCTGTAACTCTTACCTTGTGCAGAGATGTAGCTGTAAGCAGTTAATTCCCATGACCAGTTTTGAGTTGGTCATTTGTCTTGCAAATACATTTAACTGATCCATTGATGCACACTGCAAGTTTCAGTAGGATTTCAGAACTTCACAGTCTGATGTAGTGAGTGAGTGAGTTTTAGTTTTACGTCCCACCAACAGCTAAGGTCATACGGAGACGGGACCTCGGTTTAAAGACTCATCCGAAAGTCTGGAGAAGCCCGGGATCGATCCTGCGATCCCTGGTTTACAAGGCGAGTAGCGTAACCACTGCACCACGGAGGCTTCTGACACAGTCTGATGTAAGTCAAATGTTGGTAAATACATAATCTTGTTATGGAATCTTCACGGAAACACTTATTAACCCTTGTCCTGCTGAGCCTTGATATGCCTTATCTTTCAAACAATGAAGATCCAGATCAGATGGCTTCTTCAGGATCTTCATTGTTTGCCATCCAGTATACGAATTTGCTGCAATAATTTGCATCAAGTAATCTGATTTGCTGATAATCAGTAGTGGGTGTGGCATATTTAAATATTCAGCAGGACAAGGGTTAAAGAAATTCTCTTTCTTCTTCCTTACCGGTACAAAGTTTTACATTGACTGATTGTTAAACTGTTTTTTTTTTGTTTTTTTTTTGTATTTCCACTTCTTTAATAATTTACACAATGTTTGGCCATTTCTTACACTGTTTATCTGTTTAATCCTTTTTGTACCAAATGGAATCTTCCACCTTATATAGAGCAGAGTCTATTCCAAAGTGTAGGGGTGTCAGGTTGTACATGTGTTTTCATCAAAAACTTATGAAATTGGCGGAAAATTTTGCAAACAGTGTAGGCCTTGATCAGACGCTGCGTTCTGCGGCGTCTGATCCAGGCCTGCACTGTTTGCCAACAACCTGTTTACGGGTTTCCGGTACTAAATGGGTTAATGCTTCAAAAATTGATCACATGTATTTTTATTGTGTTACACAATGGCTGGCTATTTGTTACCCCATTTGTGGGCTGATTATGTTTCAAATGACCAAAATTTACTGACTACAGAAGCTTCCCGCCTGCTACTGACCACATGACTCTACAATGTATATTGCTAACCATGTATAAAATACAGAAAAGGCTTATGTCGGGTAAAAGTTCCACAAAATTGGAAGCAACGTCTCCAAAATGACCTTTACAGTGTTGACGGGGACGTTAAACCTCAAATCAATCAATCAAAAACAGAAAAGGCTTCAGAACGCTGTGTAAAAAGTAAAATCTGGACTGGGCTCTTGTACTGAGACACTGGCACACAGTGAAAACCTAGATCAGATGCCCCAGATCAGGGTCTGCACTGTTTGCTTACAAGAGTTAAACAAAAAAGTCTAAGTCTTAGTTTAGGCCCTTTTTCCCCAATCAACACCAGTGCTGTCAGTGGTTTTAACCCTTGTCCTACTGAATATTCATATACGCCACACCCACTACCGATTATCAACCAATCAGATTACCTGTAGCAAATTATTACAACAAATTCACAATCTGAATGAAAAGGCATATCCGGGATAAGCAGAACAAGGGTTAATTTTCTTTGATTTCTTTATTTGTTATAGTTTGTTAATTTGTTACACTATTTTTCTGTAGTTTCCCCAGTCTCCTCAACCAGTTACAGCAATTATCTTCAACCCAGTTGTTCAAGGCTAATCAAGTTGTTTGTAAACCTCTGGGTCCAACTGTTCAATGCTAACCAAACTGTTTGCAAACATCTGGGCCCAGTTGTTCAAGGCTAATCAAGTTGTTTTGAAACTTCTGGGCCTAGTTGTTCAAGGCAAACCAAGTTGTTTCCAAACTTCTGGGCCCAGTTGTTCAAGCCTAATTAAGTTGGTTTGCAAACTTCTGGGTCCAGTTGTTCAAGGATATCAAGTTGTTGTTTTTTTTTTTTTTTTCAAACTTCTGGGCCCAGTTGTTCAAAGCTAACTAAGTTGTTTAAAAACTTCTGGGCCCAGTTGGTGAAGGCTAACCAGAGTGTATACAAACTTCTGGGTCCAGTTGTTCAAGGCTAATCAAGTTGTTTCAAAACTTCTGGGCCCAGTTGTTCAAGCCTAATCAAGGATATCAAGTTTGTTTGTTTTTTTGCTTTTTTTTTTTGCAAACTTCTGGGCCCAGTTGTTCAAGGCTAACCAAGTTGTTTCCAAATGTCTGGACCCAGTTGTTCAAGGCTAATCTAGTTGTTTCCAAACTTCTGGGCCCAGTTGTTCAAGGCTAATCAAGTTGTTTCCAAACTTCTGGGCCCAGTTGTGGTCAGTGGTTTTAATTTTCTTTGATTTATTTATTTGTTATAGTCTGTTAATTTGTTACACTATTTTTCTGTAGTTTCCCCAGTCTCCTCAACCAGTTACAGCAATTATCTTCAACCCAGTTGTTCAAGGCTAATCAAGTTGTTTGTAAACCTCTGGGTCCAACTGTTCAAGGCTAACCAAACTGTTTGCAAACATCTGGGCCCAGTTGTTCAAGGCTAATCAAGTTGTTTTGAAACTTCTGGGCCTAGTTGATCAAGGCAAACCAAGTTGTTTCCAAATTTCTGGGCCCAGTTGTTCAAGGCTAATTAAGTTTGTTGGCAAACTTCTGGGTCCAGTTGTTCAAGGATATCAAGATCCAGTTGTTCAAGGATATCAAGTTGTTTTTTGTTGTTGTTGTTTTTTTTTCAAACTTCTGGGCCCAGTTGTTCAAGGCTAACTAAGTTGTTTAAAAAACTTCTGGGCCCAGTTGGTGAAGGCTAACCAGAGTTTATACAAACTTCTGGGTCCAGTTGTTTAAGGCTAATCAAAGTGTTTGCAAACATCTGGGTCCAATTGTTCAAGGTTAACCAAGTTGTTTGCAAACTTCTGGGTCCAGTTGTTCAAGGCTAATCAAGTTGTTTCAAAACTTCTGGGCCCAGTTGTTCCAAGCCTAATCAAGGATATCAAGTTTGTTTGTTTTTTTTTTTTGCTTTTTTGCAAACTTCTGGGCCCAGTTGTTCAAGGCTAACCAAGTTGTTTAAAATTTTCTGGGCCCAATTGGTGAAGGCTAGCCAAAGTGTTTACAAACTTCTGGGTCCAGTTGTTTAAGGCTAATCAAGTTGTTTGTAAAAATCTGGGTCCAACTGTTCAAAGCCAACCAAGTGTTTCAAAAAATTCTGGGCCCAGTTGTTCAAGGCTAATCATTAAGCTGTTCTCAAACTTCTGGGCCCAGTTGTTCAAGGCTAACCAAGTTGTTTCCAAACATCTGGACCCAGTTGTTCAAGGCTAATCAAATTGTTTCCAAACTTCTGGGCCCAGTTGTTCAAGGCTAATCAAGTTGTTTCCAAACTTCTGGGCCCAGTTGTTTAAGGCTAACCAAGTTGTTTGGAATTTTCTGGGCCCAGTTAGTGAAGGCTAACCAAGTTGAATACAAATTTCTGGGACCAGTTGTTCAAGGGTAATCAAGTTGTTCGTAAACATTCAGGTCCAACTGTTCAAGGCTAATCAAGTTGTTTGCAACATTCTGGGTCCAGTTTTTTCAAAACAAACATGATTAAGACCACCTAAAATCAACACTAAATCTGCTTTGAAAAGCTTGTCGAAAGGGTTTCCTTTATTCTTTCACCTTGTGACCACCTTTTGGACTTTCAAAAGTGGTCTTAAAGACCATTTTGAACAGTCCCAAAGGTGGTCTTAATATAGGAATTTCACTGTATATGTGATACGTTTTTATGTTTAAATGGAAGTTTTACATCCCTGTCAACAATATTTAGGTCATTTTGGAGACGTTACTTCCAAGTTTGTGGGTACCGACATAGAGGTGAAATGACATCTCAAGCCCTGCGCCAAGAACAAACCTAAAATGTTTATACTGTAGGGACGGTCCGACTCAGACCACTTTGCCTGGGCAGGCTTAGACCTTCAAAGCCATTTATTAGTACTCCTGTGTGGTCGGCAAGCTTGTAGCAGAAATAATTCAATTCTCTGTTTTCATTCTCTCATATCAAATTATTACATACCAGTCCAAAAATCATTCATAAAGAAAATCAAACAAAGAAATCTACTCGAATGACTGAGATGACATAAATGACCCTGTTGATGTGGCATATTATATTTCTATCATATCATATCAGTTTTGCACTTTTCACTGGTTTCAAATGAACTTCAGGCAAACATCTATAACTCAAACACCTTTGGGCAATTATCTTTAGTTTGAGAAAGGGAAGGTTTACCTCTTATCAATGCCTCTCTGTGGAAACAGCGTAGATCCAGATCAGATGGCTTCTGAAGAAGCCATCTGATCAGGATCTACACTGTTTGACATTAAGTTTATGGCTTTGTAAGAATAAATTTCAACAAGTAATCTGATTGGCTCAAAGTCAGAAATGGGTGTGGCTAAACTGAATATTCAGCAGAATAAGTGTTAAATTACTGAGGGTTATTAATCATAGGTTTTGTTTGTTTGATTTCAGATTTAACATCCCCTTCAACACTGTATAGGTAATTTTGAAGACGTTGCTTCCAATTTTGTGGCACTTTTACCCGACATTGAGATGAAAAGACATATCAAGTCCTCCCGACATTGAGTTGAAAAGACGAGTTACCCGACACTGGGATGAAAAGACGTCAGGTCCTCCAGCACCGCCCAATGAAACCAATCTCTGACTCGCACCACTTTTTCTGCTTAGACTTAAAACCTCTAAGTGGTTAATCCGTACTCATGTGCGGTCTGCTTCAGCTCCGCGTGGAAACATTGGATCATGCAGCCCAATCTATTTCTTTAAGCCCCAATAGGGGTTATAGGAGTTAATCATAGCCCTAGGCCACAAAGCATAATGAGGATGACTGATTAAGGATATATTTACAACTTTCTAGGGAAAAAAGTTATATTGTGTGTTCGTTTGTTTGATTGGAGGTTTAACGTCCCCGTCAATACTGAATAGGTCATTTTGGAGATGTTGCTTCTAATTTTGTGGGACTTTTACCCGACATTGAGAAGAAACGAGATCTCAAGCCCCGTCGCCCAATGAAAAGGAACAGGGTTTATAAGCATCGATGGTCCGACTCGCACCGCTTAATTTGCCTGGGAAGTATTTTCTGTGTATTCATTAGAATCACCTCAATGAGGTGATTCTAATGAGTACACACAACATAACTTTTCGAGATTTAATCAAACAAAACTCCATACATTACCGTAATGGTCCTAAGGATTGGGACAGACAGGCCTAAGCAAACAGTGCAGACCCAGATCAGACTGCTTTTTCAGCAAAAATACCTTTGTATTAGGCATTTTACTTGCTAGGAACGTATTTTATGGCAAACAATACCAGCATTTTTCTGTTTCTCAGTAGGACCAATTATTACAACATATGGTTTGGAAAAAAGTAAACAAAAACATATTGATCAAAAATGTTTGGGTATGTTATTACCACCATACCATAATGATCCTATTTCAGCACTGGAATACTGTGTTTTTTGCCGGACCCCGCCCATCGCGGCATGAAGAAATAGATGGGCGGTATGATGCTTCAATGCAGAGCTAAAACGGAAAGCACACAAGTACTGGTAAACCACTTAGAGGATCTAAGCCTGCCAAGGCAAAGCGGTGTGAGTCGGACCATCCATGGCCCTATTGGTTTCATTGGGTGACAGGGCTTGAGATGTCATTTCATCTCAATGTCGGGTAAAAGTCCCACAAAATTGGTAGCAACCCAGGCTAAATAGCAACCATGGTTTACCATGATCGTCATGGTTTTTGATGGTCAACCATGTTTTACCATGCTCAGCCGTCAAATACTATAAAAAAAATCATATCTGTATCACATTTTTCCTTGGTCAACCATGGTCACCATGGTTGTCAGCATGGTCACCCATGGTCATTGGTGGTTTGAAAGAGGGTAAAAATTGCTACTATGGTTGACCATGGTTTATGAGGGTCTCTACCAGGGTCAACATTGTTTGAAGTTTCAGTAGTTTCCCTTGAAATTTATAATTTATATTTGTTATTCTTTTGAAATTTACATTTATTTATCTCGTATATTATGTAGAAATTATATTTGAATTAATTACTTATTATTTATAAAGAATGCTTGCAATAAATGCCATCTAGCTTGCCACCTTTACAGAACTTTTGTACCAACACTATGATAACCATTAAAGATTCATCATTGAGCTATCTGGAAAAAATGCTTCCAAAAATAAAATACATATAGCAGGTATTTTTCTTTAAAACAATACAAATGAATGCATTTTATGCAAAAATGCGAACAATTATGATGACAGGTAAACGAGTTTGAGAGGGATTCCCTAACTAGGTTTCGAACACTATTTAGATCTATTTTTAGTTCGTGACAAAAATAGAATCCCCATATATGACGTTATGCGACGTCCTTTTTTGCCTTGTTTGCTTAGGCCATGCCTGAATCGGAAAAAAATATGAAGATGAATACCATGCCATAAACTAGAATTTGTTTTTCTACAAAAACACAGATGTCTCCCCCGTTTTTGACTGCTAAGTATAACCTTGACATTGGAGGTATTGAGCTGGGTCTTGTGTGCAACACATCATATAATGAAGATGAACATTTCTGCATAGTAACTTTAAAAATGTTCATAAAAAAATAAAAAAGTTATTGGCCGTAAACAAAAAAAGCACTTTTTTACCTTTGACCTCTAAGTATGGCCTTGACCTTTGCGGTACAAACACATTGTCTCATGATGGTTAACATTTCTGCCAAGTAATTTCATAATCCATCAAAGATTAAGGAAGTTATTGACTGTCCTTTTTTTTACCTTTGAGGTATGACCTTGACATTGGAGGTATGGACCTAGGTCTTGCACATGACTCATGGTCCAACTTTCAAGCCTCTAGCTCCAATAGTTTTTGAGATATCTTGCTGACAAGATTTTATTAAAAAAAAATTCAAAGGGCAATAACTCTTGAAAGGGGCATAATCCGGATGAGAAAAAAAATACGCGTCAGCTTATTTTCCATTAGGAATGCATATATGAAATTTCAAAACCATAGCATACACAGTTCTAAAGTTCTGCTATGCATCACTTTTAGCATTCATTACAATGGGCACAAATTACCAAAATGACAAAGGGCCATAACTCGCAAAGTATTTTTCGGAATTTTGTCAAAAGTTAATCAGTTCATATACTCATCAACACCAATATACTCAACAACTTTCAAGGGTCTAGCTCCAATAGTGTTTGAGATATTTTGCTGACAAGATTTTATTAAAAACAATTCAAAGGGCAATAACTCTTGAAAGGGGCATAATCCGGACGAGAAAAAAAATACGCGTCAGCTAATTTTTCATGAGGAATCCATATATGAAATTTCAAAACCCTAGCATACACGGTTCTAAAGTTATGCTATGCATCACTTTTAGCATACATTACAATGGGCACAAATTACCAAAATGACAAAGGGCCATTACTCACAAAGTATTTTTCGGAATTTAGTCAAAAGTTAATCAGTTCATCTACTCATCGCCACCAATATATTCACCAACTTTCAAGGCTCTAGCTCCAATAGTTTTTGAGATATCTTGCTGACAAGATTTTATTAAAAAAAATTTCAAAGGGCAATAACTCTTGAAAGGGGCATAATCCGGACGAGAAAAAAAATACGCGTCAGCTTATTTTCCATCAGAAATGCATATATGAAATTTCAAAACTATAGCATACACGGTTCTAAAGTTATGCTATGCATCACTTTTAGCATACATTACAATGGGCACAAATTACCAAAATGACAAAGGGCCATAACTATAATAATAATAATAATAATAATCGACCTTATTTATAGAGGGTAACACATTTAGTACTAGTACTAATCTTCCGTGTGGAACTCACTAAGTATTTTTCGGAATTTTGTCATAAGTTAATCAATTCATCTACTCATCACCAACAATCTATTCACCAACTTTGGAGGCTCTAGCTCCAATAGTTTTTGAGATATCTTGCTGACAAGATTTTATTAAAAAAATTTCAAAGGGCAATAACTCTTGAAAGGGGCATATTCCGGACGAGAAAAAAAATACGCGTCAGCTAATTTTCCATGAGGAATCCATATAAGAAATTTCAAAACCCTAGCATACACGGTTCTAAAGTTATGCTATGCATCACTTTTAGCATACATTACAATGGGCACAAATTACCAAAATGACAAAGGGCCATAACTCACAAAGTATTTATTGGAATTTTGTCAAAAGTTAATCAGTTCATCTACTCATCACCATCAATATATTCACCAACTTTGGAGGCTCTAGCTCCAATAGTTTTTGAGATATCTTGCTGACAAGATTTTATTAAAAAAAAAATTCAAAGGGCAATAACTCTTGAAGGGGGCATAATCCGGACGAGAAAAAAAATATGCGTAAGCTAATTTTCCATGAGGAATCCATATATGAAATTTCAAAACCCTAGCATACACGGTTCTTTAGTTATGCTATGCATCAAAAGCGTAACTGACGGACGAACAGACGAACGAACCAGAACCAATATGCCCCTCCAACTTTTTCAAAGTTGGGGGCATAATAAGAAAGTTATTGACAGAACACAAAAAAGGCCCTTTTTTTACCTTTAACCTCAATGTATGACCTTGACCTTTCAGGTATTAAACTGGGTCATGCGTGCAACACATCATCTCATGGTGGTTAACATTTCTGCCTAGCAATTTCAAAATCCATCTAAAAATAAGAAAGTTATTGACCAAACACGAAAAAAGGCCCCTTTTTTACCTTTGACCTCTATGTATGACCTTGACATTTTAGGTACCAAACTGAATCATGCATGCAACACATCGTCCCATGATAGTTAACATGTTTGCCAAGTAACTTCAAATTCTATTTAAAAATAGGCAAGTTATTGACAAAACCCGAAAAAAGGCCCCTTTTTTTACCTTTGACCTCTAAGTATGACCTTGACCTTTGAGGTACCAACCTGGGTCTTGCGCGCAACACATCGCCTTATATTGGTTCACATTTCTGCCATGTGATTTCAAAATCCATCTCAAAATAAGAAAGTTATTGACCAAATACGAAAAAAAGGCCCACTTTTTGACCTTTGACCTCTAAGTATGACCTTGACCTTTGAGGTACCGACCTGCCTCATGTGCACCACACATCGTCTCATGATTGTTAATAATTATGCCAAGTAATTTTAATATCCATCTCAAAATTAGAAAGTTATTGACCAAATACTAAAAAAAGGCCCCTTTTTTGACCTTTGACCTCTAAGTATGACCTTGACCTTTGAGGAACAGACCTGCCTCATGCACACCACACATTGTCTTATGGTTGTTAATAATTATGCCAAGTAATTTTAAAATCCATCTCAAAATAAGAAAGTTATTGACCAAATACGAAAAAAAGGCCCCTTTTTTGACCTTTGACCTCTAAGTATGACCTTGACCTTTGAGGTACCGACCTGCCTCATGCGCACCACACATCGTCTTATGGTTGTTAATATTTCTGCCGAGTAATTTTAAAATCCATCAAAAAATAAGAAAGTTATTGACCGGACAGGATTTGCCCATACATATATACATACCAACAAACTTCCAAGGGAGATAATTCAAAAAGTATAAATGCGAGAGTTATGGTTCTTGCGCACTGCACGTCGTCTAATGCTGATTAATATTTATACGAAGTTTCGTGAAGATAGCTCTAACGGTTTTCAAGTTACAGAGCGGACACGAATGTGTGACAGACAGACGGACAGACGGACAGACGGACAGACAGACAGACGGACAGACAGACAGACGCCCGGGGGAAAAACAATATGTCTCTCCGAAAAAAAATTTTTCGGGGGAGACATAATAACGACACTCAGAAACGATACTGTCGCCATGTATGTGTAAAGTGACAGATTTATTTTTAGAACAGAAATTCCGAACACATGTTCAGAGCGAAGGGTAAACACGAATGAAAACGACCATTTTCACAAAGTTCTGAAGCTGTATTTGGCTCCAAAAGTGTACACATGACAAAGGAGTATGCATTGAAGATAAAAACCAGAAAAAAACTTTTGAGATCCGGTAGCTCAATAATGCACCTTTAAGAGATGATTTTCAAGAATGTTATGACAAGAATATATGGCACAAATACGCATAAATATAAAGTATTTAATTGTTCTTGTACTGTTTGCCTAGTAGGCTGAGGGTTTAAAGAGCATTGTATGTCATCAAATAACTAGAAAAGTGTCCAGACGACACAGATGCCCCCGCCAAGGGCCCCGCCTCACCCCGAAAATCCATGTTGCAACAAAATTTTCTAAGTGTGTGACCTTGTCATCAGGAACATTTGTGAGAAGTTATATTGAAATTGGTGAAAAAATGTAAGCGCTAGAGCAATGACAAAGTTTTTCTAAAAATAGTCACAGTGACCTTGACCTTGAAAGTCGAACTCACTAGAGGTATTGTCATAAGGAACATTTGTGTGAAGTTATATTGAAATAAGTGAAGAAATGTAGTCGCTAGAGCGATGACAAAGTTTTTCTAAAAATAGCCAGTGACCTTGACCTTGAAAGTCAAAATCGCTCGAGATATTGTCATAAGGAACATTTGTGTGAAGTTATATTGAAATTGGTGAAGAAATGTAAGCGCTAGAGCAATGACAAAGTTTTTCTAAAAATAGCCACAGTGACCTTGACCTTGAAAGTGGAATTTGCTAGAGATATTGTCATAAGGAACATTTGTGAGAAGTAATATTGAAATTGGTGAAAAGATGTAAGCGCTAGAGCAATGACAAAGTTTTTCTAAAAATAGCCACAGTGACCTTGACCTTGAAAGTCAAACTCGTTAGAGGTATTGTCATAAGGAACATTTGTGTGAAGTAATTTTGAAACCAGTGAAGAAATGCAGGCACTATATCGATGACAAAGTTTTTCTAAAGATAGCCACAGTGACCTTGACCTTGAAAGTCGGAATGGCTCGAGATATTGTCATGAGGAACATTTGTGTGAAGTTATATTGAAATCGGTGAAGAAATGTAAGCGCTAGAGCGATGACAAAGTTTTTCTAAAAATAGCCACAGTGACCTTGACCTTGAAAGTGGAACTCGCTCGAGATATTGTCATAAGGAACATTTGTGTGAAGTTATTTTGAAATCGGTGAAGAAATGTAAGCGCTAGAGCAATGACAAAGTTTTTCTAAAAATAGCCACAGTGACCTTGACCTTGAAAGTGGAATTTGCTAGAGATATTGTCATAAGGAACATTTGTGAGAAGTAATATTGAAATTGGTGAAAAGATGTAAGCGCTAGAGCAATGACAAAGTTTTTCTAAAAATAGCCACAGTGACCTTGACCTTGAAAGTCGAACTCACTAGAGGTATTGTCATAAGGAACATTTGTGTGAAGTAATTTTGAAACCAGTGAAGAAATGCAGGCACTAGAGCGATGACAAAGTTTTTCTAAAGATAGCCACAGTGACCTTGACCTTGAAAGTCGGAATGGCTCGAGATATTGTCATGAGGAACATTTGTGTGAAGTTATATTGAAATCGGTGAAGAAATGTAAGCGCTAGAGCGATGACAAAGTTTTTCTAAAAATAGCCACAGTGACCTTGACCTTGAAAGTGGAACTCGCTAGAGATATTGTCATAAGGAACATTTGTGTGAAGTTATTTTGAAATCGGTGAAGAAATGTAAGCGCTAGAGCGATGACAAAGTTTTTCTAACAATAGCCACAGTGACCTTGACCTTGAGGCCATGACCTTGAAAGTTGAAATTGCTCAAGCTATTTTTATTAGGAACATTTGTGTGAAGTTATATTGAAATTGGTGAAGAAATGTAGGCGCTAGAGTGATGACAAAATTTTTCTAAAAATAGCCACAGAGACCTTGACCTTGAGGTCATGACCTTGAAAGACAAACTCGCTCGAGATATTGTCATAAGGAACATTTTTGTGAAGTTATATTGAAACCAGTAAAGAAATGCAGGCACTAGAGCGATGACAAAGTTTTTCTAAAGATAGCCACAGTGACCTTGACCTTGAAAGTCGGAATGGCTCGAGATATTGTCATGAGGAACATTTGTGTGAAGTTATATTGAAATCGGTGGAGAAATGTAGGCGCTAGAGTGATGACAAAATTTTTCTAAAAATAGCCACAGAGACCTTGACCTTGAGGTCATGACCTTGAAAGACGAACTCGCTCGAGATATTGTCATAAGGAACATTTGTGTGAAGTTATATTGAAATCAGTGAAGAAATATAGACGCTAGAGCTATGTTGTGCAAAAGGATAATTAAAATTTGTTAAGTATGTGACCTTGACCTTGAGCTCATGGGCATGGGTTGGGGTATCGCTGAATAAAATGGACAGGTATCTAACATCATACCAAATATCAACTCAATCCATCGCACGATTTGGAAAATATCAACTCTTTAAATATCTAATTAAAAATTTCTAAGTCTGTGACCTTGACCTTGAAGCCATAGGCATGAGTGGGGGTATTGCCAAATAAACATTTGGACCTGTATCTTTCATCATAGCATAAGCCAAATAAGCCAAATCCATAATATAGTTTGGAAAATTTGAGCTCTTTAAAATCTTTCACATTAAAATTGTCTAAGTCTGTGACCTTGACCTTGAGGTCACAGGCATGGGTGGGGGTATTGCTGAATAAAACATTGTACCTATATCTATCATCATATGAACCAAAGCCATCATAGAAGTTCAGGTTCTACCAGGTACAAATACCTTAACTGGAGTCTTTAACATGGAAAATTTCAAAGTCCATGACCTTGACCTTGAGGCCATGGGCATGGGTGGGGGTATCGCTGAATAAAACTTTGGACCTATATCTATAATCATACCAAATATGAACCAATTCCATCAAATGGTTTAGAAAATATGAGTTCTAAAATGCTCAAGTCTACCTGTTACAAAAACCTTAACCTGAGTCTTTAACATTGAAAATTTCTAAGTCTGTGACCTTGACCTTGAGGTCACAGGCATGGGTGGGGGTATTGCTTAATAAAACTTTGGACCTATATCTATCATCATACCATAGATGAACCAGTTCCATCAAATGGTTAGGAAAATATGAGTTCTAAAATTTCAGGCTCTACCTGTTACAAAAACTTTAACCTGAGGTTACAGGATCACGTACGTACGTACGTACGTACACACACACGTACAGACGGACGTACACACGTACGCACGTACGGAAAACCGAAAAACTATATGCCCCCGGCATCATATGATGCGGGGGCATAAAAATGACATTGCATCCTGAACTGGAATAATACAATCAATTTGGTTTGGAAAATGTTATATATTTAGAGAAGGCAAAAATGGCTGCCAATGGCTTTTTATGGTCAAATAACACCATGGTCAAACATGGTTCACCATGGGCATAGACCATGGTCTACCATGGTGTTCATGGTCACCTTAGACCATAGCCTATGACCATGGTTTTCCATGGTTGTATGACCATGAACTATCATGGTAGTCCATAGTATTCCATGATAGTTGATGGTCACCTGACCATCATTTTCGCCTGGGAATGTCTCCAAAATGACCTATACAGTGTTGACGGGGACGTTAAACCTCAAATCAAACAAACAAACACAACTGTGTTTTTTGCAGTTTAAAGTCCCCAACAACACTATTTAGGTTGATTTGGAGATATTGCTACCAATTCTGTGGGTCTTTTACCCAACAATGAGATGAAATTACATCTGAAGGCCCACTGCCCAAAGAAAACAACTATGACTTAACTCACACCACTTTTCCTGGACAGGCTTAGTTTGGTCAGTTTCCGCTCCGCACAAAAGTGCCATGCAGGCCAATCTATTTCTCCATGGGGCGGGGGGAACTGTATGTTTTAATATCTCAACTACAAAGAGACCTTATCTCTCCATAAATATTCACCAAAAGGGCAGAAGAAGCCAAGATTTTAACTCATGACTCCTGGTGTACAAGGTGAGATAAAGCCTTCAGGAGCAGTCTGATTAGGGTCTGCACGAATTTCTCTTGCTTAATTATTTTTATGATTCTGAAATCTGGATAGCTAGGGTAAATATGTATATAGAAACTGATATTTATTAGTTTATAACAGTGGGGTTTTCTTATGGATCTGCCAAAACAAAAATTATTTCTCATTCCTTATGTTCCTTATGTTATCCTGAAGATTCGTTCTGCCTATCAGCGCCTGGAGTAAGTGTTTAAGTTTTACGTCCCACCAACAGCTAAGGTCATACGGAGATGGTCCTTTTAAAGACTCATCCGAAAGTCTGGAGAAGCCTGGGATTGATCTTGCGATTCCTGGTTTACAAGGCAAGAAGCGTAACCACTACACCACGGAGGCTTCTATATCAGAGCTTGGAGAAATAGATCGGGTTGCATGGGCTGAAATCGACCAAACTTCAGTACTCCGGTAAACCGTTAAGAAGGTCTAAGCCTGCCCAGAAAAAGTGGTAAAACCACTCCTTAAACCTGTTTCGATCTTCAGGCTTTCACCCTTTTTGTACCAAATGGAATCTTCCCCCTTATATATACCAGGAGTCCATTCCAAAATTTAGGGGTGTCAGGTTGTTTCATTCGAAATTTATTTGGAAAATGGCTAAACTTTTTGCAAACAGTGTAGGCACTGATCAGACGCCGCATTCTGTGGCATCTGATCTGGGCCT